>JALJSC010000060.1:0-51251 GCA_023969325.1 Oryzias curvinotus
GGAGTACTCCTCTGTGGCTGAGTACATCAATAAATCTAGGATGCGGTTCGTTAGTACTTGGGCAACAGACGTCGAAATTCAGGCAACCGCTGATTTATTAGGAGTAAATGTTTTTGTCTTGTTTGATGGCAGGTGGCTTCGGCACCAGAGCAGCGGTCAAAAATTATCAGAAAATGCCATTTATATAGAAAATTGTGGTAGAACACATTTTGAGACTGTTGTGTGCGTAAAAGATCCACAACAGGACCGCTGTGCTGGTTGTTGTCCCTCTGCCAACAAACAACCAAAAACGTATTACATGCGTTCAAATGAAATAGATAATTCTACAGACATGAAGACAAATTCAGTAATTGACGAGAGCAAATGTAGAAAATTTACTTCTAGATATTTGTTGTATCAAAAAAGACAACAAAGAGCGAAAAAGTTTAAAGGAAAAATCCACAGAGAAATTGAGAAGGACCGGTTAAAGCACGTCATCAAAATAAAATACTTGAAAGATGCAAGTTATCGACGGAATGTCAAGTCAGCATATACAACACAACGGCAAATAAGATGCATGGATAATGAGGATTATAGAGAAATGTTGAAGTTAAAAGAGAAAACGAAATATGGTAAGGTAATGGAGAAAGTTAAAATCCAAAGGAAAATAAAATATAGAGAAGATTCCGCTCACAGAACCCTGAAGAAAACTCTGAGCATCCAAAAATATAAACTTGATCCAGCACATAGGACCATGGTGAAAGCTCTGAGCATCCAGAAATATAGGAGAGATTCGGCACACAGGACCATGGTGAAAGCTCAGAGCATCCAAAAATATAAACTTGATCCAGCACAGGACCATGGTGAAAGCTCAGAGCATCCAGAAATATAGGAGAGATTCGGCACACAGGACCATGGTGAAAGCTCAGAGCATTGGCAAATATAAAAAAGATAAATCACAAAAACTTAAATTAAAGACTGCAAACAAAAAGCGTTATAGAGAAGACCCTGCGTTCAGGAAAAGTGTCATTAGTCGTGTAGAAATAAAGAGGCAGTTGAATAAAAAGAAAGCAGAGAGTTTCCAGGAAGTCATGCAGGACTTCCTAAAAAAGGTGGAAAAAGGTCCAGAGTTTGTTTGCTGTGTGTGCAACAGACTTCTGTTTCATCACCAGGTTTTGCTGTGCGTCAGGGAGACGTACAGCAAATCCAGGAAGATGGCAGAGATTGCAGATGTGTGCATTAGTGAGGACTACCTGCACCGCTGCAACATGGACTGTGAGAGCCCGTGTTTGTTTTTAGGGACGGCGAGGAGCGCTCTGTGGATTTGCCACTGCTGCGACTCCAAGTTAAAGAGAGGTCTGACCCCGCCTGAGTGGGTCGGTAATGACCTGGAGGTGTGTCCTGTCCCACCTGAGTTGGCGTGTTTAAATAGCTTAGAGCAGCATCTGATTGCACTGCATATACCCTTCATGAAGATGCTTGCTCTGCCTAAAGGTGGGCAGAATGGTGTTCACGGCCCAATCACGTGTGTTCCTGCCAACTTGGTGCAAACGACCAATGTGCTGCCTCGGTCAGACATGGAAGGGTCTCTGCTGCGCGTCAAATTAAAGCGTAAACTGACTTACAAAGGTCATTATGAGTATCAGTTTGTAGATACCATGCACATTAGGCGGGCCTTGCAATATTTGAAACGCAACAATAAATATTACAAAGACATAGAGTTTAATGAAGCTTGGCTCAATGACTTTTGTAAGGAAGAATTGGAAGAAGAAAATCGCAACGAACCAGAAAAGCAGACGGACAAAAAAGATGTAAAAGAGGATGAGGCCGATGATGGAGAAGATGAGCTTCTCCATGACAGACAGAATCACTGCATGTTCCAAGATTCTGCTCTGTTCCCAGTGGACATCGGCCAAGAAGTCCTGGACCAGTATTTTGAAGACATTTTGAATTTGGCCCCGGCGGAAGGAAATAATCCGGTCAGATTATTGACTAATCGGGAAAATGAAGCTAAGTGCTTCCCTGTCATCTTTCCCGATGGTAAAAACGTTTACCACGAAAACAGAAAATTCAAATTGACTCTCTCGCGTTACTTCAACAACAGGATCCTCCATGCTGACGGTAGGTTTGCACAGAACGTCGAGTACATCTTCTTTGCACAGTACATGTCGGAGGTGGAGAAAGTAGTTTCTAGTGTTTCTGTTGCTCTAAGAAAAGAGAAATCAGGAAGTGCATCTGAAGGTGTCAGTGCAGATGCACGTTCTGAGAAATCCCTGAAGAAGCTGCTGGATGCAGATCAGGGATTTTGTTTCCTCCGGCCTATTCGAGGCACTCCGGCATTCTGGCAGGCAACACAGAAGGACCTGTTGGCCTGTGTTCGTCAGCTGGGTATTCCAACGTGGTTCTGTTCGTTCTCTGCTGCCGACATGCGTTGGAAAAATCTCCTCGACACTGTCTTAAGACAGGAGGGGAGAACCCAGACAGCTGACCAGTTAGATTGGGCTGAGCGGTGTGAGTTGTTGCGCAGGAACAGTGTCACAGCGGCACGCATGTTTGACTTCCGCTGGCACTGTTTCCTGAGGGTGGTCCTGATGTCTCCGGCTAATCCTATAGGGAAAATTGTGGATTTCTTTTATAGGATTGAGTTCCAGCAGCGTGGGTCCCCTCACGTGCATGTGTTGTTTTGGATTGAGGGGGCTCCACGGTTAGGGAAAGAGTCGGAAGAGGAGGTCGCGGCATTCATTGATAGATACGTCACCTGCGAGATTCCTCTGGATGATGACGTCTTGAAGGAAATTGTTCTGGCTGTCCAGCAGCACTCTAGGAACCACACCAAGTCGTGTAAGAAGGGGGGGACCAAATGTCGCTTCAACTTTCCAAAAACAGCATCCGGCCGCACATTTGTTATCGAAGACGAAAAGATTGTGAAATGCCCCAAATGTACGGACCCGAACGTCAAAGCCGGCGAAGTATCCAAATTAGAATGCATCTGCTGGAAGATTGACATGAAGAAGCAGATTGCTGAGGAGGCATTTCTATTTCTGACAGAAATTAATCGCGTTGTTAATGACGACAAATCAGAATTGGAAACCCTGGAACAGATCTTTGAGTATTTCCAAATTGACCAGGTAATATACGAGAAACTGTTCAGGGCCTGCCATCGGAGAAGCCAGGTCGTCCTAAAAAGAAACAAAAATGAAATCTGGATCAACCCCTACAACAAGTCCCTGTTAAAATGTTGGAATGCAAACATGGACATCCAATACATCGTTGATGCGTTCGCTTGCGTCGTGTACATCATCTCGTACATTTCAAAAGAAGAGCGCGAAATTGGCCTGTTGTTACGAAACACCCAAAAAGAAGCGGAAAAAGGAAACGCCAGTGCAAAAGAGACACTGAAGAAATTAGGCACCGTCTATCTACACAATCGGCACGTGTCGGCTCAAGAAGCAGTGTATAGATTGGCAAATATGCACCTAAAAGAATGCTCCAGAAAAGTTGTGTTCATTCCAACCGGGGACAACATCATTAGGATGAGCAAACCGCTTGCTGTTCTGCAGCAGCAAGACGAGTCCGGGTCCCAGTGGATGCTTAACATCGTGGACCGGTACAAAAATAGGCCCCACGATCAGGAATTTGACGACCTGTGTATCGCTACTTTCGCGTCCGAATATCGATTGCTGTCCAAAAACGAAAGCTCCAAAAATGCGGTTGAGCTCCAAAATAATTGCGGTCTGGTCGTAAAACGTACACGAACCAAACCTGCAGTCGTCCGTTATGCGCGCTTCTCCGAGCACAAAAATCCGGAGCGGTTTCATTTGAGCATACTCCAATTATTCCTCCCGTATCGCACGGACGACGACCTGAAACCGCAGGATTTCAAATTTTACCAGGATTATTATAAGAACGGTACGGTGCGTCTTCGTAGCGGTGAACAAACAGTTGAAAGTGTTGTTGATCGCAACCGGGAGAAGTTCGAGCGTGAGGCCGATGCGTTGGAGCTGGCCCAGGCCGAGCTGACGGATGCAGAGTTTTTGGAGGCTGCATGGGACATTTTGGTCCCCGGGGCCCAGTTGGAGCAGCGGGAGAGTGAGATGGAGCAGCGAGAGCAGCTGGTAGAGAGAGGGACAGAGGGAGAACATCAGGAGGACATTCCAGATCTGGATGTTCTCCGTGCTGAAGCTGCTCGACTGGAGAAGAGTCCCGGTCTCAGTAGGGAGGAGGGGCTGTTGCTCATCAGCTCTCTGAATGAGCTGCAGCTCTCCACCTTCCTCCATGTCAGAGAGTGGTGTTTACAGAAGGTCTCAGGTCAGAACCCAGATCCTCTGCACATGTTTGTTACAGGCGGTGCAGGGACTGGAAAGAGCCACCTGATCAGAGCGATCCAGTACGAGGCTACGAGGTTGCTGTCACCTCTGTGTCTCCAGCCGGACGCCGTGTCGGTTCTGCTGACCGCCCCCACAGGGATTGCTGCCTACAGTCTGAAGGCAGCAACCATTCACACTACATTTGGAATCGGTAAAGATATTCGTCTGCCGTACTCTCCTTTGGGCGAGGAGAAACTTAATTCTTTGCGCGTTAAGTACCACGATTTGCAGATTTTGATCATTGATGAGATTTCCATGGTGGACCACAGACTATTGACCTACATCCACGGCAGACTGCGACAAATTAAACAAACAGGTGACTTTTCCCCATTTGGAAAAGTGTCAATTATTGCTGTTGGAGATTTCTATCAGTTGCCTCCCGTTAAAGGGAAACCACTTTATGGAGAAACATCTGACGTCAATTTGTGGTCCACGTTCTTCAAAGTGGTTGAACTGACAGAGATCGTCCGACAGAAAGACCAAGCATTTGCACAGATGCTAAACAGGCTTAGGACGCGGACAAAAAACACCAAATTGTTGCCCAGTGACGTGCAAATGCTGAAGCAGTGTGAAACGGGCGAGGACAGCTCGGCTTTGCACATTTTCTCCACCAACGCCCAAGTGTTTGAACACAACTTGGAGCGGCTCAAAATTACCTGTGAAGACTTCTGTGAAATTGTTGCAGAAGACTTCATCCCGAGTAAAGAGACGGGTAAACTGCAACTGATGAGTGGGCATCACAAAAAAGTGAAGAACAGCTGTTTGGAAGAGAGGCTGTTATTGGGAGTCAACGCTCGAGTGATGCTATGCAAAAACTTAGACATCACAGATGGATTGGTAAATGGGGCATGCGGCATAGTCACCCACATTGAATCCTACACAGAGGGGGGGTTTCCAAAATATGTTTATGTCAAATTTGATGATGAGGAAATTGGGAAAATAGCTCGGAGAACGTGTGCCAAAGCCGACTTGCCTGGTTCCACTGCTATAGAACCCGAGGAAGAGCGGGTGAGCAAAAAGGGGGGGATGAGGAGACAGTTCCCACTCAAGCTGGCATGGGCTTGTACCGTCCACAAGGTACAAGGCCTGACCGTGGACCAGGCTGTGGTCTCCTTCAATAAGATCTTTGCTGCTGGTCAGGTGTACGTTGCCGTGAGTCGGGTCAGGACCATCGAGGGTTTGATTATTAGGGATTTTAAAGAAAAGGCCATTTACTGCAATAAACATGCGAAGGCTGCTCTGCAGAAGATGCCCCCCCTCCTGAGTGATGAAAGAAGATGTGACCCGTCTTCTTTCAGAGTTTTCCTGCTGAATGTTCAGGGATTACTCAGACATGTCTCCTATCTGGCCCACTGTACACAGCAGCTGCAGCCCAACTGCATTGCTGTGACAGAGACATGGCTGACCCCTAGCTCTGCCTTAGAAGCTGTCCAAATGGACGGCTTCAGTTTCCACAGCCGTCCCAGAGGGCTTTCCTACAGTGGAACCAACCCAGCATTAGTTGGCCTGAAGAGCCAGCAACATGGGGGGGTTGGGATCTACTGTAGGGACGGAGGAGACTACCAGATTCTGGACAAGCCAGACCTTAATTTGGAGTGTGTTGTTTACAGGAGTCTGGCTCTAAATTTAGTCTTAGCTGTAGTGTATCGCCCCCCCTCCTATCCTGTGGTGCTGTTTAGATCTCACCTACAGGATTTGGTAATTTGGTTAGAAAGTCAGAGTGAATCAGTTGTAGTGATGGGAGATTTTAATGAAGACATCCTGAAGTCCTCTTCCATTTTTAATCTGATGACGGACAGAGGCTTCAGACAGCATGTCACTTCTCCCACAACAGAGAGGGGGGAGACCATCATAGACCATGTCTATGCCAAAACTTCTAAATTCACTGTCAAGGCCGTGGTCAGTCAAACTTACTTCAGTGACCACGAGGGGATCCTCTGTTCATTCACTGCATCCTAGAGGGGGGAGTTTTCTGCTGGAGGCAGCCTGGTGGTTATTGTAGGGTGGGGAATTGTCGTTGGATTATTCTATAGTCACAATTAAGAGGGAGGGGGGGTCTCTAAAAGTGTAGGAGTAAATAAGGTAAGTTCTTCCATTTTTTTTTTCTCAGATAATGCATGTGTTCATGTTCATTTGTTCTAAATGTTTGGTTTCTTTTACTGTATTTCAACAAGCATGTGACACAAAAACATGTAATTTGTGATAGTTTTTTTTTAAAGTAATTAGATAATCATTTACTTCAAGTGTATTTGATCATTTGAAGTCGCATGCTGGTTGGAATACAGGTTTTGCTTCCATGTTCAGTCAAAAAAAGCAAAAGGCTCTGGTAGTTGGTACTCTGGCTTCAGCCAGACGGGGTTCAACTCCCTGCAGTGTCCTTGAAAATTCTTTGACTTTGACATGAAACATCAGAGTAAGTATTCTTCCCAAAAATATTATTTTAAATTTATAGAGCTTTTTACATGTTGATAAAGAATTGTTTAGGAATTGATAAACAGAGCAATATTAAATGTATGTCTTTTTAAATATGTACTTTCTTTTCTTTTTCTTTTTTTTTATACCCAGTTTGTTGCATTGGTTTGTATTATGATGGTACCAGCCTGACACTTTATTTCTCCCTTAACTTTCAGACATGAGGAGTTTGCTGCTGCTGTTCCTGGAATTGTCTTTTCATGTGAAACCAAAGATTATTCTGGAGTTGAAAAAATTCTTTAACCTCTTAAGACCTGCACTCTGTTCCAGAAAGGTTTAACCCACCATCTGATAACCTCTGAGCTCCAGGAGTGATGTATCTGCACGCTGAAGCCCTCTCAATTGATCACCAAATTCATGATCCACAATGGACAGTGAAGGAGAGAGGACACAGTGCAGCATATTTTTTAGAATCACCGTTAATAGGTTTTAATGAATGCTTATGAAGAATTGAAGTCTGTCTATGCTAAAAAGAGGGGATCCTCTGTTCATTTAATGCTTCCTAGATGGGTAAAGTTTTCTGCTGGAGACACTGGTGTTTATTGCAAGATGGAGAATTATACTTGGATTTGTTTATAGTGAAAATTAGTAAATGTAAAGGGGGGGGTCTGAAAGTGTAGAAGTAACTATAGCGCATATCATTAAGTATTTTAATTTTGAATGGTACGTTAAGTTGTTTTTACTTGTTAATGTGTTCATTTTAAAAGTTAATCTTTCCTTGTAAATGTTCTTTTTTAATAAATGTTCGGTTTCTTTTACTGTATTTCAACAAGCATGAGACACAAAAACACGTACTTTGTGATAGTTTTTTTTTAAAGGTAATAGATTATCATTTACTTCAAGTGTATTTGATCATTTGAAGTCACATGCTGGTTGGAATACAGGTTTTGCTTCCATGTTCAGTCAAAAAGCAAAAGGCTCTGGTAGTTGGTACTCTGGCTTCAGCCAGACGGGGTTCAACTCCCTGCAGTGTCCTTGAAAATTCTTTGACATGAAACATGAAAGTAAATAGTCTTCCAAAAAAGATTATTCTAAAGTTTTAATTAAAGTTTATTATATGTTGATAAAGAATTGTTTAGGAATTCATCAACATGGCAATATTCAATGTATATCATGTAAATATGTAATTTTTTTTTTCAATTGGTTGCATTAATATGTATTATGATGGTACCACCCTGACACTATGTTGTCCCTTAAGTGTCAGTTATGAGGAGTTGGCTGTTGCTGCTGTTCCTGGCATTGTCTATTCCTGTGAAACCAAAGCTTATTCTCCAGTTGAAAAAATGCTTTAACCTTGTTTATTCCAGGAACGGTTTATTAACCTGTCATCTACTAATCCCTGAGCTCCAGAGACCATGCATGTGCATGGTGACGACATAAAGGCCCTCTCAATTGAACAGCAAATTCTTGACCCACCAAGGAGAGTAAAGGGGAGGGGACACGTGCGACATATTTTACAGAGGCGACGCTGGCGGTCTTAATAAATGCTTATTAAGAATTCAAGTCTGTCTTTGTTAAAAACAAAAAATGACCACTGCTGGCTGCATCACTAAGGGAAAGAGGGTCAGCTTGAGAAGAAAAAAACAAATTGCACTGTAAATGCGTCAGTTCCTTACAATCATTCACACTTAAATTCTGTAGTGATAATGAACAGGCAATTAAGGGCATTTTAAATGTCTATTCAGTTGCAAATTTGTTTCTGTAACTAATCAAGCGTGACTATTTCCTGGCACCAATTTTGCATGTTATAAATTGACTTAAAATATATTGTGTTGTAGTTGAGATGAAAACCTTCTGGAACCTGAAAAACTGAGTCAAGTCAAGATGAAACACAAAACAATTGACAAAGAGGTAACACAAATCAGTTAATCACTGGCGTTATAAAGGGCTTTTCAGTTATTTTTAAGTTGTTGTGCCTGTCTGTAGTTAAATGGAAAAAGGATGAGGCTCATCTGACCGGACTGCTGTGGAAACTGTAGCGGTCAATCATTTAACCCACTCATTGCTAGCTAAGGTCACTATACTGATAGAGCTAGAAATGATAGCAAATCAATTATTATCATAAACTCCATCAGAAAAACAAAAAAAAGAAACCACATTGCTGCAAATGCTAACTATGCTAGCTATGCTAATGAGGCTAAAAGTGATAGCATTGCGATCAGCATCATCAACTGACTCAGAAAAACACATTGCTCCATTGGTGAGAGCTATATGTCATAAGTTGATAAAAAAAAACACTTTTTTCAAAATGGTGGCTTTTCTGTTGATTTTATCTCCATAGCAACCTATTTATGTTTTAGTCGCCTCGGGAGGACGAATAGATTGACGTCAGTTTCAGGCGAATCGGAAAAAGTAAACTTTTTGTTGTCCTTAGCAACAGTGGTTTCATGCTAACCACGCCCACATTCCTTATATGTCCATGTCCAGTGTTTTTCAATGTATTCAGTTTCAGGCATGAATAGGTTTGAATTTATAGGTTTCCGCCCTCACCGCCCTCACCGCCCACCTTTGATGAGGGATAGAAAAAGCTGCATAAGCTAATAATGCTAATTATGCTAATCATGCTAGCTATGCTAATTTGGCTAAAAGTGCTAGCATAGCAATAAGCATCATCAACTCGTTCGGAAAAAACACATTACCTAAAATGCTAATTATGCTAATCATGCTAGCTATGCTAATGTGGCTAAAAGTGCTAGCATAGCGATCAGCATCATCAACTCGCTCGGAAAAACACATTACCTAAAATGCTAACTATGCTAACTATGCTAGCTATGCTAATGTGGCTAAAAGTGCTAGCATAGCGATCAGCATCATCAACTGGCCCGGAAAAACACATTACCTAAAATGCTAATTATGCTAACTATGCTAGCTATGCTAATGTGGCTAAAAGAGCTAGCATAGCGATCAGGATCATCAACTATTTCAGAAAAACACATTACCTAAAATGCTAATTATGCTAACTATGCTAGCTATGCTAATGTGGCTAAAATTGCTAGCATAGCGATCAGCATCATCAACTGACTCAGAAAAACACATTGTTTAAGATGCTAATTATGCTAACTATGCTAGCTATGCTAACAGGGCTAAAACTGCTAGCATAGCGATCAGCATCATTAACTTACTCAGAAAAACACATTGCTCCATTGGTGAAAGCTACACGTCATGAGTTGACAAAAAAACCACTTTTTTTCAAAATGGCGGCTTTTCTGTTGATTTTATCTCCATAGCAACCATTTTATGTTTTGTTTGCCTCGGGAGGACGAACGGATTGACGTCAGTTTCGGACAAATCGGGAAAAGTAAACTTTTTGTTGTCCTTAGCAACAGTGGTTTTATGCTAACCACGCCCACATTCCTTATATGTCCTTGTCCAGTGTTTTTCAATGTATTCAGATCCAGGCATAAATGCAAGCATTCAATTTTCACTGTATTGTATTGAAAGGCATGGGAGTTATAACAGTGCGCCACTTTGCTAGCTCGCCACGCGCACGCCGTTCAAAATCTACAACTTCTAATTCCAACATTTTTTCCACAGTAGCTTGCCATTGATGCCCAAAAAGTTTCGAGATGATCGTTGAAAATTTCAACGACAAGTTTACGTTTGAATCTGGTGGTAAAGGTGTTTTTTATAGAAAATTCAAGATGGCGGCCTTTTCCCGAGGTCAAAGGTCGACGAAACTCCAGAGGTGATTGTAGACTTACGCTAGGGACATGCGAGTCAAATTTCGTGAAAATCGCTCGAAAAAAAGTTCATTTTTCCATATTGTGTAAAAACGCGAAAATCTCAAAATGGCCGATTTTGGCACAAAATGGCCGCCAAACCATAGGTCGTGTCGCCATCACGTAATGATTTCAAAAGTTTGATTGGATATATCCAACAAAGTTATCTGGGTTTCGTTAGCCGATTCTTAAAAAAAAAATCCGAAATTTTTTTTTTTGCCGAGTCAGCACTTTTTTTTGCGATCGTTTTTTGATTACCACGGCCACATTCCTTTATCGATTTTGTCGTATGTGGCATCGTTTTGTTCAGTGTGGGCCAGGGAATCGCATATTTCATTTTCACAACATTCCGATAAAATATGTGCGAGCTAGCTAAAATCGTGACGGTTGCGAATTCGCCACGCGCACGCCGTTCAAAATCTACAACTTCTAATTCCAACATTTTGTCCACAGTAGCTTGCCATTGATGCCCGAGAAGTTTCAAGAAGATCGATAAAAATCCCTAGGACGAGTTTTCGTTTGTATCCATTACTAAAGGTGCTTTTTTCGGAAAATTCAAGATGGCCGCCCCTTCCCAAGGTCAAAGGTCAACGAAACTTCTCTGGTATTTGTAGAATCAAGCTGTTGGCATCTGTATCCGATTTCATGAAAATCGCTCAGACAAAAGTGTCGTTTTCCCATATTGTCAAAAAACACGAAAATCGCCATTTCTGTGGGTTCGCCACAAAATGGCCGCCAAGCCGTAGGTCGTGTGGCCATCCCATAATGATTTCATAACTTCTTTGGGATATCTCCAACACGTGTGTTTAGGTTTCGTAACTGTATTTCAAAATATTTTTTTTTGGCCCCATAAGCGATTTTCGGCCCATTCATTTTTTTTACGGGAACGCTCGCCGTGATGTCATCGACTTCGGGGGGGTGACGTTCTCTTTGCCAAAAATTCATTTCACATTTATCCTAGGTGTGTGCCAATTTTGGTGAGTTTTCGGGTATGTGGCGGGGGTCAAATTTGAGCTCAACGGATCCGTTAGAAACGAAGAAATAATAATAATGAAACAGAAAAACAATAAGAAGTTTTTTCCCCAGGGTGCTTCCTATGTATTTCAATGCAGCCAGTCTTTTACTATAGGCTGGGCATGTCTTTTTGGCTTTAAACCCGTCCTTTGAGGGCTTTTTAGGGCTTTTTCGTGTTTTTGTCGTCATTTTTGCGACTACAATTTTGTCGTTTGTGCGTTGGTGTTGTGCGTGTGTGTGCTTTTTTTTTTGCGTTACACAATTGTCGACTTGTTTTGTGCTTTGGGCGACTTTTGACCCCATTTTTTGGCGTTTTGACGCGTTTTTTTGACGTTTTGGGGCTTTTTGAGTGTTCGACCCTCGTAGCAGTTACAATATGGTCCTTGCAGTTGTGACTGCTGCGGGCCATAATAATAATGAAACGAAGCAGAAACAATAAGAAGTTTTTTCCCCAGGGTGCTTCCTATGTATTTCAATGCAGCCAGTCTTTTACTATAGGCTGGGCATGTCTTTTTGGCTTTAAACCCGTCCTTTGAGGGCTTTTTGGGGCTTTTTCGTGTTTTTGTCGTCATTTTTGCGACTACAATTTTGTCGTTTGTGCGTTGGTGTTGTGCGTGTGTGTGTTTTTTTTGTTGCGTTACACAATTGTCGACTTGTTTTGTGCTTTGGGCGACTTTTGACCCCATTTTTTGGCGTTTTGACGCGTTTTTTTGACGTTTTGGGGCTTTTTGAGTGTTCGACCCTCGTAGCAGTTACAATATGGTCCTTGCAGTTGTGACTGCTGCGGGCCATAATAATAATAATGAAACGAACAAAACAATAAGAAGTTTTTTCCCCAGGGCTTCCTATGTATTTCAATGCAGCCAGTCTTTTACTATAGGCTGGGCATGTCTTTTTGGCTTTAAACCCGTCCTTTGAGGGCTTTTTGGGGCTTTTTCGTGTTTTTGTCGTCATTTTTGCGACTACAATTTTGTCGTTTGTGCGTTGGTGTTGTGCGTGTGTGTGTTTTTTTTTGTTGCGTTACACAATTGTCGACTTGTTTTGTGCTTTGGGCGACTTTTGACCCCATTTTTTGGCGTTTTGACGCGTTTTTTTGACGTTTTGGGGCTTTTTGAGTGTTCGACCCTCGTAGCAGTTACAATATGGTCCTTGCAGTTGTGACTGCTGCGGGCCATAATAATAATAATAATGAAACGAAGCAGAAACAATAAGAAGTTTTTTCCCCAGGGTGCTTCCTATGTATTTCAATGCAGCCAGTCTTTTACTATAGGCTGGGCATGTCTTTTGGGCTTTAAACCCGTCCTTTGAGGGCTTTTTGGGGCTTTTTCGTGTTTTTGTCGTCATTTTTGCGACTACAATTTTGTCGTTTGTGCGTTGGTGTTGTGCGTGTGTGTTTTTTTTTTGTTGCGTTACACAATTGTCGACTTGTTTTGTGCTTTGGGCGACTTTTGACCCCATTTTTTGGCGTTTTGACGCGTTTTTTTGACGTTTTGGGGCTTTTTGAGTGTTCGACCCTCGTAGCAGTTACAATATGGTCCTTGCAGTTGTGACTGCTGCGGGCCATAATTAAAGCCGCAAGCGGCGTTGTATGGCCCGCAGACGCAACCCGCCTTCCACGCCCAACTCTACCACCAGCCGCCCCCTCCCTCACCGCCCTCACCGCCCACCTTTGATGAGGGATAGTAAAAGTATAAGCTAATAATGCTAACTATGCTAATCATGCTAGCTATGCTAATTTGGCTAAAAGTGCTAGCATAGCGATCAGCATCATCAACTCGTTCGGAAAAACACATTACCTAAAATGCTAATTATGCTAACTATGCTAGCTATGCTAATGTGGCTAAAATTGCTAGCATAGCGATCAGCATCATCAACTCGCTCGGAAAAACACATTACCTAAAATGCTAATTATGCTAACTATGCTAGCTATGCTAATGTGGCTAAAAGTGCTAGCATAGCGATCAGCATCATCAACTGTCGGAAAAACACATTACCTAAAATGCTAATTATGCTAACTATGCTAGCTATGCTAATGTGGCTAAAAGTGCTAGCATTGCAATCAGCATCATCAACTGGCTCGGAAAAACACATTACCTAAAATGCTAATAATGCTAACTATGCTAGCTATGTTAATGTGGCTAAAATTGCTAGCATAGCGATCAGCATCATCAACTGACTCAGAAAAACATTGTTTAAGATGCTAATTATGCTAACTATGCTAGCTATGCTAATTTGGCTAAAAGTGCTAGCATAGCGATCAGCATCATTAACTTACTCAGAAAAACACATTGCTCCATTGGTGAAAGCTACATGTCATGAGTTGACAAAAAACCCACTTTTTTTCAAAATGGCGGCTTTTCTGTTGATTTTATCTCCATAGCAACCATTTTATGTTTTGTTTGCCTCGGGAGGACGAACGGATTGACGTCAGTTTCGGACAAATCGGGAAAAGTAAACTTTTTGTTGTCCTTAGCAACAGTGGTTTTATGCTAACCACGCCCACATTCCTTATATGTCCTTGTCCAGTGTTTTTCAATGTATTCAGATCCAGGCATAAATGCAAGCATTCAATTTTCACTGTATTGTATTGAAAGGCATGGGAGTTATAACAGTGCGCCACTTTGCTAGCTCGCCACGCGCACGCCGTTCAAAATCTACAACTTCTAATTCCAACATTTTTTCCACAGTAGCTTGCCATTGATGCCCAAAAAGTTTCGAGATGATCGTTGAAAATTTCAACGACAAGTTTACGTTTGAATCTGGTGGTAAAGGTGTTTTTTATAGAAAATTCAAGATGGCGGCCTTTTCCCGAGGTCAAAGGTCGACGAAACTCCAGAGGTGATTGTAGACTTACGCTAGGGACATGCGAGTCAAATTTCGTGAAAATCGCTCGAAAAAAAGTTCATTTTTCCATATTGTGTAAAAACGCGAAAATCTCAAAATGGCCGATTTTGGCACAAAATGGCCGCCAAACCATAGGTCGTGTCGCCATCACGTAATGATTTCAAAAGTTTGATTGGATATATCCAACAAAGTTATCTGGGTTTCGTTAGCCGATTCTTAAAAAAAAAATCCGAAATTTTTTTTTTTTGCCGAGTCAGCACTTTTTTTTGCGATCGTTTTTTGCTTACCACGGCCACATTCCTTTATCGATTTTGTCGTATGTGACATCGTTTTGTTCAGTGTGGGCCAGGGAATCGCATATTTCATTTTCACAACATTCCGATAAAATATGTGCGAGCTAGCTAAAATGGCGGACGGTTGCGAATTCGCCACGCGCACGCCGTTCAAAATCTACAACTTCTAATTCCAACATTTTGTCCACAGTAGCTTGCCATTGATGCCCGAGAAGTTTCAAGACGATCGAAAAAAATCCCTAGGACGAGTTTTCGTTTGTATCCATTACTAAAGGTGCTTTTTTCGGAAAATTCAAGATGGCCGCCCCTTCCCAAGGTCAAAGGTCAACGAAACTTCTCTGGTATTTGTAGAATCAAGCTGTTGGCATCTGTAGTCCGATTTCATGAAAATCGCTCAAACAAAAGTGTCGTTTTCCCATATTGTCAAAAAACACGAAAATCGCCATTTCTCAGAGTTCGCCACAAAATGGCCGCCAAGCCGTAGGTCGTGTGGCCATCCCATAATGATTTCATAACTTCTTTGGGATATCTCCAACAAGTGTGTTTTGGTTTCGTAACTGTATTTCAAAATATTTTTTTTTGGCCCCATAAGCAATTTTCGGCCCATTCATTTTTTTTACGGGAACGCTCGCCGTGATGTCATCGACTTCGGGGGGGTGACGTTCTCTTTGCCGAAAATTCATTTTCAATTTATCCTAGGTGTGTGCCAATTTTGGTGAGTTTTCGGGTATGTGGCGGGGGTCAAATTTGAGCTCAACGGATCCGTTAGAAACGAAGAATAATAATTAAAGCCGCAAGCGGCGTTGTATGGCCCGCAGACGCAACCCGCCTTCCACGCCCAACTCTACGCACCACCGCCGCCCTCACCGCCCTCACCGCCCACCTTTGATGAGGGATAGAAAATCTGCATAAGCTAATAATGCTAACTATGCTAATCATGCTAGCTATGCTAATTTGGCTAAAAGTGCTAGCATAGCGATCAGCATCATCAACTCGTTCGGAAAAACACATTACCTAAAATGCTAATTATGCTAACTATGCTAGCTATGCTAATGTGGCTAAAATTGCTAGCATAGCGATCAGCATCATCAACTGACTCAGAAAAACACATTGTTTAAGATGCTAATTATGCTAACTATGCTAGCTATGCTAACAGGGCTAAAACTGCTAGCATAGCGATCAGCATCATTAACTTACTCAGAAAAACACATTGCTCCATTGGTGAAAGCTACATGTCATGAGTTGACAAAAAACCCACTTTTTTTCAAAATGGCGGCTTTTCTGTTGATTTTATCTCCATAGCAACCATTTTATGTTTTGTTTGCCTCGGGAGGACGAACGGATTGACGTCAGTTTCGGACAAATCGGGAAAAGTAAACTTTTTGTTGTCCTTAGCAACAGTGGTTTTATGCTAACCACGCCCACATTCCTTATATGTCCTTGTCCAGTGTTTTTCAATGTATTCAGATCCAGGCATAAATGCAAGCATTCAATTTTCACTGTATTGTATTGAAAGGCATGGGAGTTATAACAGTGCGCCACTTTGCTAGCTCGCCACGCGCACGCCGTTCAAAATCTACAACTTCTAATTCCAACATTTTTTCCACAGTAGCTTGCCATTGATGCCCAAAAAGTTTCGAGATGATCGTTGAAAATTTCAACGACAAGTTTACGTTTGAATCTGGTGGTAAAGGTGTTTTTTATAGAAAATTCAAGATGGCGGCCTTTTCCCGAGGTCAAAGGTCGACGAAACTCCAGAGGTGATTGTAGACTTACGCTAGGGACATGCGAGTCAAATTTCGTGAAAATCGCTCGAAAAAAAGTTCATTTTTCCATATTGTGTAAAAACGCGAAAATCTCAAAATGGCCGATTTTGGCACAAAATGGCCGCCAAACCATAGGTCGTGTCGCCATCACGTAATGATTTCAAAAGTTTGATTGGATATATCCAACAAAGTTATCTGGGTTTCGTTAGCCGATTCTTAAAAAAAAAATCCGAAATTTTTTTTTTTTGCCGAGTCAGCACTTTTTTTTGCGATCGTTTTTTGCTTACCACGGCCACATTCCTTTATCGATTTTGTCGTATGTGGACATCGTTTTGTTCAGTGTGGGCCAGGGAATCGCATATTTCATTTTCACAACATTCCGATAAAATATGTGCGAGCTAGCTAAAATGGCGGCGGTTGCGAATTCGCCACGCGCACGCCGTTCAAAATCTACAACTTCTAATTCCAACATTTTGTCCACAGTAGCTTGCCATTGATGCCCGAGAAGTTTCAAGAAGATCGAAAAAAATCCCTAGGACGAGTTTTCGTTTGTATACATTACTAAAGGTGCTTTTTTTGTAAAATTCAAGATGGCCGCCCCTTCCCAAGGTCAAAGGTCAACGAAACTTCTCTGGTATTTGTAGAATCAAGCTGGTGGCATGTGTGTCCGATTTCGTGAAAATCGCTCAAACAAAAGTGTCGTTTTCCCATATTGTCAAAAAACACGAAAATCGCCATTTCTCAAAGTTCGCCACAAAATGGCCGCCAAGCCGTAGGTCGTGTGGCCATCCCATAATGATTTCATAACTTCTTTGGGATATCTCCAACAAGTGTGTTTTGGTTTCGTAACTGTATTTCAAAATATTTTTTTTGGCCCCATAAGCGATTTTCGGCCCATTCATTTTTTTACGGGAACGCTCGCCGTGATGTCATCGACTTCGGGGGGGTGACGTTCTCTTTGCCGAAAATTCATTTTCAATTTATCCTAGGTGTGTGCCAATTTTGGTGAGTTTTCGGGTATGTGGCGGGGGTCAAATTTGAGCTCAACGGATCCGTTAGAAAGAAGAATAAGAATAATTAAAGCCGCAAGCGGCGTTGTATGGCCCGCAGACGCAACCCGCCTTCCACGCCCAACTCTACCACGCACCACCGCCGCCCTCACCCCCCACCGCCCTCACCGCCCACCTTTGATGAGGGATAGAAAAAGCTGCATAAGCTAAATGCTAACTATGCTAATTTGGCTAAAAGTGCTAGCATAGCGATCAGCATCATCAACTCGCTCGGAAAAACACATTACCTAAAATGCTAACTATGCTAACTATGCTAGCTATGCTAATGTGGCTAAAAGTGCTAGCATAGCGATCAGCATCATCAACTCGCTCGGAAAAACAGATTACCTAAACTGCTATTTATGCTAACTATGCTAGCTATGCTAATTTGGCTAAAAGTGCTAGCATAGCGATCAGCATCATCAACTGGCTCGGATAAACAGATTACCTAAAATGCTAATTATGCTAACTATGCTAGCTATGCTAATGTGGCTAAAAGTGCTAGCATAGCGATCAGCATCATCAACTGGCTCGGAAAAACAGATTACCTAAAATGCTAATTATGCTAACTATGCTAGCTATGCTAATGTGGCTAAAAGTGCTAGCATAGCGATCAGCATCATCAACTGGCTCAGAAAAACACATTACCTAAAATGCTAATTATGCTAACTATGCTAGCTATGCTAATGTGGCTAAAATTGCTAGCATAGCGATCAGCATCATCAACTGACTCAGAAAAACACATTGTTTAAGATGCTAATTATGCTAACTATGCTAGCTATGCTAACAGGGCTAAAACTGCTAGCATAGCGATCAGCATCATTAACTTACTCAGAAAAACACATTGCTCCATTGGTGAAAGCTACATGTCATGAGTTGACAAAAAACCCACTTTTTTTCAAAATGGCGGCTTTTCTGTTGATTTTATCTCCATAGCAACCATTTTATGTTTTGTTTGCCTCGGGAGGACGAACGGATTGACGTCAGTTTCGGACAAATCGGGAAAAGTAAACTTTTTGTTGTCCTTAGCAACAGTGGTTTTATGCTAACCACGCCCACATTCCTTATATGTCCTTGTCCAGTGTTTTTCAATGTATTCAGATCCAGGCATAAATGCAAGCATTCAATTTTCACTGTATTGTATTGAAAGGCATGGGAGTTATAACAGTGCGCCACTTTGCTAGCTCGCCACGCGCACGCCGTTCAAAATCTACAACTTCTAATTCCAACATTTTTTCCACAGTAGCTTGCCATTGATGCCCAAAAAGTTTCGAGATGATCGTTGAAAATTCAACGACAAGTTTACGTTTGAATCTGGTGGTAAAGGTGTTTTTTATAGAAAATTCAAGATGGCGGCCTTTTCCCGAGGTCAAAGGTCGACGAAACTCCAGAGGTGATTGTAGACTTACGCTAGGGACATGCGAGTCAAATTTCGTGAAAATCGCTCGAAAAAAAGTTCATTTTTCCATATTGTGTAAAAACGCGAAAATCTCAAAATGGCCGATTTTGGCACAAAATGGCCGCCAAACCATAGGTCGTGTCGCCATCACGTAATGATTTCAAAAGTTTGATTGGATATATCCAACAAAGTTATCTGGGTTTCGTTAGCCGATTCTTAAAAAAAAAATCCGAAATTTTTTTTTTTTGCCGAGTCAGCACTTTTTTTTGCGATCGTTTTTTGCTTACCACGGCCACATTCCTTTATCGATTTTGTCGTATGTGACATCGTTTTGTTCAGTGTGGGCCAGGGAATCGCATATTTCATTTTCACAACATTCCGATAAAATATGTGCGAGCTAGCTAAAATGCGGACGGTTGCGAATTCGCCACGCGCACGCCGTTCAAAATCTACAACTTCTAATTCCAACATTTTGTCCACAGTAGCTTGCCATTGATGCCCGAGAAGTTTCAAGACGATCGAAAAAAATCCCTAGGACGAGTTTTCGTTTGTATCCATTACTAAAGGTGCTTTTTTCGGAAAATTCAAGATGGCCGCCCCTTCCCAAGGTCAAAGGTCAACGAAACTTCTCTGGTATTTGTAGAATCAAGCTGTTGGCATCTGTATCCGATTTCGTGAAAATCGCTCAACAAAAGTGTCGTTTTCCCATATTGTCAAAAAACACGAAAATCGCCATTTCTCAGAGTTCGCCACAAAATGGCCGCCAAGCCGTAGGTCGTGTGGCCATCCCATAATGATTTCATAACTTCTTTGGGATACTCCAACAAGTGTGTTTTGGTTTCGTAACTGTATTTCAAATATTTTTTTTGGCCCCATAAGCAGATTTCGGCCCATTCATTTTTTTTACGGGAACGGCTCGCCGTGATGTCATCGACTTCGGGGGGGTGACGTTCTCTTTGCCGAAAATTCATTTTCAATTTATCCTAGTGTGTGCCAATTTTGGTGAGTTTTCGGGTATGTTGGCGGGGGTCAAATTTGAGCTCAAAGGGAAGCCGTTAATTAATACAAGAAGGAATAGAACTTTTACTATAGGCTGGGCATGTCTTTTTGGCTTTAAACCCGTCCTTTGAGGGCTTTTTGGGGCTTTTTCGTGTTTTTGTCGTCATTTTTGCGACTACAATTTTGTCGTTTGTGCGTTGGTGTTGTGCGTGTGTGTGTTTTTTTTTTGTTGCGTTACACAATTGTTGTGTTGTTTTGTGCTTTGGGCGACTTTTGACCCCATTTTTTGGCGTTTTGACGCGTTTTTTTGACGTTTTGGGGCTTTTTGAGTGTTCGACCCTCGTAGCAGTTACAATATGGTCCTTGCAGTTGTGACTGCTGCGGGCCATAATAATAAACGAAGCAAAAACAATAAGAAGTTTTTTCCCCAGGGTGCTTCCTATGTATTTCAATGCGGCCTGTCTTTTACTATAGGCTGGGCATGTCTTTTTGGCTTTAAACCCGTCCTTTGAGGCCTTTTTGGGGCTTTTTCGTGTTTTTGTCATCATTTTTGCGACTACAATTTTGTCGTTTGTGCGTTGGTGTTGTGCGTGTGTGTTGTTTTTTTGTTGCGTTACACAATTGTCGTGTTTTTGTGCTTTGGGCGACTTTTGACCCCATTTTTTGGCGTTTTGACGCGTTTTTTTGACGTTTTGGGCTTTTTGAGTGTTCGACCCTCGTAGCAGTTACAATATGGTCCTTGCAGTTGTGACTGCTGCGGGCCATAATAATAAAGCCGCAAGCGGCGTTGTATGGCCCGCAGACGCAACCCGCCTTCCACGCCCAACTCTACGCACCACCGCCGCCCTCACCGCCACCACCCACCGCCCTCACCGCCCACCTTGATGAGGGATAGAAAAGCTGATAAGCTAATAATGCTAACTATGCTAATCATGCTAGCTATGCTAATTTGGCTAAAAGTGCTAGCATAGCGATCAGCATCATCAACTCGTTCGGAAAAACACATTACCTAAAATGCTAATTATGCTAACTATGCTAGCTATGCTAATGTGGCTAAAAGTGCTAGCATAGCGATCAGCATCATCAACTCGCTCGGAAAAACACATTACCTAAAATGCTAATTATGCTAACTATGCTAGCTATGCTAATGTGGCTAAAAGTGCTAGCATAGCGATCAGCATCATCAACATGCTCGGAAAAACACATTACCTAAAATGCTAATTATGCTAACTATGCTAGCTATGCTAATGTGGCTAAAATTGCTAGCATAGCGATCAGCATCATCAACTGACTCAGAAAAACACATTGTTTAAGATGCTAATTATGCTAACTATGCTAGCTATGCTAACAGTGGCTAAAACTGCTAGCATAGCGATCAGCATCATTAACTTACTCAGAAAAACACATTGCTCCATTGGTGAAAGCTACATGTCATGAGTTGACAAAAAACCCACTTTTTTCAAAATGGCGGCTTTTCTGTTGATTTTATCTCCATAGCAACCATTTTATGTTTTGTTTGCCTCGGGAGGACGAACGGATTGACGTCAGTTTCGGACGAATCGGGAAAAGTAAACTTTTTGTTGTCCTTAGCAACAGTGGTTTTATGCTAACCACGCCCACATTCCTTATATGTCCTTGTCCAGTGTTTTTCAATGTATTCAGATCCAGGCATAAATGCAATGCATTCAATTTTCACTGTATTGTATTGAAAGGCATGGGAGTTATAACAGTGCGCCACTTTGCTAGCTCGCCACGCGCACGCCGTTCAAAATCTACAACTTCTAATTCCAACATTTTTTCCACAGTAGCTTGCCATTGATGCCCAAAAAGTTTCGAGATGATCGTTGAAAATTTCAACGACAAGTTTACGTTTGAATCTGGTGGTAAAGGTGTTTTTTATAGAAAATTCAAGATGGCGGCCTTTTCCCGAGGTCAAAGGTCGACGAAACTCCAGAGGTGATTGTAGACTTACGCTAGGGACATGCGAGTCAAATTTCGTGAAAATCGCTCGAAAAAAAGTTCATTTTTCCATATTGTGTAAAAACGCGAAAATCTCAAAATGGCCGATTTTGGCACAAAATGGCCGCCAAACCATAGGTCGTGTCGCCATCACGTAATGATTTCAAAAGTTTGATTGGATATATCCAACAAAGTTATCTGGGTTTCGTTAGCCGATTCTTAAAAAAAAAATCCGAAATTTTTTTTTTTTGCCGAGTCAGCACTTTTTTTTGCGATCGTTTTTTGCTTACCACGGCCACATTCCTTTATCGATTTTGTCGTATGTGACATCGTTTTGTTCAGTGTGGGCCAGGGAATCGCATATTTCAATTTCAAGACATTCCGATAAAATATGTGCGAGCTAGCTAAAATGGCGGCGGTTGCGAATTCGCCACGCGCACGCCGTTCAAAATCTACAACTTCTAATTCCAACATTTTGTCCACAGTAGCTTGCCATTGATGCCCGAGAAGTTTCAAGAAGATCGATAAAAATCCCTAGGACGAGTTTTCGTTTGTATACATTACTAAAGGTGCTTTTTTTGTAAAATTCAAGATGGCCGCCCCTTCCCAAGGTCAAAGGTCAACGAAACTTCTCTGGTAGTTGTAGAATCAAGCTGGTGGCATGTGTGTCCGATTTCGTGAAAATCGCACAAACAAAAGTGTCGTTTTCCCATACTGTCAAAAAACACGAAAATCGCCATTTCTCAGAGTTCGCCACAAAATGGCCGCCAAGCCGTAGGTCGTGTGGCCATCCCATAATGATTTCATAACTTCTTTGGGATATCTCCAACACGTGTGTTTAGGTTTCGTAGCTCTAATTTAAAATATTTTTTTTTGGCCCCATAAGCAATTTTCGGCCCATTCATTTTTTTTACGGGAACGCTCGCCGTGATGTCATCGACTTCGGGGGGGTGACGTTCTCTTTGCCGAAAATTCATTTTCAATTTATCCTAGGTGTGTGCCAATTTTGGTGAGTTTTCGGGTATGTGGCGGGGGTCAAATTTGAGCTCAACGGATCCGTTAGAAACGGAATAATAATAATTAAAGCCGCAAGCGGCGTTGTATGGCCCGCAGACGCAACCCGCCTTCCACGCCCAACTCTACGCACCACCGCCGCCCTCACCGCCCTCACCGCCCACCTTTGATGAGGGATAGAAAAAGCTGTATAAGCTAATAATGCTAACTATGCTAATCATGCTAGCTATGCTAATGTGGCTAAAAGTGCTAGCATAGCGATCAGTATCATCAACCCGTTCGGAAAAAGACATTACCTAAAATGCTAATTATGCTAACTTTGCTAGCTATGCTAACGTGGCTAAAAGTGCTAGCATAGCGATCAGCATCATCAACTCGCTCGGAAAAACACATTACCTAAAATGCTAATAATGCTAACTATGCTAGCTATGCTAATGTGGCTAAAAGTGCTAGCATAGCGATCAGCATCATCAACTCGCTCGGAAAAACACATTACCTAAAATGCTAATTATGCTAACTATGCTAGCTATGCTAATGTGGCTAAAAGTGCTAGCATAGCGATCAGCATCATCAACTCGCTCGGAAAAACACATTACCTAAAATGCTAATTATGCTAACTATGCTAGCTATGCTAATGTGGCTAAAAGTGCTAGCATAGCGATCAGCATCATCAACTCGCTTGGAAAAACACATTACCTAAAATGCTAATTATGCTAACTATGCTAGCTATGCTAATGTGGCTAAAAGTGCTAGCATAGCGATTAGCATCATCAACTCGCTCGGACAAACACATTACCTAAAATGCTAATTATGCTAACTATGCTAGCTATGCTAATGTGGCTAAAAGTGCTAGCATAGCGATCAGCATCATCAACTGGCTCGGAAAAACACATTACCTAAAATGCTAATTATGCTAACTATGCTAGCTATGCTAATGTGGCTAAAAGTGCTAGCATAGCGATCAGCATCATCAACTCGCTCGGAAAAACACATTACCTAAAATGCTAATTATGCTAACTATGCTAGCTATGCTAATGTGGCTAAAATTGCTAGCATAGCGATCAGCATCATCAACTGACTCAGAAAAACACATTGTTTAAGATGCTAATTATGCTAACTATGCTAGCTATGCTAACAGGGCTAAAACTGCTAGCATAGCGATCAGCATCATTAACTTACTCAGAAAAACACATTGCTCCATTGGTGAAAGCTACATGTCATGAGTTGACAAAAAAACCCACTTTTTTTCAAAATGGCGGCTTTTCTGTTGATTTTATCTCCATAGCAACCATTTTATGTTTTGTTTGCCTCGGGAGGACGAACGGATTGACGTCAGTTTCGGACAAATCGGGAAAAGTAAACTTTTTGTTGTCCTTAGCAACAGTGGTTTTATGCTAACCACGCCCACATTCCTTATATGTCCTTGTCCAGTGTTTTTCAATGTATTCAGATCCAGGCATAAATGCAAGCATTCAATTTTCACTGTATTGTATTGAAAGGCATGGGAGTTATAACAGTGCGCCACTTTGCTAGCTCGCCACGCGCACGCCGTTCAAAATCTACAACTTCTAATTCCAACATTTTTTCCACAGTAGCTTGCCATTGATGCCCAAAAAGTTTCGAGATGATCGTTGAAAATTTCAACGACAAGTTTACGTTTGAATCTGATGGTAAAGGTGTTTTTTATAGAAAATTCAAGATGGCGGCCTTTTCCCGAGGTCAAAGGTCGACGAAACTCCAGAGGTGATTGTAGACTTACGCTAGGGACATGCGAGTCAAATTTCGTGAAAATCGCTCGAAAAAAAGTTCATTTTTCCATATTGTGTAAAAACGCGAAAATCTCAAAATGGCCGATTTTGGCACAAAATGGCCGCCAAACCATAGGTCGTGTCGCCATCACGTAATGATTTCAAAAGTTTGATTGGATATATCCAACAAAGTTATCTGGGTTTCGTTAGCCGATTCTTAAAAAAAAAATCCGAAATTTTTTTTTTTTGCCGAGTCAGCACTTTTTTTTGCGATCGTTTTTTGCTTACCACGGCCACATTCCTTTATCGATTTTGTCGTATGTGACATCGTTTTGTTCAGTGTGGGCCAGGGAATCGCATATTTCATTTTCACAACATTCCGATAAAATATGTGCGAGCTAGCTAAAATGGCGACGGTTGCGAATTCGCCACGCGCACGCCGTTCAAAATCTACAACTTCTAATTCCAACATTTTGTCCACAGTAGCTTGCCATTGATGCCCGAGAAGTTTCAAGACGATCGAAAAAAATCCCTAGGACGAGTTTTCGTTTGTATCCATTACTAAAGGTGCTTTTTTCGGAAAATTCAAGATGGCCGCCCCTTCCCAAGGTCAAAGGTCAACGAAACTTCTCTGGTATTTGTAGAATCAAGCTGTTGGCATCTGTATCCGATTTCATGAAAATCGCTCAAACAAAAGTGTCGTTTTCCCATATTGTCAAAAAACACGAAAATCGCCATTTCTCAGAGTTCGCCACAAAATGGCCGCCAAGCCGTAGGTCGTGTGGCCATCCCATAATGATTTCATAACTTCTTTGGGATATCTCCAACACGTGTGTTTTGGTTTCGTAACTGTATCTCAAAAAATTCGGCTCCATTTGAGATTTTGGCCCCATTCATTTTTTTTACGGTTTTGCGAACTGTGATGTCATCGCGTTTGGGGGGGGGGCGTTCACTTTGCCGAAAATTCATTTTTAATTTATCCTAGAAGTGTGCCAATTTTGGTGAGTTTTCGAGTATGTGGCGGGGGTCAAATTTGAGCTCAAAGACGCAGTAAGAAAGAAGAAACGTAATTAAAGCCGCAAGCGGCGTTGTATGGCCCGCAGACGCAACCCGCCTTCCACGCCCAACTCTACGCACCACCGCCGCCCTCACCGCCCTCACAGCCCTCACCGACCTCACCGCCCACCTTGGATGGGGGATAGTAAAAGCTGCATAAGCTAAAAATGGTAATTATGCTAGCTATGCTAATGTGGCTAAAATTGCTAGCATAGCGATCAGCATCATCAAGTCGTTCGGAAAAACACATTGTTTAAGATGCTAATTATGCTAACTATGCTAGCTATGCTAACGTGGCTAAAAGTGCTAGCATAGCGATCAGCATCATTAACTTACTCAGAAAAACACATTGCTCCATTGGTGAAAGCTATATGTCATGAGTTGATTAAAAAAAACACTTTTTTCAAAATGGCCGCTTTTCTGTTGATTTTATCTCCATAGCAACCATTTTATGTTTTGTTTGCCTCGGGAGGACGAACGGATTGACGTCAGTTTCGGACGAATCGGGAAAAGTAAACTTTTTGTTGTCCTTAGCAACAGTGGTTTTATGCTAACCACGCCCACACTCTTTATATGTCCTTGTCCATTCTTTTTCAATGTATTCAGATCCAGGCATAATTAAATGCCTTCAAAATTCACTGTATTGTATTGAAAGGCATGGGAGTTATAACAGTGCGCCACTTTGCTAGCTCGCCACGCGCACGCCGTTCAAAATCTACAACTTCTAATTCCAACATTTTTTCCACAGTAGCTTGCCATTGATGCCCAAAAAGTTTCGAGATGATCGTTGAAAATTTCAACGACAAGTTTACGTTTGAATCTGGTGGTAAAGGTGTTTTTTATAGAAAATTCAAGATGGCGGCCTTTTCCCGAGGTCAAAGGTCGACGAAACTCCAGAGGTGATTGTAGACTTACGCTAGGGACATGCGAGTCAAATTTCGTGAAAATCGCTCGAAAAAAAGTTCATTTTTCCATATTGTGTAAAAACGCGAAAATCTCAAAATGGCCGATTTTGGCACAAAATGGCCGCCAAACCATAGGTCGTGTCGCCATCACGTAATGATTTCAAAAGTTTGATTGGATATATCCAACAAAGTTATCTGGGTTTCGTTAGCCGATTCTTAAAAAAAAAATCCGAAATTTTTTTTTTTTGCCGAGTCAGCACTTTTTTTTGCGATCGTTTTTTGCTTACCACGGCCACATTCCTTTATCGATTTTGTCGTAAGTGACATCGTTTTGTTCAGTGTGGGCCAGGGAATCGTATATTTCATTTTCACAACATTCCGATAAAATATGTGCGAGCTAGCTAAAATGGCGGCGGTTGCGAATTCGCCACGCGCACGCCGTTCAAAATCTACAACTTCTAATTCCAACATTTTGTCCACAGTAGCTTGCCATTGATGCCCGAGAAGTTTCAAGACGATCGAAAAAAATCCCTAGGACGAGTTTTCGTTTGTATCCATTACTAAAGGTGCTTTTTTCGGAAAATTCAAGATGGCCGCCCCTTCCCAAGGTCAAAGGTCAACGAAACTTTCTCTGGTATTTGTAGAATCAAGCTGTTGGCATCTGTATCCGATTTCATGAAAATCGCTCAAATAAAAGTGTCGTTTTCCCATATTGTCAAAAAACACGAAAATCGCCATTTCTCAGAGTTCGCCACAAAATGGCCGCCAAGCCGTAGGTCGTGTGGCCATCCCATAATGATTTCATAACTTCTTTGGGATATCTCCAACAAGTGTGTTTTGGTTTCGTAGCTGCTATTTAAAATATTTTTTTTTGGCCCCATAAGCGATTTTCGGCCCATTCATTTTTTTTACGGGAACGCTCGCCGTGATGTCATCGACTTCGGGGGGGTGACGTTCTCTTTGCCGAAAAATTCATTTCAATTTATCCTAGGTGTGTGCCAATTTTGGTGAGTTTTCGGGTATGTGGCGGGGGTCAAATTTGAGCTCAACGGATCCGTTAGAAACAAGAATAATAATAATTAAAGCCGCAAGCGGCGTTGTATGGCCCGCAGACGCAACCCGCCTTCCACGCCCAACTCTACGCACCACCGCCGCCCTCACCGCCCTCACCGCCCTCACCGCCCACCTTTGATGAGGGATAGTAAAAGCTGCATAAGCTAATAATGCTAACTATGCTAATCATGCTAGCTATGCTAATTTGGCTAAAAGTGCTAGCATAGCGATCAGCATCATCAACTCGTTCGGAAAAACACATTACCTAAAATGCTAATTATGCTAACTATGCTAGCTATGCTAATGTGGCTAAAAGTGCTAGCATAGCGATCAGCATCATCAACTCGCTCGGAAAAACACATTACCTAAAATGCTAATTATGCTAACTATGCTAGCTATGCTAATGTGGCTAAAAGTGCTAGCATAGCGATCAGCATCATCAACTGGCTCGGAAAAACACATTACCTAAAATGCTAATTATGCTAACTATGCTAGCTATGCTAATGTGGCTAAAAGTGCTAGCATAGCGATCAGCATCATCAACTGCTCGGAAAAACACATTACCTAAAATGCTAATTATGCTAACTATGCTAGCTATGCTAATGTGGCTAAAATTGCTAGCATAGCGATCAGCATCATCAACTGACTCAGAAAAAAAACATTGTTTAAGATGCTAATTATGCTAACTATGCTAGCTATGCTAACAGGGCTAAAACTGCTAGCATAGCGATCAGCATCATTAACTTACTCAGAAAAACACATTGCTCCATTGGTGAAAGCTACATGTCATGAGTTGACAAAAAACCCACTTTTTTTCAAAATGGCGGCTTTTCTGTTGATTTTATCTCCATAGCAACCATTTTATGTTTTGTTTGCCTCGGGAGGACGAACGGATTGACGTCAGTTTCGGACAAATCGGGAAAAGTAAACTTTTTGTTGTCCTTAGCAACAGTGGTTTTATGCTAACCACGCCCACATTCCTTATATGTCCTTGTCCAGTGTTTTTCAATGTATTCAGATCCAGGCATAAATGCAAGCATTCAATTTTCACTGTATTGTATTGAAAGGCATGGGAGTTATAACAGTGCGCCACTTTGCTAGCTCGCCACGCGCACGCCGTTCAAAATCTACAACTTCTAATTCCAACATTTTTTCCACAGTAGCTTGCCATTGATGCCCAAAAAGTTTCGAGATGATCGTTGAAAATTTCAACGACAAGTTTACGTTTGAATCTGGTGGTAAAGGTGTTTTTTATAGAAAATTCAAGATGGCGGCCTTTTCCCGAGGTCAAAGGTCGACGAAACTCCAGAGGTGATTGTAGACTTACGCTAGGGACATGCGAGTCAAATTTCGTGAAAATCGCTCGAAAAAAAGTTCATTTTTCCATATTGTGTAAAAACGCGAAAATCTCAAAATGGCCGATTTTGGCACAAAATGGCCGCCAAACCATAGGTCGTGTCGCCATCACGTAATGATTTCAAAAGTTTGATTGGATATATCCAACAAAGTTATCTGGGTTTCGTTAGCCGATTCTTAAAAAAAAAATCCGAAATTTTTTTTTTTTGCCGAGTCAGCACTTTTTTTTGCGATCGTTTTTTGCTTACCACGGCCACATTCCTTTATCGATTTTGTCGTATGTGACATCGTTTTGTTCAGTGTGGGCCAGGGAATCGCATATTTCATTTTCACAGACATTCCGATAAAATATGTGCGAGCTAGCTAAAATGGCGGACGGTTGCGAATTCGCCACGCGCACGCCGTTCAAAATCTACAACTTCTAATTCCAACATTTTGTCCACAGTAGCTTGCCATTGATGCCCGAGAAGTTTCAAGACGATCGAAAAAAATCCCTAGGACGAGTTTTCGTTTGTATCCATTACTAAAGGTGCTTTTTTCGGAAAATTCAAGATGGCCGCCCCTTCCCAAGGTCAAAGGTCAACGAAACTTCTCTGGTATTTGTAGAATCAAGCTGTTGGCATCTGTATCCGATTTCAGTGAAAATCGCTCAAACAAAAGTGTCGTTTTCCCATATTGTCAAAAAACACGAAAATCGCCATTTCTCAGAGTTCGCCACAAAATGGCCGCCAAGCCGTAGGTCGTGTGGCCATCCCATAATGATTTCATAACTTCTTTGGGATATCTCCAACACGTGTGTTTTGGTTTCGTAACTGTATTTCAAAATATTTTTTTTTGGCCCCATAAGCAATTTTCGGCCCATTCATTTTTTTTACGGGAACGCTCGCCGTGATGTCATCGACTTCGGGGGGGGACGTTCTCTTTGCCGAAAATTCATTTTCAATTTATCCTAGGTGTGTGCCAATTTTGGTGAGTTTTCGGGTATGTGGCGGGGGTCAAATTTGCTCAAGGAGAAAGAAGAAAAAATAATTAAAGCCGCAAGCGGTGTTGTATGGCCCACAGACGCAACCCGCTTTGCAGGCCCAACTCTACACACCACCGCCGCCCTCACCGCCCTCACCGCCCACCTTTGATGAGGGATAGAAAAATGCATAAGCTAATAATGCTAATATGCTAATTATGCTAGCTATGCTAATTTGGCTAAAAGTGCTAGCATAGCGATCAGCATCATCAACTCGTTCGGAAAAACACATTACCTAAAATGCTAATTATGCTAACTATGCTAGCTATGCTAATGTGGCTAAAAGTGCTAGCATAGCGATCAGCATCATCAACTCGCTCGGAAAAACACATTACCTAAAATGCTAATTATGCTAACTATGCTAGCTATGCTAATGTGGCTAAAATGCTAATTAATGCTAACTATGCTAGCTATGCTAATGTGGCTAAAATTGCTAGCATAGCGATCACATCATCAACTGACTCAGAAAAACACATTGTTTAAGATGCTAATTATGCTAACTATGCTAGCTATGCTAACATGGCTAAAACTGCTAGCATAGCGATCAGCATCATTAACTTACTCAGAAAAACACATTGCTCCATTGGTGAAAAGCTACATGTCATGAGTTGACAAAAAAACCCACTTTTTTTCAAAATGGCCGCGTTTCTGTTGATTTTATCTCCATAGCAAACCATTTTATGTTTTGTTTGCCTCGGGAGGACGAACGGATTGACGTCAGTTTCGGACAAATCGGGAAAAGTAACTTTTGTTGTCCTTAGCAACAGTGGTTTTATGCTAACCACAGCCCACATTCCTTATATGTCCTTGTCCAGTGTTTTTCAATGTATTCAGATCCAGGCATAAATGCAAGCATTCAATTTTCACTGTATTGTATTGAAAGGCATGGGAGTTATAACAGTGCGCCACTTTGCTAGCTCGCCACGCGCACGCCGTTCAAAATCTACAACTTCTAATTCCAACATTTTTTCCACAGTAGCTTGCCATTGATGCCCAAAAAGTTTCGAGATGATCGTTGAAAATTCCAACGACAAGTTTACGTTTGAATCTGGTGGTAAAGGTGTTTTTTATAGAAAATTCAAGATGGCGGCCTTTTCCCGAGGTCAAAGGTCGACGAAACTCCAGAGGTGATTGTAGACTTACGCTAGGGACATGCGAGTCAAATTTCGTGAAAATCGCTCGAAAAAAAGTTCATTTTTCCATATTGTGTAAAAACGCGAAAATCTCAAAATGGCCGATTTTGGCACAAAATGGCCGCCAAACCATAGGTCGTGTCGCCATCACGTAATGATTTCAAAAGTTTGATTGGATATATCCAACAAAGTTATCTGGGTTTCGTTAGCCGATTCTTAAAAAAAAATCCGAAATTTTTTTTTTTTGCCGAGTCAGCACTTTTTTTTGCGATCGTTTTTTGCTTACCACGGCCACATTCCTTTATCGATTTTGTCGTATGTGACATCGTTTTGTTCAGTGTGGGCCAGGGAATCGCATATTTCATTTTCAAGACATTCCGATAAAATATGTGCGAGCTAGCTAAAATGGCGGACGGTTGCGAATTCGCCACGCGCACGCCGTTCAAAATCTACAACTTCTAATTCCAACATTTTGTCCACAGTAGCTTGCCATTGATGCCCGAGAAGTTTCAAGAAGATCGATAAAAATCCCTAGGACGAGTTTTCGTTTGTATCCATTACTAAAGGTGCTTTTTTAGGAAAATTCAAGATGGCCGCCCCTTCCCAAGGTCAAAGGTCAACGAAACTTCTCTGGTAGTTGTAGAATCAAGCTGGTGGCATGTGTGTCCGATTTCGTGAAAATCGCTCAAACAAAAGTGTCGTTTTCCCATATTGTCAAAAAACACGAAAATCGCCATTTCTCAGAGTTCGCCACAAAATGGCCGCCAAGCCGTAGGTCGTGTGGCCATCCCATAATGATTTCATAACTTCTTGGGATATCTCCAACACGTGTGTTTGGTTTCGTAGCTCTAATTTAAATATTTTTTTTTGGCCCCATAAGCGATTTTCGGCCCATTCATTTTTTTGACGGGAACGCTCGCCGTGATGTCATCGACTTCGGGGGGGTGACGTTCTCTTTGCCGAAAATTCATTTTCAATTTATCCTAGGTGTGTGCCAATTTTGGTGAGTTTTCGGGTATGTGGCGGGGGTCAAATTTGAGCTCAACGGATCCGTTAGAAAGAAGAATAATAATAATGAAACATTCGAAAAACAATAAGAAGTTTTTCCCCAGGGTGCTTCCTATGTATTTCAATGCAGCCAGTCTTTTACTATAGGCTGGGCATGTCTTTTTGGCTTTAAACCCGTCCTTTGAGGGCTTTTTGGGGCTTTTTCGTGTTTTTGTCGTCATTTTTGCGACTACAATTTTGTCGTTTGTGCGTTGGTGTTGTGCGTGTGTGTGTTTTTTTTTGTTGCGTTACACAATTGTCGACTTGTTTTTGTGCTTTGGGCGACTTTTGACCCCATTTTTTGGCGTTTTGACGCGTTTTTTTGACGTTTTGGGGCTTTTGAGTGTTCGACCCTCGTAGCAGTTACAATATGGTCCTTGCAGTTGTGACTGCTGCGGGCCATAATAATAATGAAACGAAGCAGAAAACAATAAGAAGTTTTTTCCCCAGGGTGCTCCTATGTATTTCAATGCAGCCAGTCTTTTACTATAGGCTGGGCATGTCTTTTTGGCTTTAAACCCGTCCTTTGAGGGCTTTTTGGGCTTTTTCGTGTTTTGTCGTCATTTTGCGACTACAATTTTGTCGTTTGTGCGTTGGTGTTGTGCGTGTGTGTGTTTTTTTTTGTTGCGTTACACAATTGTCGACTTGTTTTGTGCTTTGGGCGACTTTTGACCCCATTTTTTGGCGTTTTGACGCGTTTTTTTGACGTTTTGGGGCTTTTTGAGTGTTCGACCCTCGTAGCAGTTACAATATGGTCCTTGCAGTTGTGACTGCTGCGGGCCATAATAATAAACGAAGCAAAAACAATAAGAAGTTTTTTCCCCAGGGTGCTTCCTATGTATTTCAATGCAGCCAGTCTTTTACTATAGGCTGGGCATGTCTTTTTGGCTTTAAACCCGTCCTTTGAGGGCTTTTTGGGGCTTTTTCGTGTTTTTGTCGTCATTTTTGCGACTACAATTTTGTCGTTTGTGCGTTGGTGTTGTGCGTGTGTGTGTTTTTTTTTTTGCGTTACACAATTGTCGACTTGTTTTGTGCTTTGGGCGACTTTTGACCCCATTTTTTGGCGTTTTGACGCGTTTTTTTGACGTTTTGGGGCTTTTTGAGTGTTCGACCCTCGTAGCAGTTACAATATGGTCCTTGCAGTTGTGACTGCTGCGGGCCATAATAATAATAAAAAGAAAAACAAAATAAGAAGTTTTTTCCCCAGGGTGCTTCCTATGTATTTCAATGCAGCCAGTCTTTTACTATAGGCTGGGCATGTCTTTTTGGCTTTAAACCCGTCCTTTGAGGGCTTTTTTGGGCTTTTTTGTGTTTTTGTCGTCATTTTTGCGACTACAATTTTGACGTTTGTGCGTTGGTGTTGTGCGTGTGTGTGTTTTTTTTGTTGCGTTACACAATTGTCGTGTTGTTTTGTGCTTTGGGCGACTTTTGACCCCATTTTTTGGCGTTTTGACGCGTTTTTTTTACGTTTTGGGGCTTTTTGAGTGTTCGACCCTCGTAGCAGTTACAATATGGTCCTTGCAGTTGTGACTGCTGCGGGCCATAATAATAATCGAAGCAAAACAATAAGAAGTTTTTTCCCCAGGGTGCTTCCTATGTATTTCAATGCAGCCAGTCTTTTACTATAGGCTGGGCATGTCTTTTTGGCTTTAAACCCGTCCTTTGAGGGCTTTTTGGGGCTTTTTCGTGTTTTTGTCGTCATTTTTGCGACTACAATTTTGTCGTTTGTGCGTTGGTGTTGTGCGTGTGTGTGTTTTTTTTTGTTGCGTTACACATTGTCGACTTGTTTTGTGAGCTTTGGCGACTTTGACCCATTTTTTGGCGTTTGACGCGTTTTTTTGACGTTTTGGGGCTTTTTGAGTGTTCGACCCTCGTAGCAGTTAAATATGGTCCTTGCAGTTGTGACTGCTGCGGGCCATAATAATAGAAACGAAGTCGAAAAACAATAAGAATTTTTTCCCCAGGGTGCTTCCTATGTATTTCAATGCAGCCTGTCTTTTACTATAGGCTGGGCATGTCTTTTGGGCTTTAAACCCGTCCTTTGAGGCTTTTTGGAGCTTTTTCGGGTTTTGTCGTCATTTTTGCGACTTACAATTTTGTCGTTTGTGCGTTGGTGTTGTGCGTGTGTGTGTTTTTTTTTGTTGCGTTACACACTTGTCGACTTGTTTTGTGCTTTGGGCGACCTTTTGACCCCATTTTTTGGCGTTTTGACGCGTTTTTTGGACGTTTGGGGCTTTTTGAGTGGTTCGACCCTCGTAGCAGTTACAATATGGTCCTTGCAGTTGTGACTGCTGCGGGCCATAATAATAAACGAAGCAAAAACAATAAGAAGTTTTTTCCCCAGGGTGCTTCCTATGTATTTCAATGCAGCCAGTCTTTTACTATAGGCTGGGCATGTCTTTTTGGCTTTAAACCCGTCCTTTGAGGGCTTTTTGGAGCTTTTTCGTGATTTTGTCATCATTTTTGCGACTACAATTTTGTCGTTTGTGCGTTGGTGTTGTGCGTGTGTGTGTTTTTTTTTGTTGCGTTACACAATTGTCGACTTGTTTTGTGCTTTGGGCGACTTTTGACCCCATTTTTTGGCGTTTTGACGCGTTTTTTTTGACGTTTTGGGGCTTTTTGAGTGTTCGACCCTCGTAGCAGTTACAATATGGTCCTTGCAGTTGTGACTGCTGCGGGCCATAATAATAATGAAACATTCGAAAAACAATAAGAAGTTTTTTCCCCAGGGTGCTTCCTATGTATTTCAATGCAGCCAGTCTTTTACTATAGGCTGGGCATGTCTTTTTGGCTTTAAACCCGTCCTTTGAGGGCTTTTTGGGGCTTTTTCGTGTTTTTGTCGTCATTTTTGCGACTACAATTTTGTCGTTTGTGCGTTGGTGTTGTGCGTGTGTGTGTTTTTTTTTGTTGCGTTACACAATTGTCGACTTGTTTTGTGCTTTGGGCGACTTTTGACCCCATTTTTTGGCGTTTTGACGCGTTTTTTTTGACGTTTTGGGCTTTTTGAGTGTTCGACCCTCGTAGCAGTTACAATATGGTCCTTGCAGTTGTGACTGCTGCGGGCCATAATAATAATGAAACGATCGAAAAACAATAAGAAGTTTTTTCCCCAGGGTGCTTCCTATGTATTTCAATGCAGCCAGTCTTTTACTATAGGCTGGGCATGTCTTTTTGGCTTTAAACCCGTCCTTTGAGGGCTTTTTGGGGCTTTTTCGTGTTTTTGTCGTCATTTTTGCGACTACAATTTTGTCGTTTGTGCGTTGGTGTTGTGCGTGTGTGTGTTTTTTTTTGTTGCGTTACACAATTGTCGACTTGTTTTGTGCTTTGGGCGACTTTTGACCCCATTTTTTGGCGTTTTGACGCGTTTTTTTGACGTTTTGGGGCTTTTTGAGTGTTCGACCCTCGTAGCAGTTACAATATGGTCCTTGCAGTTGTGACTGCTGCGGGCCATAATAATGAAACGACGAAAAACAATAAGAAGTTTTTTCCCCAGGGTGCTTCCTATGTATTTCAATGCAGCCAGTCTTTTACTATAGGCTGGGCATGTCTTTTTGGCTTTAAACCCGTCCTTTGAGGGCTTTTTGGGGCTTTTTCGTGTTTTTGTCGTCATTTTTGCGACTACAATTTTGTCGTTTGTGCGTTGGTGTTGTGCGTGTGTGTGTTTTTTTTTGTTGCGTTACACAATTGTCGACTTGTTTTGTGCTTTGGGCGACTTTTGACCCCATTTTTTGGCGTTTTGACGCGTTTTTTTGACGTTTTGGGGCTTTTTGAGTGTTCGACCCTCGTAGCAGTTACAATATGGTCCTTGCAGTTGTGACTGCTGCGGGCCATAATAATGAAACGATCGAAAAACAATAAGAAGTTTTTTCCCCAGGGTGCTTCCTATGTATTTCAATGCAGCCTGTCTTTTACTATAGGCTGGGCATGTCTTTTTGGCTTTAAACCCGTCCTTTGAGGGCTTTTTGGGGCTTTTTCGTGTTTTTGTCGTCATTTTTGCGACTACAATTTTGTCGTTTGTGCGTTGGTGTTGTGCGTGTGTGTGTTTTTTTTTGTTGCGTTACACAATTGTCGACTTGTTTTGTGCTTTGGGCGACTTTTGACCCCATTTTTTGGCGTTTTGACGCGTTTTTTTGACGTTTTGGGCTTTTTGAGTGTTCGACCCTCGTAGCAGTTACAATATGGTCCTTGCAGTTGTGACTGCTGCGGGCCATAATTAAAGCCGCAAGCGGCGTTGTATGGCCCGCAGACGCAACCCGCCTTCCACGCCCAACTCTACGCACCACCGCCGCCCTCACCGCCCTCACCGCCCACCTTTGATGAGGGATATAAAAAGCTGCATAAGCTAATAATGCTAACTATGCTAATCATGCTAGCTATGCTAATTTGCTAAAAGTGCTAGCATAGCGATCAGCATCATCAACTCGTTCGGAAAAACACATTACCTAAAATGCTAATTATGCTAACTATGCTAGCTATGCTAATGTGGCTAAAAGTGCTAGCATAGCGATCAGCATCATCAACTCGCTCGGAAAAACACATTACCTAAAATGCTAATTATGCTAACTATGCTAGCTATGCTAATGTGGCTAAAAGTGCTAGCATAGCGATCAGCATCATCAACTGGCTCGGAAAAACACATTAGCCTAAAATGCTAATTATTACTAACTATGCTAGCTATGCTAATGTGGTGTGGCTAAATTGCTAGCATAGCGATCAGCATCATCAACTGACTCAGAAAAACACATTGTTTAAGATGCTAATTATGCTAACTATGCTAGCTATGCTAACAGTGGCTAAAACTGCTAGCATAGCGATCAGCATCATTAACTTACTCAGAAAAACACATTGCTCCATTGGTGAAAGCTACATGTCATGAGTGACAAAAAACCCACTTTTTTTCAAAATGGCGGCTTTTCTGTTGATTTATCTCCATAGCAACCATTTTATGTTTTGTTGCCTCGGGAGGACGAACGGATTGACGTCAGTTTCGGACAAATCGGGAAAAGTAAACTTTTTGTTGTCCTTAGCAACAGTGGTTTTATGCTAACCACGCCCACATTCCTTATATGTCCTTGTCCAGTGTTTTTCAATGTATTCAGATCCAGGCATAAATGCAAGCATTCAATTTTCACTGTATTGTATTGAAAGGCATGGGAGTTATAACAGTGCGCCACTTTGCTAGCTCGCCACGCGCACGCCGTTCAAATCTACAACTTCTAATTCCAACATTTTTTCACAGTAGCTTGCCATTGATGCCCAAAAAGTTTCGAGATGATCGTTGAAAATTTCAACGACAAGTTTACGTTTGAATCTGGTGGTAAAGGTGTTTTTTATAGAAAATTCAAGATGGCGGCCTTTTCCCGAGGTCAAAGGTCGACGAAACTCCAGAGGTGATTGTAGACTTACGCTAGGGACATGCGAGTCAAATTTCGTGAAAATCGCTCGAAAAAAAGTTCATTTTTCCATATTGTGTAAAAACGCGAAAATCTCAAAATGGCCGATTTTGGCACAAAATGGCCGCCAAACCATAGGTCGTGTCGCCATCACGTAATGATTTCAAAAGTTTGATTGGATATATCCAACAAAGTTATCTGGGTTTCGTTAGCCGATTCTTAAAAAAAAATCCGAAATTTTTTTTTTTTGCCGAGTCAGCACTTTTTTTTGCGATCGTTTTTTGCTTACCACGCCCACATTCCTTTATCGATTTTGTCGTATGTGACATCGTTTTGTTCAGTGTGGGCCAGGGAATCGCATATTTCATTTTCAAGACATTCCGATAAAATATGTGCGAGCTAGCTAAAATGGCGGCGGTTGCGAATTCGCCACGCGCACGCCGTTCAAAATCTACAACTTCTAATTCCAACATTTTGTCCACAGTAGCTTGCCATTGATGCCCGAGAAGTTTCAAGACGATCGATAAAAATCCCTAGGACGAGTTTTCGTTTGTATCCATTACTAAAGGTGCTTTTTTATGAAAATTCAAGATGGCCGCCCCTTCCCAAGGTCAAAGGTCAACGAAACTTCTCTGGTAGTTGTAGAATCAAGCTGGTGGCATGTGTGTCCGATTTCGTGAAAATCGCTCAAACAAAAGTGTCGTTTTCCCATATTGTCAAAAAACACGAAAATCGCCATTTCTCTGAGTTCGCCACAAAATGGCCGCCAAGCCGTAGGTCGTGTGGCCATCCCATAATGATTTCATAACTTCTTTGGGATATCTCCAACAAGTGTGTTTGGTTTCGTAACTGTATTTCAAAATTTTTTTTTTGGCCCCATAAGCGATTTTCGGCCCATTCATTTTTTTTACGGGAACGCTCGCCGTGATGTCATCGACTTCGGGGGGGTGACGTTCTCTTTGCCGAAAATTCATTTTCAATTTATCCTAGGTGTGTGCCAATTTTGGTGAGTTTTCGGGTATGTGGCGGGGGTCAAATTTGAGCTCAACGGAGAGAAAGAAGAAGAATAAAAAAAAATAATGAAAAACAAAACATAAGAAGTTTTTTCCCCAGGGTGCTTCCTATGTATTTCAATGCAGCCAGTCTTTTACTATAGGCTGGGCATGTCTTTTTGGCTTTAAACCCGTCCTTTGAGGGCTTTTTGGGGCTTTTTCGTGTTTTTGTCGTCATTTTTGCGACTACAATTTTGTCGTTTGTGCGTTGGTGTTGTGCGTGTGTGTGTTTTTTTTGTTGCGTTACACAATTGTCGACTTGTTTTGTGCTTTGGGCGACTTTTGACCCCATTTTTTGGCGTTTTGACGCGTTTTTTTGACGTTTTGGGGCTTTTTGAGTGTTCGACCCTCGTAGCAGTTACAATATGGTCCTTGCAGTTGTGACTGCTGCGGGCCATAATTAAAGCCGCAAGCGGCGTTGTATGGCCCGCAGACGCAACCCGCCTTCCACGCCCAACTCTACGCACCACCGCCGCCCTCACCGCCCTCACCGCCCTCACCGCCCACCTTTGATGAGGGATAGAAAAAGCTGCATAAGCTAATAATGCTAACTATGCTAATCATGCTAGCTATGCTAATTTGGCTAAAAGTGCTAGCATAGCGATCAGCATCATCAACTGGCTCGGAAAAACACATTACCTAAAATGCTAATTATGCTAACTATGCTAGCTATGCTAATGTGGCTAAAAGTGCTAGCATAGCGATCAGCATCATCAACTGGCTCGGAAAAACACATTACCTAAAATGCTAATTATGCTAACTATGCTAGCTATGCTAATGTGGCTAAAATTGCTAGCATAGCGATCAGCATCATCAACTGACTCAGAAAAACACATTGTTTAAGATGCTAATTATGCCTAACTATGCTAGCTATGCTAACAGTGGCTAAAACTGCTAGCATAGCGATCAGCATCATTAACTTACTCAGAAAAACACATTGCTCCATAGGTGAAAGCTACATGTCATGAGTTGACAAAAAACCCTCTTTTTTTCAAATGGCCGGCTTTTCTGTTGATTTTATCTCCATAGCAACCATTTTATGTTTGTTTGCCTCGGGAGGACGAACGGATTAACGATCAGTTTCGGACGAATCGGGAAAAGTAAACTTTTTGTTGTCCTTAGCAACAGTGGTTTTATGCTAACCACGCCCACATTCCTTATATGTCCTTGTCCAGTGTTTTTCAATGTATTCAGATCCAGGCATAAATGCAAGCATTCAATTTTCACTGTATTGTATTGAAAGGCATGGGAGTTATAACAGTGCGCCACTTTGCTAGCTCGCCACGCGCACGCCGTTCAAAATCTACAACTTCTAATTCCAACATTTTTTCCACAGTAGCTTGCCATTGATGCCCAAAAAGTTTCGAGATGATCGTTGAAAATTTCAACGACAAGTTTACGTTTGAATCTGGTGGTAAAGGTGTTTTTTATAGAAAATTCAAGATGGCGGCCTTTTCCCGAGGTCAAAGGTCGACGAAACTCCAGAGGTGATTGTAGACTTACGCTAGGGACATGCGAGTCAAATTTCGTGAAAATCGCTCGAAAAAAAGTTCATTTTTCCATATTGTGTAAAAACGCGAAAATCTCAAAATGGCCGATTTTGGCACAAAATGGCCGCCAAACCATAGGTCGTGTCGCCATCACGTAATGATTTCAAAAGTTTGATTGGATATATCCAACAAAGTTATCTGGGTTTCGTTAGCCGATTCTTAAAAAAAAATCCGAAATTTTTTTTTTTTGCCGAGTCAGCACTTTTTTTTGCGATCGTTTTTTGCTTACCACGGCCACATTCCTTTATCGATTTTGTCGTATGTGGCATCGTTTTGTTCAGTGTGGGCCAGGGAATCGCATATTTCATTTTCACAACATTCCGATAAAATATGTGCGAGCTAGCTAAAATGGCGACGGTTGCGAATTCGCCACGCGCACGCCGTTCAAAATCTACAACTTCTAATTCCAACATTTTGTCCACAGTAGCTTGCCATTGATGCCCGAGAAGTTTCAAGACGATCGAAAAAAATCCCTAGGACGAGTTTTCGTTTGTATCCATTACTAAAGGTGCTTTTTTCGGAAAATTCAAGATGGCCGCCCCTTCCCAAGGTCAAAGGTCAACGAAACTTCTCTGGTATTTGTAGAATCAAGCTGTTGGCATCTGTAGTCCGATTTCGTGAAAATCGCACAAACAAAAGTGTCGTTTTCCCATATTGTCAAAAAACACGAAAATCGCCATTTCTCAGAGTTCGCCACAAAATGGCCGCCAAGCCGTAGGTCGTGTGGCCATCCCATAATGATTTCATAACTTCTTTGGGATATCTCCAACACAGTGTTTTGGTTTCGTAACTGTATTTCAAAATATTTTTTTTTGGCCCCATAAGCAGATTTTCGGCCCATTCATTTTTTTTACGGGAACGCTCGCCGTGATGTCATCGACTTCGGGGGGGTGACGTTCTCTTTGCCGAAAATTCATTTTCAATTTATCCTAGGTGTGTGCCAATTTTGGTGAGTTTTCGGGTATGTGGCGGGGGTCAAATTTGAGCTCAATGTCTTTTTGGCTTTAAACCCGTCCTTTGAGGGCTTTTTGGGGCTTTTTCGTGTTTTTGTCGTCATTTTTGCGACTACAATTTTGTCGTTTGTGCGTTGGTGTTGTGCGTGTGTGTGTTTTTTTTTGTTGCGTTACACAATTGTCGACTTGTTTTGTGCTTTGGGCGACTTTTGACCCCATTTTTTGGCGTTTTGACGCGTTTTTTTGACGTTTTGGGGCTTTTTGAGTGTTCGACCCTCGTAGCAGTTACAATATGGTCCTTGCAGTTGTGACTGCTGCGGGCCATAATTAAAGCCGCAAGCGGCGTTGTATGGCCCGCAGACGCAACCCGCCTTCCACGCCCAACTCTACGCACCACCGCCGCCCTCACCGCCCTCACCGCCCACCTTTGATGAGGGATAGTAAAAGCTTTATAAGCTAATAATGCTAACTATGCTAATCATGCTAGCTATGCTAATTTGGCTAAAAGTGCTAGCATAGCGATCAGCATCATCAACTGACTCAGAAAAACACATTAGCTAAAATGCTAATTATGCTAACTATGCTAGCTATGCTAATATGGCTAAAAGTGCTAGCATAGCGATCAGCATCATCAACTCGCTCGGAAAAACACATTACCTAAAATGCTAATTATGCTAACTATGCTAGCTATGCTAATATGGCTAAAAGTGCTAGCATAGCGATCAGCATCATCAACTCGCTCGGAAAAACACATTACCTAAAATGCTAATTATGCTAACTATGCTAGCTATGCTAATGTGGCTAAAAGTGCTAGCATAGCGATCAGCATCATCAACTGGCTCGGAAAAACACATTACCTAAAATGCTAATTATGCTAACTATGCTAGCTATGCTAATGTGGCTAAAAGTGCTAGCATAGCGATCAGCATCATCAACTGGCTCAGAAAAACACATTACCTAAAATGCTAATTATGCTAACTATGCTAGCTATGCTAATGTGGCTAAAATTGCTAGCATAGCGATCAGCATCATCAACTGACTCAGAAAAACACATTGTTTAAGATGCTAATTATGCTAACTATGCTAGCTATGCTAACAGTGGCTAAAACTGCTAGCATAGCGATCAGCATCATTAACTTACTCAGAAAAACACATTGCTCCATTGGTGAAAGCTACATGTCATGAGTTGACAAAAAACCCACTTTTTTTCAAAATGGCGTCCTTTTCTGTTGATTTTATCTCCATAGCAACCATTTTATGTTTTGTTTGCCTCGGGAGGACGAACGGATTAACGTCAGTTTCGGACAAATCGGGAAAAGTAAACTTTTTGTTGTCCTTAGCAACAGTGGTTTTATGCTAACCACGCCCACATTCCTTATATGTCCTTGTCCAGTGTTTTTCAATGTATTCAGATCCAGGCATAAATGCAAGCATTCAATTTTCACTGTATTGTATTGAAAGGCATGGGAGTTATAACAGTGCGCCACTTTGCTAGCTCGCCACGCGCACGCCGTTCAAAATCTACAACTTCTAATTCCAACATTTTTTCCACAGTAGCTTGCCATTGATGCCCAAAAAGTTTCGAGATGATCGTTGAAAATTCCAACGACAAGTTTACGTTTGAATCTGATGGTAAAGGTGTTTTTTATAGAAAATTCAAGATGGCGGCCTTTTCCCGAGGTCAAAGGTCGACGAAACTCCAGAGGTGATTGTAGACTTACGCTAGGGACATGCGAGTCAAATTTCGTGAAAATCGCTCGAAAAAAAGTTCATTTTTCCATATTGTGTAAAAACGCGAAAATCTCAAAATGGCCGATTTTGGCACAAAATGGCCGCCAAACCATAGGTCGTGTCGCCATCACGTAATGATTTCAAAAGTTTGATTGGATATATCCAACAAAGTTATCTGGGTTTCGTTAGCCGATTCTTAAAAAAAAATCCGAAATTTTTTTTTTTTGCCGAGTCAGCACTTTTTTTTGCGATCGTTTTTTGCTTACCACGGCCACATTCCTTTATCGATTTGTCGTATGTGACATCGTTTTGTTCAGTGTGGGCCAGGGAATCGCATATTTCATTTTCACAACATTCCGATAAAATATGTGCGAGCTAGCTAAAATCGTGACGGTTGCGAATTCGCCACGCGCACGCCGTTCAAAATCTACAACTTCTAATTCCAACATTTTGTCCACAGTAGCTTGCCATTGATGCCCGAGAAGTTTCAAGACGATCGAAAAAAATCCCTAGGACGAGTTTTCGTTTGTATCCATTACTAAAGGTGCTTTTTTCGGAAAATTCAAGATGGCCGCCCCTTCCCAAGGTCAAAGGTCAACGAAACTTCTCTGGTATTTGTAGAATCAAGCTGTTGGCATCTGTAGTCCGATTTCATGAAAATCGCTCAAACAAAAGTGTCGTTTTCCCATATTGTCAAAAAACACGAAAATCGCCATTTCTCAGAGTTCGCCACAAAATGGCCGCCAAGCCGTAGGTCGTGTGGCCATCCCATAATGATTTCATAACTTCTTTGGGATATCTCCAACAAGTGTGTTTTGGTTTCGTAACTGTATTTCAAAATATTTTTTTTTGGCCCCATAAGCAGATTTCGGCCCATTCATTTTTTTACGGGAACGCTCGCCGTGATGTCATCGACTTCGGGGGGGTGACGTTCTCTTTGCCGAAAAATTCATTTTCAATTTATCCTAGGTGTGTGCCAATTTTGGTGAGTTTTCGGGTATGTGGCGGGGGTCAAATTTGAGCTCAACGGATCCGTTAGAAAGAATAATAATAATAATGAAACGATCGAAAAACAATAAGAAGTTTTTTCCCCAGGGTGCTTCCTATGTATTTCAATGCAGCCTGTCTTTTACTATAGGCTGGGCATGTCTTTTTGGCTTTAAACCCGTCCTTTGAGGGCTTTTTGGGGCTTTTTCGTGTTTTTGTCGTTATTTTTGCGACTACAATTTTGACGTTTGTGCGTTGGTGTTGTGCGTGTGTGTGTTTTTTTTTGTTGCGTTACACAATTGTTGTGTTGTTTTGTGCTTTGGGCGACTTTTGACCCCATTTTTTGGCGTTTTGACGCGTTTTTTTGACGTTTTGGGCTTTTGAGTGTTCGACCCTCGTAGCAGTTACAATATGGTCCTTGCAGTTGTGACTGCTGCGGGCCATAATAATAATTAAAGCCGCAAGCGGCGTTGTATGGCCCGCAGACGCAACCCGCCTTCCACGCCCAACTCTACGCACCACCGCCGCCCTCACCGCCCACCTTTGATGAAGGATAGTAAAAGCGGCATAAGCTAATAATGCTAACTATGCTAATCATGCTAGCTATGCTAATTTGCTAAAGTGCTAGCCCCGTGATCGAAGAAACTTTCTCTTTGAATGAAAAGTTTTCTTAATTTCTTTTGACAAAGAGGAGCAATATTTTATTGTCATTTAAATTTTTACTTTTTTCAAACGGGACAGGAATTATTGAAAAAATGTTTACAGCTTTTACCATGTGATGCACTTAGATTGACAATTTCTCCCTTGGGACGAGCAGCAGTTATTTATAAAAATATTACGTTCTTTAAACTTTTATCTCTGTTCTAGACAGACTTTTCGAAGTATATAAAGGATAACAATTTCTAATAATTCGATATTGATAAAAGATTTTCTTGACGTTGCAATATGGTTTCGGACCACAAATCAGACATAAGTAGTAGTTTTCGTTGCAATACTGCCTTTTTGGAATAAATTCAGCTTTTTCCATATTTTATTGTCAGATTCTTTTGCTTTTATTTTTTGGAGCTATAATTTGACTCTCATATCTATGATGTTTCCCAGTAAAATATTAACTGATGTTTTACGCTTTCAACACGTAAAAACTTTCACGAAACAGCCAAAAGCCGCTTTCGTGTTTAATTCTGTGATTAAACATTTATACATTTAACTTTGTAAAGCACTCGTTAAAAACTCTTAACTTTATCTTTCTTGTATTAAATCAATAAAAATTTGATTGTTTATTGGATTTTAAAAAACAACAATAAAAAAATAAAAATTAAGCACGATCGATCGCGATACAATAAGAATGTAGTTTGACATTGTGACGAATGTTGGCGGAAACTACATTTCTTGGCAGCATAGAATAAGTCATTGGGTAGCATGATTTCCGTTCCTGCATTAAAGCGGAACTTAACATAATTAATACGAGAACCCTTGTCAACAAACTTTTAAAATATATTTTTTGTTAAATTAAGGATATTGCTGACAACTTCAATTATTATAGTCATTTTAAAAATAAGTCGCGAAAATATTAACCAGATAATAAATTAGTAATTTGAAAATCAATTTTTTGATTTTCATTTGATTTTTATATTTAAAAATTATTTAGCAAACATCGGCCCTTTTTTATCAACAACACAATAAATTAAGAGCTCATCTGCGATGGAATTTTCTTTAATGCTAATCACCGATAAGTTATGATTTTTATGTTCGTGTCACGCGGTTACAACAGAGGTTAAACCATATGTAACTTCCATGATCTTGGCTTCTTAGTTAAGATTTAAATTAGTGAATTAAGACGTTAATTCTGGAAAGTGTGACAATCTTAGGAAGGCATTGAATGTGAAGAAAGCTTGATTTTACTGGGAAGCCTTTAGAATCTGGTCGGAAAATTATTAATAGCAAAAAAAGAGCATTTGCTCGTAGAAAAGGAAGATGTTCGAAATTATACGAAATTACAAGAATGGACCTTAATCAAGGTTAAGACGATCTTTAAGTGTCAGTTAGAAGAATTCGATTTTTAGTGCTGCTCATTGCTTGATAGATGAAGATTAAAGAATTCATTGCAAGGTCCCAGATACGAGATAATAGTGTGGTTGGCAAAAGCTTTTGTGTTCAATGACCAACAACAAAGCGATAGATCCACAAGCAGTGGGATTTTCCAGTGATTATGTTTCGAAGCATAATCACTGCCATGATGAAGGATTTGTTTTTTACTGATGTCCTGATTTTAGAAAAAAGTCCATTAAATATTACATAATATTGAGCTTTATGGTTGATACAAATCTGCAACTGAAGTGGAAGTCAAAACTACAGAATAGGAGATAAAAAGCTTTACTTTTATTTTACATCTACTTCCCTTTGTTATTTTGAACAGATATACACTTCCAAGGATTCCAATTCCTGAATCAAAACTTGTTGTTGAAGTGAATACCTTTACTTGGTTAACTCTAGAAAGCTTGAGATATGGGATTGGCAAGTTTTAAAGACTCGAAATACATTAAGATCAAAGACACCATGAAATCATTTGCCAAGATACCATCGTTGGTTTTATTTGAATGCATCACTTAAATGGAGCTGCCTTTATTCGCCAAAATGTTAAGAAAATCGCTAATGTGCAATCATTCCAGCGAGATTAAAAACAAACCTGCGCCCTGTGGACTTCCCTATGAGCTTTTCCTTGAAATCTACATTGCACAAGATGTAGCATGATTGGATCAAAAAACGAATCAGAGAACGTCAAATATAATGAGTTAAACAATTTGATGGAAGATGAACGGGAAAATATTTTTTTATGGATTGTTTCCTCTTTCAGGAAATATATTTCAATGATGTTGAGTGCTTTCTGTGTTTACTTCGAGTATATTTTTTAAATTAAGAAAAAATTAATATGAGTGCATTTTTGAGATTATAGACTCTCTTGAATTGGCTAATTTTCAAGATAATTTTCTGATTATTAAGAACGAAAATCGTGATGGTAGTGAACGTATGACGCTGGAAATCTAAGCAGTACATGTGAAAAATAAATGTTGTTAGGAATTTTTGATGGACAATATATTCGCTTCCGCTCAAAGATGATTCGCTTTAAAAACAATGAGGTGTAGATTTTATCAAAAATTTTTGATAACCATACAATTATAAACTTGACAAAGGATAATAATCCCATACAAAAAAGATAAAATGGAGAAAACTCAAGCTTTTAACATTCATACAGTAACAAAATCAAAATCCACATCTAAAAATGCATTTTCATCAAAGTCAAGTTTTGATAGGAAGAGAAGCCTTATTAATTTACTTTTTTAACTAAAATGGTTGGATGTGTGTCTGATAGATTTTTCCTCCACGTGCTCGATAAAAAATGGCTGCCTATTTAGCAACTTGAATTTTGCAGAATTAATGATCAAAAGGTTCGATCAATTTATACTTGCTTGATTTGTTGATATATAAATCTAGGGGAAAAATATTTAAATTACATCCTTGTTTTGTTTACAATGGCATAAGATTCAATTTGATGGCAAAGAATGTTATAGAAAGAGCATTGTACGCCTTGAAGGATAACATTTCGCATGTAATTATTTTGATTCATAAATTTGAATAAAATGCGCATAATCGGCAATTATCGAAAAATGATAAAGTTATGATTTTTCGAACAAATAATCAATAAACACTTGACAGGATAATTGCTAACGATTTATTTAAATTGTTAATTTGAAACCTCGAATCAGTTTTTGTTGATTTTTCATCAATAGTTTTCGTGAATCTTAACGACATAAATCTAATAACGCAGAACTAGGTCCTCTAATTGATACATACTTGACTACCTTCAAATTCTTAGACCCAGGTACGTTATGTAGTGTCTTACCTAGTTTCTAGCCACAGGAATTAAATGATTTTTAACTTTTTCTTTGATAATAAAATTTTTATAGACTATGTCTTAACGATAATGGGATATGAGTTTGGGTTTCCTATTACATACGACTCTGGAAGAAGGTAAATTTTTATTTAGAGTGGGGTAACAGGATGGATATCTACCACTCACAAGAAAGTTAGTAAAAATAGACTTGGACCTTGAATGCTCGTATGTTACTTGTAAGTTCCAATGTAAATTATTCGTTATAGTATAATTCATATTCCGAGGAAAAGATAAAAAATAAAGCTTCGTTATCATGTTTATCAAAATGAGATGCCTCCGTCCACTCGCCTTTAATCAAATTTAGGCACAACGATAATAATCGAAATTATCTTATAGCTCTTAAAAAATGATAAGAAAGAAGGCAGGTAATAGTGGTGAATTTTTATTGAACTTTTGTTCGCCACATTTGACTTGACTGTTAGCCATTAACCTAAATTATCACAATGAGCATGCTCAATTAAAACAACTTTTAAATTTTTTTCCTTCATTCCTTTACAGTAACGATAGGTTTTTAAATTATCACTTAAAATCTAATAATATTTATTATTTTGAAAATAATTTTACTTCTGTCTATTTAATCTGACAAATGAAAGTGTTTTTAAATGCTCTATCGCTTTTTCTGAGCATAAGAGAGAGTGGCTGTGGTAGTTAGGGTAGCACGCATGTCCGCTATTAAATTGTACAATGAGGTAGTCAGAGTTATTTTGATCTCTATCGGTGTGTTTTTCAGTTATGGGAGATGAACGATTCTGCGTCCTGAACGAATCTTCCTAAATACTCGTCGAAACAATGTGCCCCATGAGGCATACTATGTGATAAATAACGGGTATAGCTTGAGACTATCATCATAAGGTAATAGTAGAATTGATACTAAAGCTCAAAAGCCAATCAAGAGTGTTGAGTATTCAAAAATTGGATGCGATACTTGAAATCGACAATCGTCGACTGGCAGCGATGTCAAATATATCAAACAAGATCGGTATCAAGGCAAACCACGTTTGCTTCATGTTTGCAAATAGGGGAATGTATTTTCAAAGTTATATAACGCTTATTTTTGGTTAATTCGATCCACTTGTCTTGCCAAGCCATCCGTCACTCTGAAATATTAAGTTGATAAGGTAAGCAATAAATTAACAGAGTACTCTTATCAGGGGAGAGGACAGGGTAAATTAGTCTTAGGATTTTTTGTTAAGGACTTGGGTTATTAAAGTAGACCTGAGTCTCGATATTAAGAAATAATAAGACATATCTTACTCTTAATGACGTGATAAACTTGAATAATATACTATGGGGTAAAAATGATGACTTTGTGACAGATTAGCTACACGCAGTCATCAGTTGAATTTGGGGCATAATTTATTGTAAGTGTACAATGACAATAAAAATATAATTTTTTTAATAAGCAGGTCAGTTTTGCAACTTAAGACACGTTAAAGGACAACTCTTTCATTGGACATTTATTTTACGATTGGCAACGATGTGTCGATGGAACTAGAAATATCATAATTGGTGTTATTTTTGAGAGACTCTAAGAGTTGTTTTTGTCATCATTGTTTGGGAAGGAGTAAATTCAGCACAAATAAAAAGGAGCCCATATGGAAGACTGTTTTAGATAGGAGAAATTGAAGGTGTCTTAGGCTTAAAGAAACAGCAAAAAACATGATGACGAAAGTGGGAATAAAACTATTATGATAAAAAGCAAAACGTGGGGATTTAACGCTTCTTTGTCGATCATAGATAATATTTTACTTTTTATCGCCGTTAACTTTAAAAGATATTTAGTTGCTCTTAGACTGTCAAATAAACCGTGTTCCAAATTTAGCGATACTCTGACATATAACTTGATCTAATTATTTTATCCGCGACAGAATTTAATAAAATCTTTATATTTATTGAGAGGATATCGCTAAAAAAATTCAATGTTTGTGTACAAAGTGTCCACCTGTGCTCTTGACGCGTTTTCCAAGACAAGTTGGTCAGTGTTGAATTGCCTTGTAAATAACACACTTGTTAAGTTCGTCAGAGATACTCTGGTTATCTGACGCAGCTCATCAACATTTTTGAGCTTAACCTTTTCACTGGCTACTGAATTTCCCACCACAGTTTATAATCAACCGGAGTCAAATCTGGACTGCTGATAGATGAGAGTGTTGGCGGGATGAAAGCTGGTGATTTCATTGAAAGGTTAACTTTTGGGTTATGCAACCAGATGTGGTGGTTTAAATAGTTAGTTAATGTAGATTTTAGTATTTGATTGAAATCAATGAATTAAAAATTGAAATACAGGTGTTTTAAAACGAGTAGTATCACTAATTTTTGGACAGGATTTTTAATATCGGTATGTAGAAAAACGGTTAAAGTGAACTTTGGTACAAAAAGAGTTGACTATAATTTTAAATTTTAAAATGGAATTTTAAAAAATGGTGTTAAGGTTTATAAAAAATGAAAAAGTTGGTAATTTTGGGAAAATATTAAAGATTGGTATTTTGAATCAAGAATAAAATTTTTGGCTATTTTCGGCCATTTTGGTTAGAAGAGAGCAAGGTTTAAATCCTTCTCGGTTGGTAGCTTTGTAGTGATTTTGAAGTCTCAAAATAATATTTTCGGGTGTTTGGTTATCTACATATTGGCAGGGACCCATTAAATGACGTGGAAAATTAGCTCCATTTATGGCACCAACATCGACAGAAATTGGTTCTGAAACAACATTTTCACCAAGACACTTTAACGATTCATTAACCATTCTTAGGAGAATTCGATCAACACATTCAGAATATTGGAATAGATTGAGTAAGGATAAATGATTAGCTTTCTTGAACTGACTAGACTTGGGCAACAAGAGAGGTAAATCATATTGAGGAAATGAGTTTTGATAAGAAAATATTCCATTTTGAGACTTAACACCAAGAGCGTTATCGGAAACTAAGGTTTGAAGAAGCATTGTGTCGATCGGCGGCATGATAGGATGTAAATTTTTTGCTATTTGTAATGCAACATCGATTCCAAGCCTATCAATGGAAACCGAAAATCGATTTTCGAATCCGATTCGTTTGAGGTAAATATCAAGTAATAATACCGATGAACCGTTAGAGAGACATCGTAAATATTCGTCAAGACCAGCAAAGAAAACGCGGGTTGAAAAAAAACCAGGGGAATCCTTAACAAAAATTACTTGTCTGTTTGGTGAATAATTACAAGAACTCAACGCGGTTGAGATGCAATTTTGGGACGAATTATTGTTTACTAATTCGACGTAGTTAAAGTTGTCCACTAACGGGCCGAAAGACAAACCCACAACTCTAGGTAGGATCCTTCGAGGCGGTTCTAATATCTGATATCGGGACAGAGAACGAATTGACTAAAATAGGAATTAAAGGAAGAGATATTTGAGTTAGTTCGTCAATCTTGTTTACATTGGAGTGCTTTATGGATAATATTCA
>JALJSC010000061.1:0-90143 GCA_023969325.1 Oryzias curvinotus
CCGGGGACTTCACATGCTGCGGTCAGAAAGTGACTTTCTGATGACAGACAGAATTTGTGCTCAGTGTATTTGTAGTTTTATTTGTAGTTGTAATGGACATTTGTAGATGTCCATTGGCCGTTCTGCATGTCAATTAAGTCCCTACCGTACTTCTCGGTGAGGATTTTGATTGGCTGGTGGATTGTTTAGAAGTACTTTTTTTTTTTTTTCATGTAACTATGCTGCCTGCGATCTACCGTCATGTCCTTGAAGATCTACCAGTCGATCGCGATCGACGTAATGAGCACCCCTGACATAGACTGATGTAACAGAGAATTGGGCAATTTTTCAAAATAAAACATCTTTCAGATTCCGAAATAAATACAACGGAAGTAATGCAAGTTATTTATTCATTTGGTGCTGCCCAGTACCAAATGACCCACGGACCGGTACTGGTCCGCGGCCCGGGAGTTGGGGACCACTGCTTCATGGGACATGCAGGTGGACTGCATGAAATGTTAACATTGTAGACTGCTCAGTGAGCAAAAGAGTTCATGCACATTTTTCTCCCGGCATTCAATGGGTGACAGGTCGTAGCAAACAAAATACATAGGGGTAAGTGAGGGTGAAACAGCACATTGTAGGAATTTTACTTTATTTTATAACCCCCCTGAAAACTGTGCACTGACAATGTGTGTCTTTGAAAATTACAGAGAGTTATTTGGTCATTTTTTTATTTCATAAATATTGTTATTTTATTAAAAGGATCATGAATGAATAAAACTTTATTCATATAGCACTTTAGAACTCGTTTAAGGTACCAAAGGGCTTCACAATAAAAGAAAGGCAAAAGAAGTTTAAAGTTTTAAAGAAAAATGGTTATTGTGGCCCTTATAAGTTTGAGGACCCCCGCATCTATGTGGTGTTTGTAGATTTGTTGCTTTTCACTCGTCCGATCTATCAAACACCACATGAACGCAGCATTTATCCAAGTTTTTTCACGAGGTACATCAAGCCATTGGTGCAATTGGCTCTAAAACGAGAACAAAATTTTTCAACTAAAACTCTAAAATGTTCTGTTTTAAAATATAACTTTCAGTCCAAATGTTTTCATCCAGATTCCATGCATCTGCTCCTGGTCCGGCCCTCCTATCCAATTTTAGAACCCTATGGGGCTAACGAGTCAAAAGGTTTGCCCACCCCTGTCCTACAGACGCTTACATATCACCTGCACACCCCATGTGTGTATTTGTGTGCGGTCAGTAAGTGGCCAGAGTGTGTAACTTACTAACATATAGAGTGTGGCATAAGGGCATCGTACGAATGCATCACCTGTATGTCATAAGTGTGTGTAACTTACATTATCCTTCCGAATACTTCACGATACATTTACCACATGTACAACAATCGGACGTTCCATTATCATGACGTCTCTTAAGGTGGCACAAGTGAACTGCAAGACACACTTAAGTCATTAAGATGCGTTCATCATATGCACTGAGGGTAAAGGCGAAAGATTTTATGTGTGGCTTACGGTCCAACGCATATAGTAGAATATTCTTTTCTGTCAGCTTTTTGAGCATTTTTTACATTGGAGTAAGAGGACGCTAGTTATTTTCTGTGGATTATTTTTTTTAAATTGCTGTTTGTAGGAAAAAAAAATAGATGTTTAAAAATAAAGTGGTAAGGATTCCTATGTTCTCGGCTAAATGGCTGACTAACATTGTCTAGGGCATTTTACTTGTAATCTTCCAAATACACAGGCAAATAACACATTCATACCTTCGTTTCCCCCTGGGCTATTACTGGATTCCTCCTAATTTTGCTTCATTGTCAGAAATCACTGTTCTAGAAAAGGGACTTATTCAGTTGTACCATAGGGAGTGCTTCACCCATTAGTTGGCAGTGCGCTGACCTTCAAAAAGTCAATTTATTATTCTCTCCTTTGTTTGACTCTTTCTTTGAAAATCAAGTTTGGGCAAAAACGTGGGGGTGGCCACTTCAAAATCCTTTTCTGGATGGAAAAATCCAGCTAAATATGATGAATTGCATGATGTAGTAAATAAATGCAGTAAAAGGAACATCAGATCCATTGGCATGAGAGTTGATTAAAGGCAACATTTACATCTAAATATAGTTTTTTTCCTGCCAAAAACAAGACATGATAAATAATTTATTAATAGGTAAACCTTTGAAACCCATGTTGGACAAATGCAACATATCTACTGTTAAAATAATTTTAGTGAGTAAAACAATACTTTTCCCTTTAACAGACTTGATGTGAAACATAAAATCAATATGATGTTTTTGGTGCAGAAAAAGCATAACGGAAAAGTGTCAGTGTCTCTTTTAACCTGGTCAGTGTAGTGAAACTATAATTTTGTATTGATTTTACCTCTCAAATCTTTCTCACCCCCGCAGGTCAGACAGTTACAGGTTAGAACATGTGAACGTGTGATGGTTTTGTTATAGACTTTGTTACTTGAAACTATTTGCTTTATTGAGGTAAACTAATGTGAAAATGACATTAAATGTGTAATGTTTTTTTGACCGTTCTTAATTTACAAAAAAGGTACACACATAGCATATGTGTCAGGCATAAAACAATAGATCAGTAATGTTTATAGATTGAAACAATACAAGAATCATCCAGAAAGGCTATTAAAACACAAGTTGCTGTAGGGACAGTAATGCTGAGGTGGAATAGACGTTTTAAAACAAAGTCATAGTTTTGCACTGAATGTGGCCTGGAACATTAAGTGTATTTTAAATAGTGAAAATGAAACCTAGATGGACTTACTGACCTCAACAATGTGCCCAAACAGACCAGAAAAAGGAAATTGAGAGTATGTGTTCTGACAATGAAAACGTCTGTACTTTATAAAAAAGCTCAACACATCAATATAATAAAAAAAATGTAAATGATTGATTTTTGGGTGTAAAATCAGATTTTTTTAATTTATTAGTCAATACTGAAGTTGCTCCCCTCTAAAGACAACTTTCATTTGTTATTTAAGTACCGGTATCTACATTTGGTGCTTCCATGGTTTCATACGGTCCACTTCAGCTCTATTACTTCAGGAAACCCTGGTTGAGTAGCTTCATTTTTCCCAATATGTAATCTTAATTTACAAAGTTTGAGAGTAAGTATTTTATAGAAATATGTTCGCCTACATGCAATAGTCCTGCACTTTTTGTGCTAAGATGCAGATAGTCCTGCTATATTGGAGATCACTGCGAGAATTCAAAGTGGGTCAAGCAGCACTGAGGAGCCTTCAGCAAAACTGCACAAGCAATTGTCAATCTGCGCCCTGGCACATGTGGGCACAGACCAAATTGGCTGGGACAGGGACTTAACTGCCTGTCAAGCAGAAAAACAAGGCAATGATTTTAACTTGGTTTCAACAATCCAGACTTAAAATGTCACACTACTCTATAATGTTGGGGGAAAAAACATTGAAATCCCATAACAAATAGGATTTGATCAGACAGCAACAAAACTACCTTTTGAAACGTCTGATGGAAATATGTGTCACTAAGCATACATCAGCCAACATTATTTACTTGAACATGTATTTAAAGATTAAATAGCTGTTACCTCTTACAGTCTCTAATTTTCTTTGACATTTGCAAATATATTTTCAAAATGATTAAAGAGAAGTTTCAGAATACTAACATCGTTGTGAGAAAGTTTTTACAAAATAAATTAGCAGAAAAAAGGTTACACTGTTCTTTCAGATTGAAAGTCCAAAAGAAAAGAAAAAAACAATTAAGACATGCATTTTGGTAATGACAAACCTGTTTTACTCAAATAAATAAACATTTTACAGTAAAATTGATTATTGAAGCCTCTTGAAAAGATTTTGAAAGGGACTGACATTTTGACCCATTTATTCTGAAAATGATTTTAGATTATTGATACAATTTTGATTTCAGTTACTGTATTTTTCTGGACTGTAAGTCGCACTGGAGTATAAATTGCAGGAGCCAGAAAATGCATAATGAAGTAAAATTATATGTAAGTCACTCCAAAGTAGTATATCTTTTTTTGATACAAATCTGCCCAGTGTTCTGCATGCATTTACACTGGGGAAGCGTCTGCTGCCTCTTTTTCAACGTGTGTCAAATTCAATGCTCAATGCTTGTCCAAAAATGTGTTCATAAACTAGACACGCTACTGTCAGATTTTTAACCTCATTGCTACATGGAAGCTTGGACTGTATATCTTATTTACAAGCCATGGAAGACACAGATGACGTCGAGAGACCAGGTTTATTTTAAATAGAATAACAAAATTGCTATTAGTGGTAGAATAGAATGGACATTGGGTCAAATTAGATTTGTCAGAAAAAAAATTAAACACAAGAATTAAGCAATAAACGATCATAATAGAATCCCATTTGAAAACCACTGTGCGGCCCCCTGTGTCAAAAGAAAATTAAATGTATTCAATTGTTAGTTTGAAGATAAATGGCTTCATCTCTATACATTTGCTTTGTCAGTATGTTTTGTTGTGTTACCCCTTACAGAGAGGGGAATTGCTTACACATGCGCAACTTGTGCTGATTAATGGTTGCCCTCATCTCAGCATGGTAAATCTCGGTGGGTTTCAGTTAGCTGCAGGTGGAAATGTACAGAGACATATACAATCATGACAAGTGGACGCCTCTCACATGTGCCAGTGCTTTGCATGTGTGCATGCTAAGGTTCATTAACTGGCCCAGAGATTGAAAGATTGATGGTTTGCATCAGGCTCCCTCCCACTTTACCTCTCCCTTGTGTTTCGCCCACGCTTCCCTCACCCATAAATGAACTGCCAGCACACATATTTAGTCAGGAACCTCCTAATTAGAAAGTTTCTCGCAGCTTATTTTAAATTTCTGACTGATTAGAAGCCAAAAAAGTAAAGGCGTTGCTCTGTATTGCACCAGGAGGTAATGAGATGTTTTATCAAGAATATTAAATGGGTCAGATTGCATTTATTACAAAGATTTGCAAGAAAATATATGTTTACTAAATTAAGATTCTTATCGGATTTGGCATGTCTGACTTTGCTATTTGATTAAAATAAAAGAACACAGCTCAAAGTTAGTAGAATTCCAATTGGGTTTCTACTGCACTGCATGGTGTCGCAGTGGTTAGCACTCCTTCCTGAAAGCAAGAAGGCCATGGTTGAGATCCTAGCTGGGACCTTTCTGTGTGAAGTTCTCTCTGCACAAGTGTGAATGTTCTCTGGGCACTTCAGCTTCCTCCCTCAATCCCAAAACATGCTTCACAGGTTAATTTGAGACTCTAACGTGGTGGGTGTATGGCCCTAAAACACTGTAAGAGACTGGTGACCTGGCCAGGGTGTACCCCACCTTTGCCCGACAGCAGCTGGGTCCAGGAGCCCTGTAAACATGTTGAATAATTTGGATTACAACAGTTGTATTTCATCTGGCTTGGTAAAAAAAAAAATGAAATGAAAAGTTTAAGCAAGCCTCAAAAGTCACAGATCCACCCTTTGTTGGTTACATAGATGATATTGACGTAATTAAATTGTGTCAGAGATCCTTTTATCATGATATGGACAGTCTTTGTCCACTTTATTTTATAACTAATGCACCTTATGACTCTGTATCGATGTTTCTTTCTCAGGAATGTTCTGAATAAACTGTGTTGAGTCAATCTCAGTTCTTGTGAAGCTGCATAAGACTTCCTGGCATCATAAGACTCTCTGAAAGCCACTCCAGAACCTTCATTAGAACCTAAGTGTCTGGATCCAGTCTGCTCACTGCATAAATAAATGTATTTATTGTTTATTATTCATTGGATCTCTAATCTAAGAACAACTAAGCACAACTTTTTTCCGCCAAGTATGACTTAGATTGGAGATGCATGCTTGAATGAAACTTTTCAGCTACTGGAATTCCCAGTTCAGAAAAAAAATCCATTCGTCCAAGACAACTATATTTTTTAAGTTGAGAATTTTAGATATACCAAGCTTGTACAAACACAATCAAATGTTTACAATGTTTGTAGGTTCTTTTTCTCTATATAGTGTTCCCCCACTTATTCATGTTTTGATATTTGCGGTTTCATGTATTCACAGATTTTTTTCAGTCACGTGACTCCTCCAGTTCATCACAAATCTCAGACAATTCAAGATGCTTGTATCAGACTTTTGCATTTGAGGGAGGTGCTGCGCGACTTTCTGAGGAGGGGAGCTGAGATGAAGAGCACCCTGTCCGGCACGGCTTCCTTGCTGGCTGCTAAAGGGATATTTAACAGGAAGCAACAGCTGGTTCCACCAGTTCCTGAATCACTATTACTGAATTTTGAAATGGCTTCAGCTGACTCAGGAGCGGCTAGAAAATATCCTGATACGCTGAAGAAGATAATCGCGGAGAATAATGATCATCCAGATGAATGAATTGTAGCCCTTCTGTACTCATATGTTAAATGAGTGGGCTCTGGGTTCTTATTCTCTGACCAAGTTTACTTAAAGTAACACCATTTTGGATCGATGACACTATTTAAAAAATAAGCATGAACTGTATTCTGAATATGAAGCTAAATAATCAACCAAGTCCCAACACAAGTTATAAGTGAACATTATCATGCATTTATTGTCTGCGTTTCCCTTTGTCCTGTGCCAGTTTGTCAAGTGTCTTCACTAGTCAAAGCTAAACCAACCTCTAGAATCCAAGAATTAAAAATAATCTCTGCATCTAGTCCAGTCCTGTGTTCTGCCTTGTCAAAAACTCTCCATCTCAATTCAGTAAATTAGTTTTAACTTATGCTAAAGCCGGCAAACCCTAACTTAAATCCGACGTGGCAGGCCTGAATTGCTGCTTGTTTTCATAGAGACCAAAAACTCCAAAGTTGCTTCGCTGAAACAGCAAAATAAAATAAAATAAGGTACTTTGCGCACTTGAGTTTTAATCCCAACAAACTTCTCTTCTTCTCGCGGTGTTCCTGTCCTGGAATGGCCCACTCCGACTCACAGCCACCGACTCCGCTTTGAAAAACATGCAGCAGTCAGCAGTCACAAATTCCTCGTCTCGTCTACCACGTCGCCAGAGGTCCTCTGAGCTTCCTGGATGGCTCAGAGTGCTATCTGGATTTGATCGGTCGTTCTCAAGTCCGGGAACAGTCCCCCTATAAGTTTCTATATTCAGTCGACCTTGTGGACGGCAACTCAGTCCTCTGCTAAACCTGTTAGCATCGGCTAATTGTGAGGCTAACATCACGGTAAACAACAGTCACAAGTCCTGAGCAAAGACTTACTGATAATTTTCAACACTCGATCATTGAATCATAGTTGACCCTCTTGTGGATGAACCCGAACAAACTTATGTTATTTACAGACGCATTCATTAACTGCTCACTCCTTTATGCCAAAACCGGAACTCTCCTCCGCTCGGCCTCTCTCTTTTCGCTCCAACTCCAAAAACTCCTCAGGAACGTAACATAACGTCAATCAAATGTAAGTACATTCAAAACACTGTTGAAGCACTGCAAGTAACATTTCAATCATAATTCTTTCCAAAAAAAACAACAAATGAGTTTCAATGAAGAAAATAAATTAATTGTAACAAAATAAGAACAATTGAATTCACTGTTATTTATTTATTTATTTATTTATTCAAGACCTACTCTATCTATTTGTTCTTTTTTTTTACCCTGGCTACAGAATAATGGATGAAACCAGTCTCTTCTAAGAGAAGCAACGCTCAAAACACGCTGCTGCTGCTGGACTCACGCACCGTTTCCGACGCTCAAATTGGACTGCAGTACCTCTCACACTTAACCGATGAAATAGGAAGCATAGGCTCCTGGTTTCAAGGCACAGAGAGACAGATTGACTCTCCTAATGTACACGCTGAAAAACTCTTTATGTTGAGCCATATTCCATTGTTCTTTTATAATTGTTTTACAAAGCATCATAAATGTTACAGAAGGGCTTTTTAATGAGTAAGGATCACAGACAGACATTCGTTGGCTGCAGAGGTGGGTGGAGTTGGGGGTATGGGGGGGTGGTTTTCTGTATCACCGGATTATGCACATTTGCAGGTGTCTCTGGTCTCTAACTCCTGCAAATACTGAGGAAATGGTGTTTAGTAAAAAAAAAATCTTGTCTTGTTTTTTTGTCTGTTTCTGGTGATTTCATTTTTTAATTTCCAATTTCCATTGCTGTGGTCTAAAAAACCTATTCGACTGATGGTGCTAATTATCTTTGAAGAGCCAGATAAAAATACAGTGAGTGTCATTTTACCTAAAACCTTCAGCTTAATAAACTCTCACCTTGACTAACCCCGCTTTCACCCCTATCACTGCGAGCTTTCATTACAGTACAGGGACTACATCCCACTTTATTCCAGCTGGCCCGCTGTGTATTGTTGTTTTCGTTCCAGCCTCCATAATTAATTGGCCTTGATGAGCACATAGATGAGTACTAATTGGTTGGTTAGGGATCTCTTTTGCTTCAGTCTTTAACACGGGAAAAGACTGTGAGAATATTTTAAATGATTCAGTCAAAAGAGAAAGTAACATTCATATGTGGCAGAGATGTTTTTCTTTGTTATTTCTAAATATTTATTAGTCCTGGTATGTTTAATTGATTTTTGCTCTATTGTTTGGAAAGAGCAATGACTCTAATCCACCTCAAATGAATAAATGATAAAACAGACACATTATCTCTGAAATCTAGGCAACTTTAGCTTTCCTATACAGAAAATCCAAATAATTACAAGAGTCATGTACCCCTTCGACATCCCCAACACAAGTCAAACAGGTTGCTGTAAAAGTGTATTACAGATTATTCTAGCAGACTTGGTTCGATTGCTAAAAAAAATATTATTTTGTTTGAATTTATGTCATTTTGCACATTCATTAAGGCTGTAGGGTGTGTCTTGTTTGACTGTCATATTCTTGCTATAGTTTAGCACTGCTAAGTTTTAGTCTGCACAACACTGGTGAAACTGACTGAGCCAGCACTGCGTGTTGATTAAATTCCACTGTCTGTGATTGAGTCAAAGCAGACGCGATGAAAGTGCATGATACATTAGGTACACAAGGTCGCTTCATGTTTAACTGCTGTGACAAGTTAGCCATTACAGATCAAGCCCCCCTGAAAATGCTACACAGTAAAAACTGACACTTGTTTTACGTGGATATTAATGAAATGTGATATTGATCAATATAGATAAGAACAACATTTACTAAGAAGACACACAAGACATTTTCCAGCTTTTTTTTGATTGGTGCTTTTTCAGAATTTAACTTACATTTTTTGGGAGTATCTTTCACTTGTCCTTTCCACCAAGTGAACAAAAAAATGTGCTCACATTGTTGAAGTGTTGACGTTTTCTGGCTATACTACTTCCCAAGTCTGTTGTTTGTAAAGCTCTGTCATTTGTATCCATATTATTCTGTAGGATCTGAATCCAGATAACTAGAAAATATGCTTCATGGTCTCATTTGTGCCATGCAATGGACTGGCAAACTACCCAGGATGTACCCTGCCATTGCCTTAAAGTGGCTGGGATGGATTCCAGCATTCTTATCACCCCAAAAGTGATTAAGCAGGTTTTAAAAATAGATGGATGGAGAGTTGTGACTATAGCTGAGAATATCATTCAGAATATGAGAACCCTTTTGTTAGATCAGAACTTCTGACTTGGAATTGGGCTCTTTAAATCCGTGTTTATTCCTTTTCAAATATTTCTTTTAGAATATTTTTCTCTTCCTACATTTTTTTGGGTTCATTTTCACATATGAACATCCCAAAATATTAGAATATGGTGTTCATACTATTTTAATTCTACTTGAACAAAAGTTCAATGTTTTTGGTAATGAAGTAAAAAAGTGAAACTACTCATTTGTTTAGAATCATTTTCTCTTTATCCATCCATCCATTCATCCATCCATCCATCCATCCCTTGTCAAAACCCATTGAATCCCTTTTGGGGGTCACAGAGTTGCTGGAGCCTAACCCAGCCACTGTTGGGTGTAAAAATTACTTACTAAACAAGCTGGTTTTTCACAGAGTGCTGCATCTGGGTGCATTGATAGAAAATTGATTGGTAAGCAGGATTGTGGTGTGAAAGATTCACCAGCAACATGGGTAAACGCAGTCTTGAGAAGATTGTCAAACAAAACCCATTCAAGAATTTGGGGGAAACATCTACTGACACTAAGCAAGTTCACTCAATTAAAAAAATGACTGAGGTCTGTAATTTTCTTCATAGGTATACCTCGACTATGAGAGACACAAGGCACCAGACCAATGCAAATTACATTTTACTTTAAGCAATCTGGGCGCAGTGTTACGTGCTGACCGTGTCCAAGCCAGGGTGCATTTATGCAGTAATTCATACAAAAAGCAGACTCATCAAGTACTTATTGCATTTAAAAGGAACGTAGTACAAACGGACTGACAAACAATAAAAATTGTTTACAATATGCTATGCTTGAGATTTATGTGTACCTGGTGTCTTTTCTATCATCCTTGTTTTTATCACTGTGGTCTCATAAAACAATCTTATATCAATTGCTTGATCAAAATGTGTTAAACGTAGTAACTAGTGCAAGAAAACACTTGGATTACAGATGGTTACGTGTTGAAATATAATCCATGCCATTCTAACATACTTACAGCAAAGTTTGTTGCTTCATGTTACCCTAAAGCAACATATTTTGCTTTACATTTAAAAAAGTAATACCCCAAATACCACCATCTGTTCCAATTGTGTTCAATAACTCTTCTGATAAACGTTCAAATGCTACAGCAAGTCTCACAATCATTTTGTACTAACGCAGAGAGTGAACTACAAATGCATTTCTAAAGAAAATACGACAGTTTTTCTTTAGTAAAGCATTGAAGTGAACACAGAGAGTGAACTATAAATGCATTTCCAAAGAAAAAACAATCTTTTTTCTTTAGAAATGCATTGAAGTGAAAACAGAGAGTGAACTACAAATGCATTTCTAAAAAAAAAAAAGATCTTTTTTTCTTTAGAAATGCATTTATTCAGTGTTTATCAGAAGAGTTATTGAAGCAGGAAGTCCGAATCTGTGAAGATCTTTCTAACTTTACCAAGTCCTCTGAGTGCTGCACTCTGATTGGTTGACTCCCCCACCCCGTTCCATTTTCGGACACAGATCAGTTTTGACACAAGTTTCTCGCAAGGAATGTGTCAGATTTCAGAGCGCAGTTGTAGCGCACTTGTGATTTGCGCCAGCAGATTCGAGCAACACAGAAGCACATTTAAGGCAGTTGTAATCACAGATTTGAAGTTGTAACTCTAAATGAGCACATGCAAATGGAAATTTGTCAGTTGTAATTTGTTTGTGAAACTTTACAGCAAAAGATTTTCAGATACAGATTTTTGGTGTGTAAGTTCTCACATCAAATCTACAAGCTTGTCTTTTTTGGAACATATTTACCTTCATGGTTAGCTCCATTTAAATTTACATGCACAGGGTATAGAGCACACAACTTTTTGTTGCCTAAAGGCAGTGATATGTATTAAAGCGCAAAACATTTTCTGTTTAATTTAACTTCAATATTTGACATGTAAATATCAAGACCATACAATAGCTACCCACCAACACTGGCTCAGTTGCCCTGACGGGTATAATAAGGCTAAAGCAGCTTTACACTTTTGGGGTGTTTCATGTTTGGATACTGTGCAGTGTTTTTATGTATTTTTGTTAGTGGGCTCTATCTCTACATAAATTAAGGCTAAAGTAATGAAAGGCATTTTGTGAGTCAGCAGAGTGCAGATGTTGCCCAGTGTGAGACTGACAGTTTGCATCATCATGATGCATGACACTGTTGTTGAGGATGAATCACAAACCTGAAAGCTTTGAATGTTCTTGTGGTGTGAGGCTTATTCTAGATGGCTGTTCATTGTTTTGTTCTTTAAACTGTGAAAAATCTAACATGTCAGCATCACTGTACCTTTGTGCTGTTTAGTGAAACTGCTCTTTGCAGATAAGGTTATACTTCTTTGTATTGCAAACCATGCACAATTCATTTAATATACAAACGCAAACACACAGTTTGAATAGTCATGTATTGCATTGCAATGTATTGATTTCCTGTGATTTTGTACAGCCTAAAGCCTCTGAAGCAACGTGGGCACCAATGCCCCCACATTTTATCTCTGCATAACCCAACCCAAAAGTACCAATTGTCAAGCTCACTCCCAAAAATCCAATTTTACAACAACAAAGTACTTATATTCAGCCTGGATACAAAAATGATTTTAAGTTCATGGCTGTATTTCTCAAACTGTTACTAAAGAGGGGAGGGCAGATTATTCTACATTATGCTTAAAAAAATTGAAACACAAATCCATTGCTTTATTTCAATTAATGAAAACTCTAGAAGGGCATTAAAACAATCTCTTATGATTTTAGTGAAGACTGAATATGTGCTTTACTAGGGGATGTTGTTTTTATTACTAGGTGAACCCATTAGTTTGTCTGAGTTCAACAAATCTATATTGCTAACTCTATTATGTGCGATGTCCCAAACCTTGTTTGTACTGTATTTTATTAACAGTACATTTCAGTAATGTATCCCAGAACACAATTGTAGAATATAAAATAAAAGAAATACAAGGACAAATCCCATAACACATATAGATTGTACTGTCTGCATCTTCCTGGTTTGTTTTCCTTTTACATTCTCTGGGATGTTTGAAAGGTTGGTCAAACTGAGCCAAACAGTGTTCTTGCTTCAGTGACACTTTTATTCCAATCACATAGGATGTATTGGTTCTGCGATGTGAGTCCTCCCTGATTTAGTGAGATCAGGGTCACCCTTGATCCCAAGTCTTATCTTTGACTTGAGACACATTCTCATTATTTTGAACCATTACTAAGGTACTGGACCTTCCATTTTGCTGCATAAAGACTAGTCAACTGCCATAAAAATGCATTGGGATCTTTTTAAGGTCAACGATTGTGCTGTTGCACTTTCAACAGCAGGAACAGAACATTGAGGAAAGGCAGTTGTAGATGGTTTAAAGAAGACCTTCAAGAAATCAAAGCATGAAGATTTTTAAAGACTCACTCCAACCCTGGCAGGGTGAGCCAGGACCTTGGCAATGGTGCCAGGTCCCCTAGGTGCTGGCTTCCTGGACCCAGCAGCCCTCCCCCAGGGAGAAGGATCCCTGAGTTCTTTGACAAGACGATGACCCGGGGATCACATCACATTTGAGTGCGGGCGTCCATGTCCTTGTGTCCTTGCGGATTCTGGTCCAGTGGGTGAGCCTGGTTGGGAGATGCTTACAATGCTTTTTGGGGACCTCCACATCTCTCAGGCATCCTCCTCCTAGGTGGGGGTGGGGGCCCCTTCCTTGCTTTCTCCTGGACCTCCTGTGGGGTGGGTGGCTGCCTGGAGCATGAGGTGGCTTGGGGATCCCTGGCTTGTCCCTGGGGTTGGGGTGGGGGGATGCTTAGAACTCCTGTGTGGTGGTGGGACTGGTCACCTGGGACTGGAAGTGCTTTCCCGGGGTGGGGCCTCTATCAGCACAGAGAGCTTGCACTCTCTGGTCTGGGTGGTGGATGTGATTGCCCTGTGGGCGGATTTCCTCTATCTGCTAGGTGTTTGGGGTTCCTGGCTACTACTGCTGCTACGGTCGGACTCTTGGTGTGGGGATGACCAGGCAATATCCCTCTTTTTTTTTTTAACATTTCCTTATTCACCTCAGCAGAACATAAACACTCACTCAAACACAGACGTTAGCTCGCCTTTGCACAAAAGCATAAATGACTGAATGAAATGCTTCACATGTGTTGGTTTTTATGCATAAATATGTGGGTATTAACTGTAGTTGTATTGTGTACATCAGGGTGTCCTAACTGCAGCCCACCACAACAAATTCTGAACATGCCATTGAATTTTACCCACGCATCCAGCTTAAGTGTAACTGTTTTGCTATTATCAGTTTTACCTCCAGGTGGAAACAACAGTGTTTTCCCATTAAATAAATTAAGCAAAGAAGAACCTTTACCATAAACACGGCGAATCACCAGAAATGGCAGCACAAAAGAAACGCAAAATAGCGAGCAAGTGCAGAAGATTTCAGACACGGTGGGAAAATGAGTACTTCTTTAAAGAAATCAATGGAAAGTGTTTCTATTAGATTTGCAAGGAAGCAGTTACTCATCGTTATGAGTTACGAGTCGTACACTGTGGGCGGACGAACACAGAAAGTCAAGCTAATAGCAGCGAGCCTGAAAGCTCAACAACTTTTTTTTCCATGCCAACAAAATACAGAAAAACGCCGCTGAACTAAGCTAGGATGGTGCTAAAATTCTAGCCCAACATCGCAAACCTTTCTCAGATGGTGGTTTCATTTATGCAGTGTCTCATCAAAGTCCCTGAAATAATTTGCCTGGAAAAAGTGTAGGGTTTAACAATGTGAGTTTGTCCAGAAATCCGGTGGCGCGGAAAAAATCGAGGTAACTTAAAAGATCAGATGAGAGGCAAAGCTTGTTCTTTTGAATTTTACTCGACTGCATGCAACAAGAGCACTGATGCCACAGACACCGCACTGCTGTGAATTTGTTTGCAGGGAGTTGATTATCATTTCTGTTGTATGGAAGAGCTGCTTGATATGATGAGCCTGAAAGGGCACGGTGACGGGCAAAGACATTTTTGAAGTGGTGTCAGATGGGATTGAGAAAATGGGGCTACAATGGGAGAAGCTATGTGGAGTAATGGCGGACGGAGCCCTGGCTATGACAGGTGAGCGCAAAGGAATGGCATCGATGGTGTGCGCCAAAGTGAAAGTGAGCTGTTAGAATGCACTGCATAATCCAGCAAGAAGCGCTGTGTGCTAAGGCTGTCCAGCTGGATGATGTGATGAGCACGGTTGTGAAAACTGTCAACATAATTCGAGCCAGAGGACTGTACCACGGGGAATTCCAAGCTCTCCTGTCTGATGTGGATGCCGAAAATGGGGATGTGCTTTACCACTCTGATGTGCGCTGGCTCAGCTGTGCTCTATGCTGTAGCGGCTTTATTCACTGAGATCAGAGATTGACAGCTTTTTGAAGGAGAGGGCTGGTCTCTTTGTGAGTTGATTGACCCTTTCTGGCTGGCAGACCTGGCATTTTTAGTGGACCTTACACATCATCTGAATACATGGAACAAGAGCCTACAAGGCAAAGAGCACCTTGTTCCACACCTGTATGCCCTCATGAAAGACTTCTGTGTAATGCTCCACCTGTTTGAGACACAACTGCACACCATAATGCTGCAAACTTCCCCTCACTGTCTGAAATCAAGTTTACTTTTTGCAATGGTTGACCTTTCTGCCAAAAGGGAGAAATATATGTCTGTGATTGCATCTCTTGCATTTTCAACATTTTTCTGTCATTGACAAAGAAATTAGTGTGATGATTCTCTGAAGAGTCAGCATCAGCTTCTCTCCCTCCTTGACTTATCAGTGTTTGGATAAAGTCAAGTTTCCTCTGAGGCACCACACAAAAAAGAATGAAGAACCTTTGTGAGCAAACCTTTTCTCTGTTAAATCGGAACAAAAACAGACTGAGAACCAGAATTACTAATAGTCATATCTGTGGTGTCTTTCGTGTGTCAACCACTAAACTTGTGACATGTCAGACATCCTCCAATCTTTTCAAAGAGATTTCTTTATTTTCATTACTATGAAAATTGTAGACACAGATTGAAGGCATCAAAACTTAACACATGTGAAATTATATACAGCACAGACCAAACGTTTGGACACACCTTCTCTTTCATGGTCGTCCAATGGTAGACTTTGTTGTAAGTGAAACAACATAGCTACATATGAACGTTTAAGCAGTGTTATATTTTCAACTATATTTTCAAAGCAAATTTTGGAGCGTTATGTTTTGGGAGTTATGGGAAAATCCTACATGTCTCTTGAATCAAAAACAGAAGTACATATTACAAAATACAATTGTAAAAATTAACTGTGGCTAAATCCAGAAATGATATAATGAAAACTAAGGGGATATCCGCCAGAGTTAACAGTGAGTCAAGTGCACTGAGATGAGACAATCGTTATGTCAAAATAATTTGTGGACTAAAGAGCCACCATGCAAAAGCACACATAAAGAATGTGTCACAGTCATTGTAAGAGTCACACACACAGTGACACACAAAAACAAATTGAGGCGAGAAAAATTGCTAATGAAAGCAGAAATGGATCTGGAGCAGCAAAGGAGTTCACATCTTCATGATCAAGGACACAGAGATCAAAATCTGGCAGCAGCCTGTGTGCAACATGAAGGAGAAGGGCCTGATGGTCAATGCTGGGGCTACATCACACATTATTAACACCATCGCACAATTTAAAAGGCTCAATGAAATGTTCGAGCTGCAGACACACAGCATTGAATTAGCAAATCGGACTAAATGTAAAGGTGTCAGCCAGCAAAAGGGGAACTAAGAAGTTTTCCTGACAGAAACGCAACAAAGTGTGTTGTTTATTCCATCATACACCCAATCACTTCAAATCTCAAATCAAGACTTTTGGGTCACGGTTGCTGTTTTGATCCGATACATGATTTGTGTAACAACTCCAAACATAAATAAATACAGGAAATGTAAAACAAATATATATATATATATATATATATATATATGTATATATATATATATATATATATATATATATATATATATATATGTATGTATATGTATATATATATATATGTATGTATATGTATATATATATATATGTATGTATATGTATATATATATATATGTATATGTATATATATATATATGTATATATATATATGTATATATATATATATATATATATATATATATATATATATATATATATATATATATATATATATATAATTGCGGCACAGACCGTTTTTTTTCTAAAGGAATTCATAGGTGCCTTTGTCAAAACTAAAAAAAAACATTATATTTTAAAAAAAAAAGATATTTTCTGTAATATAATTCTATGCTTTTGTTGTCATCAATAAAACAAAAAGTTCTGTACTTTTTATCTTAGAAGTAACAGTAACACAAATGCAAAGTAGTGTTGAAGGTTGCAAATCCCCATAGTAGCCAACAGATATAAAGACTTAGCAGGTGACACTGCAGACCAATGCATCATCGCGGAGTATGAGCCTTAGAAAGAAATGTTATTTCATTTCATGGAAAACCAAGAATACAGTAGCCTACAGTCACACTGTCTACCAGTTAATAAGAATACGTAGCTTTATCTTGTATAAATGCACATATTTAGAACAAATGCTGGAACAATCACTTTGCACCTTTGTCGATTCACAGGGTTTTGGCAAACGTGTGGATATTAAATATTGTTAGGATCCATTATAAAGTTCAAGTTCAAAAATATTTATTTTGGTCAAGTGAAAACAAATGTAGAATAACAAAATAAGATAAGAAAAGATACAATTATATAAAAGGAGAAAATTGTATAAAACAAGGCAAAATTACATAGACAATAAAAGCCCAAAAGGGAGAGAAAAGAAGAAAAATTTTATAAACTCTCACCAGCTTTACTTTAACTCATTACTTTCCTAAACCCAGTTCTCCCACCATCAAAGTCCAGCACCCTAACCAAGTACAGCTGCACATGTAGTTCTCATTTCCAAAAAATAAATGAAGTGAAGACGTGTTTGCCGTCTGGTACTGTGCATATGGCGGCTGGCATTGTGACTAAGGATGTCTTTAGTGGTGCTGTCATGTGGTACATTTTTTATGCAATTAATAACCTGTAATTAATTAATCTATTAAATCTTTTTTTTTTACTTTAACCAAATAATTGTTATAAAAAAGCCAAATTTTGAAGTATTTTCACTAAAATGTATGACATTGTGGCACAGATAAGGAGCAAAATACAACTAAAAAGTGGCTTTATGACATTTTATTTTTAATTATTATTATAGCAGACTTTCAACCTTTACTTTTTCCACAGCAAGGGTAAAACAAAAAACAAATTCTGGAGGCAAGAGAACCACAACATTGCAGTTAAATGTTTATAATGACGGTATATTACAATTTTCAATCTTAAATTTAACACATTAAATAGTAGGAATCGAAAAATATTGACCACAAACTTCCTGTTAAAACTGTAACACGTGTTAAAATACCTTATTCCACAGTTTACCATCCCATGCGATCAGCCTAACTTTATCCCTTACATAATAGATAATACGTTAAGAACTACAAAGTCGCACTTTGATGACACACATCAGCAATGGGCGCATGTTTTCAGCTGATGTGCAAGTAAAATTCATGCAAGTAAACAGTTAGACCTTTGTTAATTTTAAAAACAAGACAATAATTATAGATTGAAAATTTGTGTAAATACACTAATGTGTCTGTAATTAATGAATCATAATTAATGCCATAATTTGCTGTCCTAGTTTTTTAGATGTCATTGTTGGTGTCTAAAATAATGTCAGAGATCCACATTGACATTGTTTTAGACAGAAAGATACAAAATCCACAAATTACAAAAAGAATGTAGCAAAGGATAGAAAAAATGAGTCACAAGAAAACCAAGTGTAAAGTCGAAGTGCTTCTACTCACACGCCAGAGTGTGTGAAAATCATTCTCTCCATTTGACCCATCCCCTGAGTGAGCTGTGAGGAACAGCTGCACTCAGGTACCATTTGGAGACTTAACCCCCCAATTCAACCCATAATGCTGAGTGCCAAGCAGGGAGGCACTCTGTCCCATTTTTAGACTTTGGCAAGCTCCCAGACTAAATAAGCTGACCACTGGGTTGTTGTGAAGTGGGATGGGCAACAAAAGCATTACAATAGAAAAAACACAATCAAATACAAAAAAACATTCTCCTTTAAAGGAACAAGGAGATGGATTTTTGGCGATCATCCCTTTTAAACTCCTCAGTGGTAAAACATCTGTTAGCTCACATAAGGGTGATTTCCGTCTCACACTTAGTGGGTGAGACCCTGGAGATGGTTTGCAGCCTTAAGAATATGTTCTGTAAATGTATATTTTGTGCTTTGAGTGTACATCTTCTTATTTTTAGCTGCAGTCTTAGAGACATGTGCTGCTGTGTCTTAAACCAAGGACCTTTCAGCCAATGACATGTTGGCAGCATGTTGGGTCTGGCTTATGACTGTGGCTGCTGTATATTCAGCGACCCTAAGTGCTCCTCTGCTGTCAGGTTCATAGCTGTGCCTCCAGGCAGTCTGGAAGTCTGGAGTCTTAATGTACTCTGAAGCTCAACGGTTCTGACCAGCTCCCAGTAAAGTACGGCTCACTGACTCATGCTACTTGCTAATTTATTTCACTCTGCTGCCTTTATCCAGAGTATTACCTTTTTTAAGTTGTCGGGAACACTGTGTTTTCCTCTCTCCAAATGCTTTTAAGTTCTTCAGATAAAAAATTGTTTAGTTTTTAAATGCAAACTCAATTTTCAATGTTCAAAAGTAAAGTTCAACAAACTAAAAAGTGTTTGCTCTCCTTTGGCATGTGTGACAATTTATTTTAAGTTGGTTGGCTTTTTGTCTTCAAAATTATACCTAACCTTTTCCAACACAGAGTATTTTTTTGTGTGTTTTACACTTACTTGTAAATAGGAAATTTGATTTATCTGTCTGTGTTAAAAAAGACAAAAAAAAAATGCTCAAACATTGAAGAAATCAAGGTTTGTTTTGCCCGTTTTCATGAATTTGCTGAAAACATAACACTTCAACGCCTGCAAAAATGCATCTGCTCATTGTTTATTACAATAATTACAAACAACACTTTTATTTAAGAAAAAAAATCTATTCAGTCAATCTATTGAGTCAATCTATTGTAATCCAGCAAATTTTTTTATACCACTATTTATTTATTTATTTGGTTATTTATTTATTCTTGTTTATCTATTTTATCTTGTTTTATGAACTTACACTAGACTTTAATGTGTTATTTTAATTTTAATTTATCTTATTTCAATGTTTTATTGTTTATTGCTTTTATCAATATGTTTACTGTTTCATTCTCTTTTATATTTTTCATTCTCTTTTTTTAGTTTTCTGTTTTTTTCCGGTGCTTCCTCAGTTGGGACCTCTCCCTCTGGGTCGGCTGCTGTTCAGCCACTGCGGCTCTGGATGGGGACCTGCATCACCTCTTAGCTGTGGTGGAGCGGTCCTCGCCTGTGATGCTGCATTTGGCTGGTCATGCGGCTGTTCACAGAGAGGGAGGTTCCAATTATCAGCGTTTTCGTGCTCAGCCTATTTCTTATTTCTCAATTCACATTGTCTCTCCCCATCATTTAGGGGGTGGGAGCTGTGTAAGAAGTTGGGGGTTGTGTAGGTACGGGGAGGGGGGCCCTATTTTTAATTGTATTAATTTTTTGCGCTTGTTTATTTTAATCTTCATGCTCGTTTTGAAATTATTTATTTTGTTGTGTTTTAATGTAAAGCACTTTGTGTTATTCTTTGATATGAAAAGTGCTTTATAAATAAAGTTTGATTGATTGATTGACTGACCCGGGGACAGTTTACCAGCTGTCACAGACTTACCCCTTTCCTCATATAATCTCTTCTTAGGGTGGTGGTGGTGGTGGTGGGGGGGGGGGGGGCCTTCAGCCTGCGTTGCACCTTGGGGGGAGGAGCTACATGGCAGTGGTCCCCCTCCTGTGGTTGCCGTATGGAGTACCCCTCCCTCTCGGTTTTATTTGCACCTTAGACATGTAGGGCCCTTGGTAAGGGGGGTGCTTGGACATCACTGCCAGCAAGCAGCAGATGTCCTTTAGTGCCCTACCTGACAATTTTAACTGCACCTTAGACATTTAGGGCCCTTGGTAAGGGGAGTGCTTGGACATCACTGTGAGTAATCAGAAGTTGTCCCCTCAGTACCCTACCCGCCAATTTTAACTGCACCCCTTTAGTACACACCCTTTACTCCTCCGAATATACACTCCAACATAAACACACACACATGCACACACACGCCCTCACAAACACACACACACGTATTTCACAAGGAAGGTGGGACCTAGGTCCATCTGTCCCCTACCACATCCATGGTAGGGGGTACTGGGCCCTTGGCAACGGCGGCCGTGTTCCCTAGGTGCTGGTTTCCTGGGCCCAGCGCCCCTCTCTCCACGCAGGGAGAGGGATCCCTGAGCTTTCTGGCAGACCAGGAGCCGGGGATCACATCACATCTGAGCCGGGGGGTGTCCTGTGGTTTGGGTTCTGGTCCTTGCCCCTGAGCTCTGGGCCTCGCCAAATTTCCAACTGTGGGAGAGCCTGGTCGGGCCATGTTTACAACACTTCTTGTGGACCCCCTTTTCTCCTGGATGTCTTCCTCCTGGGCGGGGGCGGCTGGCCCCTGCCTTGCTTCTTCCTGGACCAACCGTGGGCCGGGTGGGTGGCTGATTGGAGCGTGGGGCGGGTCTCCCTTGGGGGGTCCTGGCTCGTACCCAGGGTTGGGGCGGGGGGATGCCCAGAACTCCTGGGTGGTGATGAGGTGCTTGTCTTTTCACATTCCATCATCCATTTTAGAGGAACATGAACTCTCACTTGAGCACAGGTGTTAGCTCACCTTTGCACAAACATTTTGCGTGATAGAATGAAATATTTCACACTAGTTGGTTTGAATGCATAAGTATGCGTGTGTGAACAATATTTGTGTTGTGTAGATGTTGACATGTGGACATTTTTGGAGCCAACAGGTATGTTTCTGACATTTGAGTGTGTGTGTAGATAGGCCCCGCCCCTTCTAGATTTGTATTGCATCTGAAACTGACCGAAATGATAAACATCCAGCAACTTGTTACTCTATGCTGCTTCATGGTTTTACCCCCCTCCCCCCCCTTTATAATCACCCTCATATCCCCCCTCTCTAATATCCCTCTTTTTTCTTCCCTCCTTTCATTCTCCGTCCGGTCCAACACAAAAGATTTTCAAATATGATTAAAATGAATAAAGTTTGGCCTCGCTTACAAAAGGGGTTTATTCAGACATACCTCTGGTTTGTCAGAAGATTCATAACCCCTGTTGTTAAAGTAAAATATGTCCAACACAAGAGGCCTTCAGCTCTCATCTGTCTGCCCAGCTGTTGGACAAGACAAGTAAAAAAATAAAAATAAAATAATGACAACATAAATTATTTGAACATGGAAGCTAAATAAATGCAGCCACAAAGCCTGAAAAAGACAAATTAGATTTTAATAATCTATATAACAAATGGCAATCACTTAATGTTTTACAGTATAATTGTGATTATCTTCATAGTATAAAATGCTGAATCTTGTAATATCAGCCATTGATTAAAAAAATAAATAAATAAATGACAATTTATCTATTGTTTTTCATTTACATCAACTTCTTTCAACATTGTAAGCACATATAAAAGATTCTTGTGTTTTTGACATGTCAGTATTTTGTGGAGCCAGTGGTGGTGTTACCAAGAGATTTTTTTATCGTTAAAAAAAAAATCACCAAAAATATTCTTCACAAACATTAACCTGAGTTACTGAGTTATTTTTTTTTCACCAACAGCCTTTAGTTTACTAGTAAATGTAAAACTCAGTCACATTCAACATAAATTAAGAAGTGTCTCTCAGCATATACTCACTGGACACTTTAGTAGGTCCACCTTGATAGTACTGGGTTGGACCCCCTTTTGCCTTCAGAACTGCATTAATCCTGAGACATTCCATTTGGTCCATATTGACTTGATAACATCACACAGTTGCTACAGATTTCTCAGGTGTACATCCAGGATGCCGGTATATTGTTTCACCACATTCCAAAGGTGCTCTATTAGGTTCAGATCTGGTTACTGTGGAGGCTCTTTGAGTCCAGTGAACTGTGGTCATAAAGGGATGGACATGGTCAGCAACAAAACTCATAGGCTGTGGTGTTGTAAACATGCTCGATTGGTGCTAAGGGGCACAAGGTGTGCCAAGAAAATATCTCTCACACCATTTCACCACCACCACAGCCTAAACTATTGATACAAGGCAGGATGGATCCATGCTGTCATGTTGTTGACACCAAATTCTGACCCTACCATCTGAATGTCACAGCAGAAATAAAGACTCATCCGACCATAGAATAAATCACCTCTCCGTGTTCATGCTATCCAGACTTTGGAAAAGTTTCCTCTTGAAAGCCTTTATTTCTCTTTGAAGAGTGATGATGAAATAACAACTGCATCTAAAACCAGGATTCCATCAAGTTTTTGTTTCTTTTGAGCTGCTCTGCAGTTTTAACTGTACAACTTTGTCTTTATTCATGGTCATGTTGGAAATATATGATGCATAAAAATAAAAAAAAAATCTTCCCCAGTTGTTTTTTTTTTATTTGTCAAAGATGAGGAGAAAGTGAGCAGCAGCTGACCACAGAGGTTGCCAGGACCAAAGCACTGACAGGCAAAAACTTGCTCTGATAACGGAGGAGACACCAAAAAGAGGAGGCTCTGTGAACCATGAGAGCCTGCAGAGCCCAACACTAGATGACAGGAGCACAGTGGAGCAAAGGAGATAATCAAAAGCATAAACATACTGGAAAAACTGAAAGGTGCCGGTTCTTTCTTTCCAACCATCAGTCGCACCAAATGTAAAGGTAGGCTCTTTAGGTAAGCACCAACAACATCATTTTTTTTTACTTTTTTTAGTAAAATAAATTCCCTATTTATTTATTTGTTTGTTTGTTTGTTTGTAAAATCTGATTTTATTCTTAAATATATAGTCCCTTCCATCACACCTGAACTTTCCATTTTGGAGGAGTTTGAAGCCAAATTCGCTGGAGGGGTTGGCTTAAGGGGTCTTCGGACATATTTTTAGTAGTTTTTGTGAGTTGGACTACCTGTAGGTGAGTGTTTCTCAAGCAGCTGCAGTAAATGAGCTTCAGCCTTTCATTAGAAAACAAACTCATCCACAGCTTGATTTTGGATTGTTTTTCTTAATCTGGTCTTCATGTCCTAAAGGTTTCATCTGAAATGTCTGAGTTTGTCTTCCCTCTGTCATTTCAGCTTTAGATTTTGTAACCAGTGATGACTGTGTCATGCAGGTGGCCATCCAACCTTTTCTCAAATGTGAAACTTCAGATAAAATGAAGGTAAGTGTGAGTCATGTAGAAGTCTGAGGAAGATCTCTGCTCTGAATGTGTTCCCATTTGCGGTTCTTCTCCGCATCCTCTCATCGGTGTGATTCCTCAGGATGAAAATGGGCGGTGGCTCTTCACAGAGGTGGCCATCATGCTGGAAAGCTGAACAATGCAGTACAGTCAGCTGAAAAACAGCTGTCATTCTGCTGGACTAGTCGGATCTGCTGGAGGGGATCGTCTTTGTTATGGAGATACCATGCCAGCTACAGACATGCTGGTCTATCTGGAAAGAAAAAGGAGACAAAGCGGAGGAAGACAAAGTTAAGCTAGGCCTGTGTTCACATTCTCTGTTTGTTCCATCTGTTTTCTTTCTATTTTTGTAAAAACTTTTGCTCATTGACTGAAATCTGGCTGAACATGTTATCTAGGTGTTTGATGCAAAGATTGAGATGATTGCAAAGATTAGAAAGAAGAGTAAAACAGAGGCTGTCCTCCTGAGAAGCAGCTTAAGATGTTGTCACTCATTTTCCTGACTGCATTTTCTTTTCTTTTGGATCCTCGTGAAACATCAGACTGCAATGGATCTAGAGGAGAGACGCATCTTCTATTGCAGTGTTTTTCAACCAGTGTGCCGCGGCACACTAGTGTGCCGTGGGAGATGGTCAAGTGTGCCGTGGGGAATTGCCCTCATTAACTGATATAAAAACATTTTCCATCTCCGGGATTTCAGCTCTCTGTTCATCCAAACAGGACTTGATAAAACACTGAGGAGTTAGGAATATAAAAGATCGTAAAATACTTTTTCCTTGCGTTTATTTTATTTTATTAAAGATATTTTGATAAGAATGACGTACCGCGATTCAGCTGCAGCTCCGGCTGTATTTTGTAAAAGTCCCGCCCCTTTAATTGTCTCCACCAATCATTCTTGAAGGCTTAATCACATGTCATCAGTCTGACCAATCAGAAGTGGTTAAAGTCTTAACTTCCTTGTTCAAATGTATCTCATTAAGTCGCTCAGTTCTAACAAAAACACCAGCTAAAGCTCGTCTTTAGCAGTGTAGCTTTCCACAGAATCCGGTATCAGACCGTGGAAAAAGTGATCAAAACAATGAAGCTCAGAGACGCTAGTCTTTCTGCCCGTTTGCGGCAGTTTTCGCACTACATCTCCCATGATGCATTGGGTTGTGAGAGTGACCGCACACAAGATCTGTTGTTAAACGTCTTGAAACCAACGAACACACATCAAACTGTTTTCAAATCTTCTAACTTAACTTTTATTGCATCTTTTAGAAAAAAAAACAGCTGCAGTTTCCAGCTTTTTCTGCAACAATTATCTCAAAAATGCATGTGAGATTGTGGAGGGACTGTAGATCAATACAGACTATGAGTTTCTCCGTTTTTTTTTGTGTTTTTTTTTTATTTTTGGATCCTGGTGTGCCGCGGGATTTTTTTTAAGGTTAAAGTGTGCCGTGGCTCAGAAAAGGTTGAAAAACACTGTTCTATTGGGACATCAACATTGAAAACATCCCGATTGAGATGAGCTCAGATGTTCTGCGGGCTCGTCTCATTCACAGACTTGGCAGGTAAAAGATCTGCATCTGTGAAAAAGTAAGCCATTAACCCCTGTGCTATCTTGGATGACCCCACCCTTACTTTGACATGTTCTCCCTACCATAACAAAGGTGGATAAAGGTGGAACAATTTCATGTAATCCATTGAACCAGTGAAGATCACAAAAAATTGAAAAAAAAAGGTTCAGAGCTCTGTCTAGTGAATCTAGATGACCCAACTCCCAACGGTAAAGTGCCTAGGATAGCACAAGGGTTACCCAGCTGAAACTCATCTGGCGCTGGTGGTTTTTAGGCGAATGTATTCATGCTTCCCCCCATGCTTCACTTCCACAATCAATCCTTCCAGACTCATTTAACTGGGGATTGGTAGTTGATGTTTGGCTCCATCTACAGAATGGGACCAACTACAGTGCAGCAGCCGGGAGGGGTTGCATATGCTCTCGCCGTCAATATTGTTTTTTCAGATTACCAATGTTTTTTCGCGATCATGTCTGAACATCTCCCCTGTAATCCAGCCCAAGCTTAAGGACCTGCTACATCATTCCATGGCTTACGTGAACTCATCTCACACACACTGCAGATTTTGCCAAAAAACAGGGGCTTCCGAGGGGGGATTAGCAATGCCACTTTAAATCTGACAAATCAGAGTTCAGAGTGGAGTTAGCAGGTTCTCCACATAAACGTGTGTGTGCAAACTGACAGGAGGTAACCAAAGAATTGGATCAAACTAAATCAAAGATAAAAAAATACTCGTAGAATAACGGAAAGATTAAATTTATAATAGTTGGGGTTCTCTCTAAGTACCCACAGAAAACATTCTGAGTTTCCCAACCTTGGCCATCAAGTTACCCCCTCCCAGCATAAAAATTATCAAAAGTTTCAAGTCAAACTTTTTGGCCCCAAATTGATCTACATCACACGTGTCAAACTCAAGGCCCGGGGGCCAAATGCGGCCCTCCATCTCATTTCATGTGGCCCTCAAGTTTTTAATTTCTTAAAATAAAAATGGGTGTGTATTTATTCATATCTAGGGTGAATCAGACTTGAAATATCAGATTGGGCAGCTATGCATTAGGACTTAAACACTGCTCATAAAACCTAACCTGACAGAATCAAATGTAAAGGATTTATGCTAGAATAACAAACAAACCTATGTTTTCTATGGAACTGTAATTCTAACTTTAAAAAGTATAATGAATAAATAAAATTAGTTATTTAACATTAAGGAGTAGTTACGTTTATTTTTCCTTACATTTAGTTACATGTATAAGTTACATCTGGCCCTTTGAGGACAGCCACTATGCTGATGTGGCCCTCTGGGAAAATGAGTTTGACACCCCTGATCTACATTATGCGCTGAAGATCTACATTATGCGCTTCTGTGTTTGCTAAAAACAAGAGAGATGGCAGGAGATCACAAAAAAATCATGTAGAAGCTACAGAGGATGGCAAGATTACACCCCTGAAGAGAAAGACTGATTCTGACAACTCAAAAAACTGGAAAGGGCAATGGAGATGAGAACCTTCCTTCCAGCAATCACTCCAACTGCGGACTCAAAGACCTCCTCCATCAAGACTGGCAAAGGTAAGCTACATCTAATCTGCTCCAATACTTTTTAACTTTTTCCATGTGTATTCACGTATGATCAATTTTCATCCTTGCAATATATGTAAAATGTACATGGTGGTTGTGTAAAATGGGCTTCAAGTAGAGTTTATTTAATTGCATAAAGAAACCTGAAAACCAATACATAACTGTCATGCTGGCTCTCATGCTGGTGGTAGTTCTGGGGGTAAAGGGGGGATGTGTTCAGACATCCGCTACACAACTAACATCTAAACATATAAAATAACTTCAAAGTGCACACACTCTGCTACATCAATGAACTGTGTTGTCAGATTCCAGGAACCCTAAAGAAGCTCCTTCAGCAGGAGACCAAATAAAGAGCAGAAAAAGGTTACATTTAATTGGAGTAAGAAATCCAAACAATAAAGTCTTCATTGCATTTAATATTAATATGCTGGATCAATAAACTGTGCTGAATCAGCTCAAAAACACTAAACCAGATAAACCAAAAAACCACATAAAAGAGGAAGAGTCGCCGTGATGAGGGAGATCAGAACCAAAGGAGACAGTGTGGACAGGCTGAGACCCACACAAGTTCACAAGAACACCCCAGTCACAGGGTTGAAGAGATAGAGGGGAAAAAAATCTGGAGGAGAAATCACAAAAAGAGGATGAGGCCATTTCCTGGCATAAAAAATTGACTACATAGCATCAACAGCCTCCATGGACAGCACTAGTGCAGAAAGGTTGATCAGGTTATTAGCTTATCAGTATTTTCTGGTTTCTCTGGAAAAAAATAATTTCTGCATCTGCACTGTTACCTTGTAACTTCCATATGTTTCGGTGGTTTTCTCATCAGGATGGGGAGAAGAGGTGAAAGAGGTCTGCACAGACTAGATTTATGTCAATATCTGTTGAAGAAGAATTTCACTGCTTCTGTTTGTGCTACATGAAATAAAGAACAAACAAGTGTGAGAACAAGCAGGAGAACCCAGAGAAAACCAAAAAAAAAAAAAAAAAAACCAAAAACCAAGGATGGACAATCACCCAAAAATCAAATTGGTTGGTGCATTTGGTCACAATTCCTTATTTGTTTATTGGTAAAATCTGATTTTATTTTTTAAAGAGTTCAGTGAACTACTTCTGAACTAACATATTTCTGTGATTCTGATGAGTTTGAAGCCAAATACAAGCAGCTGGAGCAGTTGGGCAAAGGGGGCTGTGCACCTGTGTTTAGCAGCTTTCTGACAACCTGCAGGTAAGTGTTTCCTATGCAGCTGCGGTGAATGAGCTTCAAGTCAACTCTCTTTTCTCACTGTGGGTTTTTTTTTGTCTCCCAGATCATCAAAAAGACCTGTGGAATGGTTGAAAAATTCAGATTAGCGGTTCTTTCAGCACTTGTACACGGTGAGGGTTCTCTCTGCTTTGTACTCTTAAATCTTCTGTGGGATTTCATAGATATTATTCATATCAAATGACATTAGATATTAACCAGTATATTATAGATTTCTTAGAAGGGAGACCTAAAAGAAGACCAAAAAGGAGGTCAACGGGTGAAGAAAAGGAGGAAATGATGGTGATTGCTGTGAGTCAGATGCAGACAACAAGATTAAATGGAGGTGGACGGTTTATTATAGCAACCCCTAAAGAGGGCAGCCGGAAGGCAAAGAAGATTGGCCAACAGTACAGTGGTGGACAAAATTGTTGGTACCCCTCAGTTAAAGAAAAAAAGTCCACAATGCTCACTGAAATGACTTGAAACGTTCAAAAGAAACAATAAATTAAAATTTGTAAAATAAAATAATCTAAATCAGCCATTACTTTTGAGTTGTTGATTAACAGAGTTGTTAAAAAAAAAAAAAAACTAATTAAATAGGGCTGGACAAAAATGATGGTACCCATAACTTAACATCTTGTTGCACAACCTTTTGAGGCAATCACTGCAATTAAATTATTTCTGTATTTGTCAATGAGCCTTCTGCACCTGTCCACAGGTATTTTGGCCCACTCCCCATGAGCAAACTGCTCCAGTTCTGCTCCAGTTTGACGGGTGTCTTCTCCAAATTGCATGTTTCAGCTCCTTCCACAGATGTTCAATGGGATTCAGATCTGGGCTCATAGAAGGCCACTTTAGAATAGTCCAACGCTTTTCTCTTAGCCATTCGGATGTTTTTGGCTGTGTGTTTTAGATCGTTGTCCTGTTGGAAGACCCATGACCTGCGACTGAGACCCAGCTTTCTGACACTAGGCAGCACATTTCTATCCAGAAAGCCTTAATAATCTGGAGATTTCATTTGACCTTGCACAACTTCAAGACACCCTGTGGCAGATGCAGCAAAGCAGCCCCAAAACAGAACTGAGCCTCCTCCATGTTTCACAGTAGGGACAGTGTTCTTTTCGTTGGATGCTTCATTTTTGAGTCTACAAACATATAGGTGATGTGCCTTACCAAAAAGCTCCAGTTTTGTCTCATCTGTCCAAAGGACATTTTCCCAGAAGCTTTGTGGCTTGTCAACATGCATTTTTGCAAATTCCGGTCTGGCTTTTTTCTGATTTCCTTTTAACAGTGTTTCCTCCTTGATCGTCTCCCATGAAGACCACTCTGGCTCAAACAATGATGAATGGTGCGATCTGACAGTGATGTACCTTGATCTAGGAGCTCACCTTTAATGTCTTTGGAGGTTGTTCTGGGCTCTTTGGAGACAGTTCCAACTATCCGTCTCCTCAATTAGTCATCAATTGTCTTCTTCCGGCCACGTCCAGGGAGGTTGGCTACTATCCCGTGGGTCTTAACCCTTGTGCTATCCTAGGCACTTCACCGTTGGGAGTTGGGTCATCTAGATTCACTAGACAGTGCTCTGAACCTTTTTTTTTTCTATTTTCTGTGATCTTCACTGGTGTCCATGGATTACATGAAATTTTTCCACCTTTATCCACCTTTGTCATGGTAGGGAGAACACGTCAAAGTAAGGGTGGGGTCATCTAAGATAGCACAAGGGTTAAACTTTTGAATAATATGTGCCACATCACAGGAACTTCAAGCTGCTTAGAGATGGTTTTATAGCCTTTACCTTTACGATGTTTGTCTATAATTTTGTTTCTAATGTCCTGGGACAATTCTCTGTTGTCAATGTTCAGGGTGGTACACACCTTTTCACCAAACAGCAACGTGTTTGTCTCCCTTTAAATAGGCAGACTGACTGATTATGGGTGTGAAAACAGCTGTGATGTCAATTAAAGGACATACCTGAGTTCATCATGACCACCTGGGCAATTAGTTCTCAGTCTTTAATGGAGGTACCATCATTTTTATCCAGCCCTATTTCTCCACAGAGAAATTTATTAGCCCTATTTTGGACTTTCTTTAACTGAGGGGCACCAACAATTTTGTACACCACTGTATATAGCAGATATTCTAAAAATCCCTTTTGTTTATTAAATAAATGTGCTTTCTAATGTGCTTTGGCACCAAAAATACACCCACCAATCTCTTACTAAATGCAAATGTCAACAGGCCAATTCTCCATCTGGCAGTACACTGCATGCCAGACCGTCCCAGTCAAGGTCCCATCCCTATCTTTTCACTTTGCAACCCAAAGACACACAGAGGGCAGCAACTTGCTTCTTGCAGCACCACCCACCCCAGTCTCCAGCACCGTTCTCTGTCCTCAGGACCCTTGGGGCTCTTTGATAGTCTCACAGGCGACATATGGGCGTCTGATTAGCATATGGCTGTGGGTTACTGCATTCCAGAGTCCACAGCAGGACATGGTCAGGGAGGCTGCAGGGAGGAATGTAATTGATTCAGAGCACTTGCTCCACAGGGCATACCCAGTGACATAATGAAGCTTAAAGAGTTTAAAAATCTTCACAGTACCTTTTTATATTTAATACTGGGATGCCTGTGGCACTTTACTGAAATGCTGCAAGTAAAATCTAACGCTGCACCAAATTCACAGTTTATAGAATTTTTTTTCACTAACTTCTCCCACATCCTCAGCGTAGATATCATAAATACAAATGAGATTTCGAAGCAACGTATTTGTGTATTAATGTCTTTAAAATCTAAATGTTATAAAAAACTTTGTGGGGGTTTCTTTATGCGGGGATGAAGCTCAGGATATGTATCTTTAATAGTCCTCGTCCAACACTGTAATGACTGTTTCAAAGGTGTGCAGAAAGAGTGCCATAGCCATGAAAAATAAATTGTTTTCCTTTTTAGCACTTCCTGGAGTACTGCTCAAAAAGAATGGTTACAAAATTTCTCTTTCAAATTCTTCTGTATATAAAATATTATAGCAATGGGCATTGAACACACTATTTAACCTCTGAAAGCAAAATATTTTATCTGTTGGCAGATTTAGCATACACACATTTTTGCCAAATGTCATTTTAGATTCCTGCAGTCTGCTCCCTTGTGGTATTTACTTTTTCCCCTTATCTTTTCCTCAGCACAAGAAACCTGAAAGTCCCTATCTAAGTTAATGTTTAATACTTACTGAGAGCTAGTAAAAGGCTACTGTGAGTTCAGCAAAACTTTTTTTTGTACCTCCTGTGCTTTTGAACAAAACAGTTCTAGGGGCTCTTTTGAGAATTATCAGAACTAGAGAACTCTGAAGGTCATATATTTGTCAGGCATCTGGTCCATGAAGCCTGGACTGGAGTTTTACCCTCAGAGCAGCTATTTACCTGGAAAAGAGGGCTTTGTGTACAAAGTCTTTCTCAGTGTTGTGCACATGTAGTGAATTGATTTTTTTTTTTTTTTTTGTATGAGCATTCTCAAAACATCAGTGATTTTAATTTTGAAACGATTTTTATTTTGAGTTAACACATGATATAAATATATAGTTTGTTAATCTTCCAATAATTTCATTGAATAAATTAGTTCCACTTTTTTACCTGTTGCACAGGTAAGTTAATTTGTGTGACGCACCCTCCCTTCTCCATTCGGCAACTGCCTCTCTCTCCTCAGTCTGTGCTGGTGGGTTCTGTTTTCTGCAGTATTTTAAGTTAGCTGTTGCAAAAGTGATATTAGCTCCTTGTTGTAATATTGGACTATATAAATAAAATTGAATTGATTGACCTCCTTACTGTCTATTGTAGCCACTGTTTATTAACTGCATTCACTGTAACTCCACTGTGTTTATAACCCGCTTCTCGTTACCCATGTTAAAAGTCCTGGCCATGACAGCATTCTTACAACATATATAACTAACAACCTTGCTTGAAACACAGTCCAACACTTATACACGTTAGCCCCATTAACATATTCACAAAAACACCCAACCTTCCCAGCAGCAAAATGAATAAGGCGCTCGGGCATTTTTTGAAAATAATTAAGGCTTTTAAGTGTGTCTAAAGCTAAATTGACAGCAGTTTCAGCAACGTGCGTTCAAGCAACCACTTTCAATTAAAAGTCATTGTAAATGAGGGGATATTGGTGCATATTGGGCATCTCTTTTCAAAACTCTCGTGTTCACGGGTCACTATGCAAGCTTTAAAGACCGTTTTCAGGCTTAAAGTACAAAACATGCGTCCATTGAACATACGCTGCAATTTAAACTATTGAACTTTGACCAATCAGGGACTTGGATTTGGTAGTGACGTATTGAGGGCTCACCGTTTGAAATCTTGACCATGAAGGAGAAATTATTAATGGCGGTTTGTGCCTGGACAGAATTATGACACCAAGTCTTTCATATATCAGAATAGAGCTGGGAAAGAAACTGGCTAGAGCAAAATTCACTAGGTTAACACCGCTCTGACATTTTGCACCAAGCCTCTTCCAACTGCAGGTGCAAGTGCAGAGTATCGAGTAGCAACATTACAGTGTGAGCACCGTGTGCTAAACTCGCACTCAAGAATGGTCACATAGCGCCTTCTTGAACACCTGTTCCACACCCAGTGTGAATGTAGCATTAAAGTGTGGAACATATGATACTTGCTTTCTGCAGTCACATTTGTGTAACCTCACTAGCATTTCAGTTGCATCATGGATGCTTTTCTGACTCTGCAGCACAAGTTCAAAAAGACCTAACGGCACATTAAGATACCACCACTTATCACATTTCCTTTTAAGCCAACCTAACAAGAAGCAGAAACTGCCTTCAGTAATTAACAAAGTAAAATATATCTGCAATTTCCTGGGTTTTACAGCAAAGGAAAAAATAAATGCATCAGCAACTAAATGACATATCGCTTTAGAAAAGTATTTGAAAAGTATTTGAAAGGAATAACTGTGAAACTATCATAATTAGTTTCTTCAGAAGAGGCATGAAGTGTTTCAGTAGGTTTTTGCGTAGAGCTATATCACATATGATATAACACCCCCCCCCCCCCCAAAAAAAAAAAAAAAAAAACAACCAGGTTGATTGCACAGATAATTTCTTACTAATGTGACAGAATTGCACTAATGCACAGCTCCTTTCAGAATATGTTGCATGAAATGTTTTACTGCAAACCTGACATTGTCAAAGCAATGTGCTGTTATCTCCTGGGAGACTTACAGGACCAGGGCATGATTGTCTCTCTGAATTAATGGCCTTGTGTTCGAGTGGAAACTAAAACAGCAGCATAATTAAAATCCACTCTATATTCCTCAATGTCCTCCTAGGTGAACCCCGCCTTACAGTACCTGCCATTGTCCCAGGACGAGTACTTTTATTCATATTTCAGGAGAATAATACATGTATGCATTAAAAATACAGTGAAATATAACAAGCTGGAGTGGTAGTATAAGTTTGTGTCTATAGCAAATTTCCCAAGCTTTTGAAATACCATCAGATGAGCTGTTTTTCCTCAGCTTTGAAGGTTTCCTTTGAAATATTTTGATGCTTTTTTTTCTTTTTTTGATGGTTGTACCCTCTGCTTCTGCATTTGCTCTGTCCCTGAAGTCTGTGTGTGCTACGCAACTTTAATAATTTATAACAAGTTCTGTCAGTCATTCAAGGTTGATGTTAGACATGTCATTAAAAGCTCACCAACTGACATTCTGCACAGCTTACCAGACACCAAAATCAATATCTCAATATGATCTCCACATATGACAACAATGAGGATGCTGTCTTTTTTCAGCACTCGTTTTGTCTCAAGGGAATGTATAATTAAATTTAAACTCCTTTTAATCTTTATGCTTTTTTGCTCAAGTGAAGAACGCAATTGATTGCTTTAGCTGCTTTAGTGACAATAAAAGTTTCCTTGGGAGTGGTGTAAAAGTAATAGATCTTTATCAAACGTTCTCATCAGGTGGAAACTACAACCGTGTTCTAAAATGTTAAATGTGAGATACTGCCCATTCATTATAAGAATTGAAAGGACAGAGTAAAGACAGTTTGCTTCTGTGAAGTCCATTAATTTCTGATAATGGACACTTCGTTAGGCATTATCCATTACATACCATGGTTACAAAAATCAATATTACATCAAATATTAATACTTTAATTTAGTCATTTTACACTTAAATCTTCTTTCACAAGAAGCGTACTATTTGATACTCATTGTGACACATCATGTAATGGCTACCGAGCCTTGACCGACCTCGCTCTGTTGCAGTGGAGAAAAGTGGTACACGCTAAACGCCATGTAAAGTGAAAAAAAGCATGATTTCAGAAGGAAAATACACGCTATTTGTTTCTGACCAGATGATGAAGCGAAAGGTTAAGTCAATGAAACAAAAATTGTCAAGTAGTTCCAAATTCCCTTTTATTGCAAGAAATATCCATCATTACATCTGATCATTGTGATTTGTAGCGAGAGCATGAGTGAGGCTACAGGAAGAAGAGATAAAGAAGGTGGAGGGTTTGAAGTATCTAGGGCAGGGGTTCTCAAAGTGCGGCCCGGTTACCAATAGCAGCATGCGGGAAGAATTTTTGTGGCCCTCAATAAAAGAGAGCCAGAGCAAGTTCCTTTAAGGATAAATGTTGTGATGGCGAGGAGAAAAGGCGGTTTCTAGCTTAGTGGACAAATGCTTACTTTGTTGTACCTCATGGGCTGGATAAGGTCATGTGCCTGATTTGTAAGCAGGTAAATGCAATGCTCAAAGAATTCAAACTAAATCGTCACGATGTTACAAATCATAAAAACCATGACAAATTTACAGGCGAGGAGCTCAACAATAAGCTCCAACAACTACAACAAGGCTATGCTGCACACCAGATGTTTACAAAAATGGCTACATCCAGTGAAGCTGTGACAGAAGCTAGCTACGTTGTGGCTTTGGAAATGGCCCAGCAAAGCAAGCCTTTAAGTGTCGGGGAGTTTGTAAAAACAATGTATTCTGAAAGTAGCTGATATAGTTTGTCCAGAGCAAAAGAAAAAGTTTGAAGAAATAAATCTGTCAAATGATACAAATACTAGACGAGTAGATCTGGGCAGCAACCTCCGGGAAAACATCTGGAGGGCCTGATTAATTGTACAAATGACACTATGTCACTAAAGTTATTAAAAACAACTTTTTATGTTTATCCATTTTTTTCACCAAAATTGGCCCCCAGTCTAATGTCCAGTTCCTAATTTGGGCCTCTGCTACAAAAGCTTTGAGAACCCCTGATCTAGGGTCAACAGTCCAGAGTAATGGAGAATATGGACATGAAGTGAAGAAGTGAGTGCAGGCTGGTTAGAATGGGTGGAGAATAGTGTCAGTGTGATGTGTTACAGTAGAGTGTCTCCTAAAATGAAAGGAAAGGTGTTCAAAACTGTGGTGGGACCAGCCATGTTGTTTCGCTTAGAGACAGTGGCCCTGAGGAAAAGACATGAAGCCGAGCTGTAGGTAGCAGAGATGAAGATGCTGAGGTTCTTTTTGAGAGTGGCCAGGATGGATAGGATCAGGAATGAGTATCAGAGGGGAGAGCACATGTTAGAGGTTTTGGAGATAAGGTCAGACAGGGCCAGACTGATAGTTCAGAACTTTTCCAGAGGAGAGACGGTGACTATATTGGTAGAAGGATGCCGAGTTTTCTTAGCTCCCAGGCAAGAGATCTAGAGCAGTGTTTCCTCACCCTGGTCCTTGAGGCACACTGTCCTGCATTTTTTCAATGTAACCCAGCTAAAAACACACCTGCATTTGATGACTGCCATTGTAAGGCTTCTGCAGAGCCTGATGATGAGCTGCAGCAGGTGTGCATAAGCAGCAACATGCAAAACATGCAGGATAGTGTTCCCTGAGGACCAGGGTTGGGAAACACTGATGTAGAGGAAGACCAAAGTGGAGGTTTATGGATGCAGTGAAAGAAGGAGTTGGTGTTGAAATATAGGATGCGGTAGACAGGGTTAGATAGAAGAAGCTGATTTGCTGTGGTAAGCCCTGAATGGAAAAGCTGAAAGGAAAAGAAGAAGACCTCTGATTATGAAATATGAATCATCAAACAACCAATTTCTCTCATTAATTGATAATAAAATTATAAACACGTGTTCACTTTGTTTCAAGCAACAAGGTAAGAAAAAACAGAGATCTTTTCAAAAAGTCTTGTTGTTGTGATAAACTACAACTACATCTGTCCACCTGTGTTTCACGTTTTTGCTGTTCTGGTTACCAACTGGTGCCTAGGCCAGGTGCAATAATATAGAACATACAGGCTTTATGAGAAGAACTTATTTTTTAGGTGTCCGTCATCATTTTTTAATAGACACCCTGCAGCAAATCAGAACTGACTGTTTACCAGGGCCATGGTTATAAAATTAATTTGTTGTTTCTACAACATTGCTGAATGCTTTATAATGGTCATGGTGCTTAGAAGTCCACACCATGCATAGTACAAACTTGTCACCAAGAATTTATATCAAGGAAAACTTACTTGTATATTTTCCAAAGCCCACGATCCTCCCCTTTGCTTAAGAGTCAGTTTGTGTCAGGAATTTGGTATAACACCATTGAGTTACTCTACAGATGTCAGCCCTGTAGGCAGACTTGCTCTAGTGACGCCACTGGCAAACCTAACAGTGATGTTTGTCGGGTATGAGGGAAGAGTTGTCAGAGTCTGGAGAGCAAAAAAAGCAGCTCAGCACACAACCCTGAGGGGTTCTGGTTGGCGGAAACTTAAAGAGCAATCCAAGGGATACCATTGGGGCTAGCGGCCTCCTTATTGTTAAAACCTCAGAGCATTCTTCTAAAACCTGCTTGGCTAAGAGGAAGATCCTGAATCTGGGGGTGGAGGCATTAGAACAAGACTGCTGGTAACTTAAAAGATTTTGCTGATTATACAATTGATACTTTAAGCTTTCTGTAGGTCTGCATTCCATGTTGTTGTTGTTTTTTTCTATTTCCAGCTTGGTGCTGTTTTCAGGTTATACTTATTGTTCCCATTGCTTAGCCTTAAGCTGCATCTGCATCCTAGCAGTTGGCATCACCAGTCATCCAGTGGAATATTTAAATACACAATTAGTGCAGTTAATTATTTAAAACAGGACAGTAGCTGTGATGTTGTCTATTTCCTGCTAAGCAAATGAGTCCCATGCATGCATCTAAAACAGTTTGTTTTTGAGGGAAGTCCCCTTAAGCCACATATTAATGAATCTCTGAGGTTTCATTTTGTTGAAGGTTCTGCATGCTGCAGTGAAACACAGGGAAAGGTGATCAAAAACGTCACAGAATAGGAGAGAAAATACTTTATATGCCTATTGTGTGTTATTTAAGACCTATTTGAATTATGTCGATCTTGAATTCCCATGAACTTTCAACATGAAGTAGTCTGCGTGAATGTGCTGTTTACCCCTTTAACGGCATGTTCACATATTTTGGACTACCAAAACTCTTCAAACGTTTACGCAGTTAACATAATTCCAGGGGATTCTGAAATGGAGACAGTAGTGAAGTGCCTTCTTCACTACTGCCGTATTGATAGCCTCATCAGATCAGGAATTAAGATGGATCCCCTAACACCTGTGTGCCTCACACCACACATGAGCTCTTCAACCCCTTCTGCGCCCCCTCCTTGCCCTTCACACATGTCCCCTCCATCGTTCAGCTCTTGCCCTCATGGTCCATCACCCAAATTCTTGATTTTATGTTGTTAACTGAAACATGACTTGACAAAAACACAGGAAACATAACTCTAGTCAAATCAACCCCCCCCTCCCCCAACTACAAATCTGAATCTGGAGTACGAGAAAGTAAAAAGGGTGGAAGAGTTTCTGCACTGTTTAGAGATAAAATGGAAACCCACAGATAATCATTGGGTGTGTTTTTATCATTTGAGTAGGTTTCCTTTAAATTTGAGTTAAGACAAACTCCTTCCTTACTCTGCATAGTTATATACAAGCCTCCTCAGCACAGCCAGTTTTATTGATGATTTTAATAAAATGCTCTCAGTTGTGTGCACAGACTTTGAGGGTTTAGTCATTACAGGTGATTTTAATGTGGAAAATGTCAATGATAGAAATGTAAAGCAGCTCAGCGCTATCTTTGAAACCCTTGGTCTTATTCAACATGTGAATGGCCCCACCCACAACAGAGGGCACACTCTGGATCAGTGTGTTGATGGTGTGTTGATGTTGATGTGTTGATGTCGCCCGGTCTGTCTGATCATTTATGTGTCTTCTTTGACCTGTCCGTTGCTCCAAGACCATCACCTGATCCTGCAGTTGTCCGAAGGAGACACAAATGACAACACTAGGGCACAGTTTGCAGAAATAAAAACTTTGAAAACACCTCTGGTGTTAATGTTGATGAATTAGTGAACTCTGTTACTTCTAGCATTTCAAATATTCTGGATGCCATTGCCCCTATGAAGATTAAAATCAGAAAAACAGACAAAAAGCTCCCTGGATGAAAGATGATTTGGTCAGGGCACAAAAAAGGCAGTGTCGCAAAGCTGAGGGGTAGTGGCGCAAGTCAGAACTCCAGGTCATCATGAAATCTATAAGGGGGAGTTGCACACCTACAACTAAATCTTACGCAGAACAAGGGAAAGGTACTTTTCTGAAATCATTGGAAGTTGCAGCAGTAAGTCTCATGTGTTGTTCTCAACAGTAAACAAATTAACAAACTATCCAGCACAGCTTGCTATTGGTACTGGTTTGCACATCTAGATGTAATGAGTTTGATGTCAGCAGATTGATCAAACTGTCCGCAAAAACGATCAAAGAGTTTATGGTAGGTCAAAGGGCATGTACTATTTAGGCAATCTCTGGCCACATTTCCAGTCTTGAAGGGCCAAGAAATCTTATAATTTTGTAACATTTAAATCAAAAAATGGCTTCCAGTTTTATAATCTGAAGGTCTCAGTCCTCCTTTTCCCATTAAAACATCTGTTTGACTGGATTTTTAAGTTGGCTCATCCATCTTGATTTTAAGCCGCAGTCATCCCACTTTATTTATTTTATGTCAATAAATTTCATTGTGGATGTCTTTGCTTTCATGGCTTCTGCACATGTTTTCCACCCCAGCAGAGCATAAGGTCATTATAACTGGAAGGCAGTGCTGCAGAAAAAAAATACCTCCCTTAATGCCAGTATCCCCTGATAACTGACCTTCTCAGCTTCTCTGATTCTTAACCTTTTTGTCTCTACTGCTCTTGAGCAACATTCATTCACTTAACCCTCCTCCTTTATCCTTTTGGATGCTCCATCTTTACCCCTCAACTCCATAGCTTCACTTTCAAACTCAATTTTTTCTCTCGGTCTCTGTCATGACCTAAATTTGTTATGATTGCGCTACGTTCAATATCTCTTGATGGATCTCTTCATCCAAGACCATTCAATATTGTACAAAAAAAAACGAAATTTGGTTGATCAAGTATAAGTCCATCCTCTAATGATATTTAAAAACCCAATAAACATTCAATTGGGTCAGTGTCTGAACACAAATAGCTACATAATCATTTTAAAATGTATAAACACTTTATAAACACTTATATGTATGTATGTGTCAAAACTTTACATCTGTACAAAACTATCTTTTGTATGAAGGACAATTTATAGGTGGATAGAAAGCTAGAACATGTTTAGAGAGAAAGGAGTCTTTATAGTGTGGAACGTAACAATAAATTGGCATAAAAATATAAGAAGTCTTGGAGACAAAACTATTCACACATTTCCCATCATTGTAATAGGCTAAGGAGCTTTATCATTATAGTATGGTGATTGATAAAACCCTAAAACAATCACTAATGTCAAAAAAGTGTCCCAGGAATTAAATCATATACTGGTATTAAACTTTAAACAAATTTCAACCAGGTTGTCATTCAAAAGTAACTGAATCTTGTCATAGCTCTTCTTCCTAGAGTCTAAAGTACTTTGATACTCATTAAGCTATCACTCATTCAAGAATAGGTTAGATTCCTGAGTGTGCTTTCAGTTTACGGTGTTCAAACTGGACGGGCAAAGGGAGCATCTTCTTCGTTTTCTTTTTCCGTTGTTTACTAGTGCATGTCCACCATCTACATCTGGGAAAAGCATGGAGTAAAATGTAGAAGCGATGCAAATCTTGCTCCAGGCTTTTTCTTTTACAGCTTCAGTCCGATATATGAAAGACTTGGCATAAATCTGGCTGGGGATAGTCCGTAATTAATAATTTCTTCTCCATGATTAATTTTCAACCTTGATATAGTGATGGTTGACTCGTCACCACCATATCTGTGCCCCTGATTGGTCAAAGTTCAACATGGTGTGGCTTTTAACATGCATTCAGTAGCCATGTGTTTTGTAAGTAGTCCCAAAAACACTCGTATGTTTCATGGTATTTACCATTAATTTACCACAAAAACTGTCCCTTAAGTACAATGAAACTGGACTGTAAAAGAAAGTCAGCCCTATTTCCACTCTATTACATGGTACTTTCAGTAGTAAATGCTGGGTATTACCTTCCCGTTCAGTGTATATACACACTTGGTCTACTTTATTTGTACTTACCTTGTTCTTACATGTCGTAAGACACCTTTGCGCAACATGTAAATACCCAGTAAGTATATTATTTATACCCAGTAGGTACCACAGAAGTATGAACCTAATAGTACCACATAAATACACAGCATGTACCATGTAAGTACCGAGTAGACACAAAATAGTACCAAAAAGGTACCCACTAAGTCCCATAAAAAGTATAACGTAAACACCCTGTAAGTTCTCAGTAAATTCCAGAAAAAGTACCATGTAAATACCCTGTAAGTAACCAGTAGTTACACAATAAGTACCACATAAATACCACTTAAGTACACTGTAAGTACTGTACTATAAAAGAAAGCGTTACCAAAGGGTTCACTGTTTAAAGAGTGACTTGTGCTTAATTTCTGAAGCTTTTGTCCCAAAAATAAAAAGCAAATAATTTGTACTTATTTGTTTAGTCTCTAATGGCACCAATTTGCCCAGTGAGTTCAATTACCTTTAACAGTTTTTTTGTCCCTTACCTGAATTATTTTTTTACTTAAAGCATTGAGTTTCATTCAAATTCAGTTTATGCGTAATTTACAACAGAAGTTGTTTCAAGAGGTTTTTAAGAAGGCAACAAACCAAATTAGATTAGATTAGATTAGATTAGATTCAACTTTATTGTCACTGCACATGTAAGTACAAGGCAACGAAATGCAGTTAGCATCTAACCAGAAGTGCAATAAGCAGTAAGTATAAAATAAAAGTCTATAATATGTACAATAACTATACAGGTAAGTATTATGGACATAATTTACAGATAATAAATACTATATGCAAGATATACAGATAGGTGTACTATGAACATACTATTCAGATGGGCTATGTAAAAGTGTATGAACATTATAGGCAGAACTATGAACATAATTTACAGTATTGCAGTGGACAGTAAAGTGCGTAGAAAATATTTCAATGAGCAAATGGACAGTAGTGCAAATAATAACAAGTTACTGTTTTGCTTGTGAGTAAATAAATAATACAGAATGTTGAAGGGGGGGGGGGGGTCTATGGTGGTGTGGGGGGTGTTGAGGGGTGTCAGAGGGAAGAGTTCAGCAAGGAGACAGCTTTAGGGAAAAAGCTGTTCCTGAATCTTGTGGTCCTTGTCCGGAGGCTTCTGAAACGCCTCCCGGAGGGAAGGAGGTTAAACAGTCCGTGGTCAGGGTGAGAGGAGTCCTTGAGAATGCTGCGAGCTCGACGCAGGCAGCGTTTCCTCTGGATGTCCTCAAGAGCAGGAAGTGGTGTCCCAGTGATGCGCTGGGCAGTTTTCACCACCCTCTGCAGTGTCTTGCGGTCAGCCACTGAGCAGTTCCCGTACCAGACTGAGATGCAACCTGTAAGGATGCTCTCGATCAAGATGTGACCAAGATGGCGGCGCGAACACATCGCGAGGCTCAGCGTCTCTCCAGTTTTTGCAATTTTGCAGTATTATTCCTGCTCATCTCGGGTCTTTTCATACTGAACAGCTTTGCTTTAACATCATACACCCGACAGGAGCTTTTGGATATCGGTGAGGACTTTACCAGCAGTTTTATCACCAATCTTCGACTCATCCCCGAGATCGCTAGAACAACCGAGGCTTCGCACTCTACCCGGCCGGGCGGAAGTGCTCGCAGGCGGCGTCGTGATCGTAAACAAAGGCGGGGGAAGCGCGGAGGCCTAAGAGCCATGCTAAAGCTAACACCGCTCCGGCTCTCTCTACCCAGCATCTTCCTCGCTAATGTGCGCTCACTGGTGAACAAAATGGATGAGTTACGACTCCGCATCACCCACAGTAAGAGACTTATGGACTGCAATGTCATGATTTTCACAGAAACATGGCTACACAGCGACGTACCCAACAATGCTATTGAGCTCGCAGGACGCTACACGCTCCGGGCAGATAGAACGGCAGATGACTCCGGCAAGACAAGAGGTGGTGGATTGTGCATTTATGTCAACAGAGCTTGGTGTACGAACACTGTCATTGTTGGGAGACACTGCTCAGCTAACCTAGAATTTCTCATGGTTAAATGTAGACCTTTTTATCTGCCACGGGAGTTCACTTCCACCATAATAACTGCAGTCTATATTGCACCGGATGCTAATGCCAAGCTTGCTTTGAAAGAACTTAATGCAGCCATTAGTAAACAACAGACTGCTCACCCAGAGGCTGCTTTTATTGTCGCGGGTGATTTTAATCACTGCAATTTAAAAACAGTACTCCCTAAATTTCACCAGCATGTTTCCTGCCACACCAGAGGAGACAAAACTTTGGATCATGTCTATACAAATATCAATGGAGCTTACATCGCGAGCCCCCTCCCCCACATCGGACAGTCTGACCACCTTTCTTTGTTTCTCTCCCCTAAGTATTCACCCCTCATCAACCGTGTGAAGCCATCAGTGAAGACCATCAAAGTGTGGCCAGCTGGAGCAGACTCTTTACTTCAAGACAGGTTTCAACACACTGACTGGAGCATGTTTGCTTCACAGGCTGCCTGTGGCTCTCACACGGACATTGATATCTACACCTCCTCTGTACTGGATTACATCAACTCCACCATCGACAGTGTAACAACAGAGAAACAGATAACAACATACCCTAATCAGAAGCCATGGATGAACAAGGAGGTTCGACTTCTGCTGAAAGACCGCAACGCTGCCTTCAGGTCAGATGATGCTCAGGCCTACAGTAAATCCAGGGCTAACCTGAAAAGGGGCATCAAAAAGGCCAAGTACTGCTACAAGCTGAAGGTAGAGGAACACTTTTCCTACTCTGACCCCCGACGCATGTGGCAGGGCATCCAGATCATCAGTGACTACAAGTCAAGCAACTCCACACCAACAGTCACGGACGTCTCCTTCCTTAACGAGCTAAATGACTTCTATGCTCGCTTCAACAGCGACGGCAAGGAGACGGCCACCAAAATCGCACCCTCAGCAGACCACCAACCCCTTAAACTCACCCCCTCAGATGTCCACACTGCACTGAGCCGGATCAACGCACGCAAGGCTGCTGGCCCAGATGGCATTCCTGGACGTGTGCTTAGGACATGTGCAGAGCAGCTTGCAGGGGTCTTCACTGACATTTTCAACCTGTCCCTCTCCCAGGCAACTGTGCCAACATGTTTTAAATCCACATCCATTGTGCCAGTACCGAAACACTCCTCCCCAATGTGCCTGAATGACTATCGCCCCGTGGCACTCACACCCGTCATTATGAAGTGCTTCGAGCGACTAGTACTAGCACACCTCAAGGACTGCCTCCCACCCACACTGGACCCACACCAATTTGCCTACCGCAGAAATAGGAGCACAGAGGATGCAGTATGCACAGTGCTGCACTCTGCACTCAAATTAATTAAGGTTCCTATTATTTAAAGACCCCGAAACACTTCACTTCACAGTTCATAATCTAATTCAAGTAAGTCCAAAAGGACCAGTTATTCAAAAATTTTGACATGAGTCTATACTGTATAAGAAATTATATGACTATATTGAAGAGTTTTTAGTATAATCCTCCAGACTCAGAAAGTAATTTGGTGATTGTATGAAGATATAAAAGTGAACAGAAAGCCAGAAAATAGTGAGTCATTTGACATATATTCATTTGAGTTTCAAAAACAGCAGTAACTGTGAGTTTCCCCACTGGTTTAGTAGTAATAAATCTAATCCAACATTAGGCCCACATCAGTGAAAGATAAACCCCATTAACTTGCACTAGAAGGAAATTATTCAGGATGTACCAATATTAAGCATGGTTGTTCCTTCAGAGTATCACAAGGACTGCGATACTAAAACATAACTCGGGCATTATAGAGTAAAAATCTGTCCTGATGCTAAGTTGTTGATGAATAACTGTTACCAGACCAAGCAAATTCAGTGCAGATGAAAGCAATTTTCCTGTCTGAATGCAAATAAGTTCTGCCAGTAGAAACAGTCCAAAGTAGCCCATCCCTGCAGAAAAGGGTATCAGAAAAATAACTGTATGGTGACAGTTTTCAATCGATCAGTCTAACAGGTAGGCAGTTGATATCATTTATAATAAGCAACTGTGAGGTCAAATGCTGACAAAACTTTATGTTTAGATAGTGAATTGTCTGGCGGCTGATCTAGTGTATCAGCGTCTGAGTGATGACTCTCCTGGAACTCATCTCTGAAATGGTCATTGGGCATGTCTCAGTGGCTGCATTTCCATCGACTATGAAATTGAGCAAATTTTATTTGCGATAATAAATGCGCTAGATGGAAACACAGCAATTTAAAAAAACCTCACATTTTCTAGAAAAGTGTTTTTGCGCTTGGAGGAGGTGGTTTTTGAGGCGTAACAATAAATGACATATTTTGCTAAACCACAATCAAAACACTTTTTCTTAAATTAAATGAGTTATGTGACCAACAACTCTGCAAAGGTAGCCAGTTTACATCAATTTTCTTAACCCGCTGGTGCCGCGGGGTTCCGAAAGACTGTCCCGGGCTACTGTTGGGGAAAGGAGGGATACACCCTGGACAAGTCGGCAGCCTGTCGCTGGGCCCATGGGGCTGGAGCAATTGCGCTCGCTATGTGAGCCTAAGCAAGCTCGGGCCACCAGCCAGTCACCCAGGGGCCACCATAACTGGAATGATCATGCTCGTTATGGCGAGTGACGGAGCTCGTTTGCTTGTTATGCTATCGCTGCTGCGGTATGGGGAGGCAGCCAGCCCGGGCCTAATAAATCTTAAGACATTTTTCTTAATTTTATCGAAACACTCATAAAAAGATCCTCTAGTTTTAATATTGCTTTTATTTTCCCCTCTCAAACCAATATTGGTCACAGAGACAAGGAAGTAGCAAGGGAAAGCAGCTTTTGCAGCGGTAGTGAAGCTCACGATACCAGGAGAGACTCTGAATGATCTCATGAACCCAGACATGGAGACATGATTACTGATGCTTTCATAGAGCTCTATAAAATAAATATATTGGATCTCTATACATCATCAGTGTCTTCCATGCATTGCAATGAGATATACACAGATAGAAATTTCAATGCATTTGTAAATTTGTAAATCAAAGTATTGTCCACATCTGTGTTATTGAATGACTATCGCGTGAGTTGGTTTGTGTTTATTCGCATGAATGATTCAATGGAAACAGTGTCATAGCGAAATTGTGTTTTTTCCCTATTTCTAGAATTTCAATAAAGTTGTACACATATTTGTAATAGAAACAGAGAAGCGAGCGCAAAAAGTCTCCTTTATGTTATTTAGCAATTTGCACTCAGTTTTTGATCAGTTTTCTATGCCTGTAAACTCCTTACGCTTGTACTGCATGTGGTATTTTCATTTGAGCAAACAGTAATTTATACTGCTTGTGATAAAAATACATTGGATTATTTTTGTTTCTTTAGAGTGACTCATTCGAAAGTCTTATCTTTTACTTGTGTATTTCTGCAGGATCCAAGTATCCCTGCAGATTACTTGGGGTAGCAGTGGGGTAGACAAATCTTGTAAATAAAATGTGTCACTAGAATATGATCCACCAGATTCAAAAAACACACATCTTTGATCAACTTCAGTGGGACTAATATGACTTTATGGCTGAAGCTCAAGGTAAATTATCTCAGAACAAAGAATACAGATTAAAAATCAAATAATGATTTCTGAAAAAAAAAAAAAAAAACATGTTAAAAAATTATTGAGACTACATTTCTCTAGATAGAGTTACAGTTGGTGGATTCAGTTGCCTAAATAACTTTAAAGAAAAAACTATAAGAGCAGTTTTACTCCATCAGATTTTTTAGTATTACCCTTTTTATTTTTATACATAAAAAGGTCAAACTAATCAACAAAGACAAACAGCAGCATTCTTACCCGTTTCTCAAATGATCTTTATGTTATACTTGCCGAATTTATTGTAGGAATAAGAATGGGAATAGAGGGAAAAGAGGGTGTGGCTTATTCATCGCCACATAGCCTACACAGAAAATCCTTGGCTGTAGCATGTTCCAAAATCTGTTAAACCTGTTTTTTATTTCTACATTTGGAAAGTTTGGTGTTCAATGGCGTCACACCCAGCCAAACTACCAAATGTGGACATAGATATTTGTATCAAACCAACAGATGACGTCAAATAGGCTTTTTGTTGTTTATGCTGTGGCATTTGTCACTTTTTATTTGATTTTTTGGTAACACTTTATATTAAGATTCCTTAACAAGCTTTGTTAATGCATTAACAAGCATTATAATAGAATTTTTAGGGTGTTAGTAAGACATTTATTAGTACAATAAGTCTAATAAGGTTTATTAAATTACTTAGTTAACACATTTACAAGCAGTATTATTAGAATGTTTTTAAGATGCTAATGATACATTTTTGTGGCATTATAGATGTCTCACACAAGCCTAAGTGTTAATAAGCTTAATAAGATTTATAAACAACCTTTGTTAACAAATTAAGAAGTATTATTATTGTTTGGAGTTCTAGTAAGACATTTATTAGCATTATAGATGTCTCACACAAGCCTAATTGTTCATAAGCTTAATAGGTTTTCATAATAGGCTTTATTAATGAGTAAGATGCTAGTAAGATGTTTAGTAGTATTATAGATGTCTTAAAAAGACTTGAAAGTTAGTTAATCAGATTCATTAACATCTAAAGTCAGACCATTGTCTTCAAAGTCCATATTTGCTAAACTGCTTATAAGCTTAACAAATGTATTAATTAACTTTGTTAACAGTTTATTAATTGTTTTGCAGCACCTCATCTAAAGTGAGGACAGTATTTACCACAAACAACCACAAAGCATGAAGTGTGTAAAAAAAACTTTATAACATTAAAACAGACTAAACATACAAAAATCTTTCTGTAACAGAAATATAATAATTTAATTCAGAAATCCAGCAAAAAAAAAAAAAAAAAATAAAAAAAAACATAGGGACCCGTGTCAGATGACGTTAGCATCATAGCTAATAAGGATAAAATATTAGCATCTGTCCTGAGTGAAACAGTCATTGTAAATCCCATCACCAGGAGACAGCTCTCTGGATTCAATGCCAACTGCATTCAACCACTGTTGCCTTGCTTCCAAGTCCATTGGAAAGTTGCACAAGCCAGTAATTTTTAAAGACGGCATTAAACCTGCAGGAGCCATGCTAAAGCTAACACGCTAACAACCGACCGGTACAAAATCAAAGATGGGCGGGGCTTTTTTTGTCACCTGTGTGAAAGTGTAGAGAAAGTCCAAGAGGCCTTTCAATTGGCTGAAACTGTTTTGCTGATGAGTTTAATTGACAGATTCAGTAGCCAAAGGTAAATTAGTTGACCTGCCTATCTTGATTCTGTACAGGTCGGTCGTTAGCGTGTTAGCTTTAGCATGGCTCCTGTAGGTTTATTGCTTTCGGTCTTTAAAAATTACTGGCTTGTGCAACTTTCCAATGGACTTGGAAGCAAGGCAACAGTGGTTGAATGCAGTTGGCATTGAATCCAGAGAACTGTCTCCTAGTGATGGGATTTACAATGAATGTTTCACTCAGGACAGATGCTAATATTTTATCCTTATTAGCTATGATGCTAACGTCATCTGACACGGGTCCCTATGTTTTTTTTTTGTTTTTGTTTTTTTGCTGAATTTCTGAATTGAATTATTATATTTCTTTTACAAAAAGATTTTTGTATGTTTAGTCTGTTTTAATGTTATAAAGTTTTTTTTACACACTTCATGCTTTGTGGTTGTTTGTGGTAAATACTGTCCTCACTTTAGATGAGGTGCTGCAAAACAATTAATAAACTGTTAACAAAGTTAATTACTACATTTGTTAAGCTTATAAGCAGTTTAGCAAATATGGACTTTGAAGACAATGGTCTGACTTTAGATGTTAATGAATCTGATTAACACTTTCAAGTCTTTGTAAGACATCTATAATGCTACTAAACATCTTACTAGCATCTAGCATAAAGCCTATTATGAAAACCTATTAAGCTTATGAACAATTAGGCTTGTGTGAGACATCTATAATGCTAATAAATGTCTTAGTAGAACCCCAAACAATAATAATACTTCTTAATTTGTTAACAAAGGTTGTTTATAAATCTTATTAAGCTTATTAACACTGACAAATTTGTTAGAAATCTATAATGCCAAAAAATGTAAAATTAGCATCTTAAAAACATTCTACTAATAATGCTTGTAAATGTGTTAACTAAGTAATTTAATAAACCTTATTATACTTATTATACTAATAAACGTCTTACTAACACCCTAAAAATTCTATTATAATGCTTGTTAATGCATTAACAAAGCTTGTTAAGGAATCTTAATATAAAGTGTTACCGATTTTTTTTTAATCAAAAGGAAAACAAACAAACAAAACAGTTATAAGATACAAATTACAGTCTGCACATTAAGCGGTGCAACATGAAAGTGATCTTAGCATAAAACTATAAACATTTAATTTGTCGCATATTCTTGTCATGTTTATTGTCAATGTTTGGTTTCACCATGTAAGTTCTTGTGTTCTTCACATGGATTGTATGCTCATTTCTGGATAGAAATGGCTTTTGTATGCTGAAGTGTCTTTTTGTCACAAAACAGGCAGACAGCTTGTTCCAGTTGCAGCAGGTTTTTTAGCTCTGCTAATAGTCCAGAAAGCTAAATCAGGGTCAGGCAGGGGTCAATATGGAACATGGGAGCATCAGAGGAGAAACTGGGGTAAACAGGATCCAGGCAAGATTTGGAGCAGGCAGTAGGAAAACTGAGTCAGAGACGAAACAGGTTCAGGAAATCAGAAGCTCAAATCCAGAGATAACACTTGGCAATGCAGACAGAGTAGCACAAACAATACTTACCACTGAGTGAGGCTCAGTGCAGTGCTTAAGTGTACTATGAGTGATTGCAGATTACAGTCAGGTGTGCAGCATCCAGGAAGTGTGTGCAGGGGTTGCTGGGAGATGAAGTGTCTTTAGAACTCTGGAGGTGGTTCCTGCCGATGACCAGAGGGGGAGACAGAGTTCTGACTCCTGACACTTTCCCAGGTTATATTCATCCTGTACAAACACATTAATCATATCCAGAATTTTATACTATAAAGCATTTTTTAAAAGCTTATAAGGATGCATTAGAACTCTTGAATCTCCTGCCAGATATAGATTATACATGACTATATAACCCTATATAACCTTGGCTAAACTATTTAACCTTAGCTAAAAGCATAGGTGAAATAGGTCAATATAGTTCAAAATTTAACAAACTAAAGATATTTATTACATCTAATCTGATCGTATAGATCTCTAGCCCTTCCACATTACATCTGCCAGTTGTCTTATAGGTAGTGCTTACACACTGGTTAATAACATCTCCATGTGTTTCTGTGTTGATGCGCCAAATGCTAGATTTTACCACACAACACTATCATTTTGTTTCCTTAATGGATAATCTTTTAGAGTTTGCCTTATATCTTTTTTAAATTTTTGGCATAAATACCACCTAGTTTACTCAAGATAATATAAGCACTGGGAAGACTTCCATACAATGATTTATTAATTTTTTTACTAAGCTCAAAAGTGACTGTTCCTGAGCTGTTGCAGAGCTAACAAGCTGCTACTCAAGAATCTGGTCCTCGTTTTAATGATGTTTATTTGGCCTTTTTGCCACAGCTCATTGAAACACAGAAACCCCACATTTGCATGCTGTCACTTCCCACTCGCTGTGCACTCATAAAAAAAGACACTCTCTAATGACATGCACTCTGTGGTAAGATGGGCCTCAGCAGCCATTTTCATTATATGTGAGATGTTCAAGACAATCAGGCCTCAAACGTGTTTTTTGTTTTCTGTATTTCTTTTCTTAGTGCTTGATCTATTAAAAAAGCAGAGCACGGGAATTTTAATTAGTTCAAGGATGCAGTTCCACAGCTCCAATTTTGGGGGTGGTAACGCCCAAAAGGAGCTCCGTTTAGAAAATGATCAATGAGGCAGAAGAATAAGGGCAATTTTCTTCAGATGTCCTTAATGCACTAATTAAGTCAAAACACAGGTACATCTCAAAAGTAGAAAATATTGTGAAAAAGTTTTCTTCACTTTATTTTTTAACAGTCCAAGAGTTATTGTTTAATTGTTATATAAAAATATATAAAAGACGTTCATATTTCAGTCTCAATTTCTTGTTATTATGATTACTATGACCTGCAGGTAATAGAAAGTTCGAATTCAGTTACAATTGGTCCTAGAGTAGGGGTCGGCAACCTTTACCACTCAAAGAGCCAATTGGATCAGTTTCCCACAGAAATGAAAGCACAGGAAGCCGCAACACTAGGAGTGTTAGAAAAAAATCGTTTCACCGATATCAGAATCAGAAATACTTTATTGATCCCACACGTGGGAAATTTGTTTGTCACCATAGCAACTTACAGCAGAGCGAAAAAAAGACTTAGAATGGTATAAAAAAACAAGAACAAAGAAGATGTAGCATAAATGCAAACATCTAATATAGTATATATTATTTGTATATTATTTATTTATATTATTATTATTAGTTCATTTGGTGATACTTGTATTGATTCAAAATACAGTCAGGATATTAAATTATTTATGAGCAAGATGTTTCCTTTGATCTATTGTCCATTTTCCACAACCTTGAACAGACTTTTCTGTTCTGCACTGTCAGAAAAAATGTGCAAAATTTGTACCTTTAGAGGTACAATGGCTTGTCACTGGGGCAGTACCCTCAAGGGTACAACCGTAGTACCCTTTCATATTGGTACATCCCTGTACCCTTTCAGTATGTACCTTTCAAAGGCAAATATGTACCTCTGTGGACTAAATTGTACCTTATAGTGCTATGGTACCATATTGTACCTTAAAAGAAGGTGCAAATTTGTTCTTTTAAGGGTACTGCCCCAGTGACAAGCCTTTTGTACCCTTTGATGGCAAATTTGTACCAGATACAGCACATTAAAAGACCAGTATACTGTTTATTGCATTTATTAAACATTCAAAACAATTACAATTCTGACATTTCACAGTATGAATGTTTTAAGCTCCAGAGTGTCACAACAGGATGCATATATTTACAGTAAGCAATTTTACAATAATGAAAAATCTATATTTTTCCTTCAGTTCACATTGTAAACAGCACATAGCACTTTATTAACCATTTTTAAACCATGAAATAAAACTTGTGACATTAACAAAAGCAGCACTAGAACTCATTTTAAGTACATCTTTCTACTGTATTCTACATTTTCTAAAAATAGATAATAAAAAAATAAACTTGATAACCAAGTTTAAATGCATATTAGTCAATTTAACTTAACATTTTGACTTGAATGGAGGTGGTGCTTTTTCGTCATTCAGCGGTTCTGTTAATAAAATAAAAATAGAAGAAAAAGTAACAAAAATACTAAGATAATATTGATAGGAAATTAAATAAGAACTATAAAACACACTAAAGATTACCAAGGATTGCGTTTTATGTCAATACCTAGTAGATCCTCTGCAAGCATCTCTTCTCTTGCTTCTTTGTAGACTTTGGGCCAATGGAGCTTTTCCTTTGTAAAAGCTCAAGCACCTTTGGCACAATACTGGTAAAGCCGTCCTTGAAGCGCTGGCTTAAACTGACAGGTGATGGATGCATTCGGTCAACTTCATCAAACAACTGAAAATTGACAAAATTAGAAAATTAATCATTCACTTTAACTAAAACAAACAAAAGACATAAAACATTCTAATATTCTTTGTTGCCTCTTTCATTTGCCATTTCCCTTTAGTTATCTCGTTTAAATATTACTTGGCTTGAATTACCATATATTTATATATAGGTTTAGAAAATTACAATGTTTTTACAATAGAGTTAAAGCTGTTAATGATCATTTTAGCATATGTCTCAGTTTATATTGACATTCAAAATTTATTTTAAGCTGAAAATGGATTTAAAATGTCACTGACCCCTGAGGTTGTCTTTAAGAAAGGGTACTTCTGTAGTATATCCTCCAGTCATTCCATCTCTTATCTCCCTTCTTTGCCATGCAAAGGTTCGCTGCATTCGGTCTTTGACCACCATGGTGTCTGGTCACACCTTGCTGTACTGGATATGCAGGACATTCACATGACCTTCTACGGATGATGCGTCCTCACCAATGACTGCAACCGCCTATTGGATCAAATTTAAAAGAACATATTAATAATGATAAAAAATACAACTGCAAATAGTGATTACTGGGGTTAAAGCACTTTAAGATGATGTTTAAAGACAGTTTGTGCGGAGTGGTTTGGAGTTGATCAGAAATTAACTTCTGAGTTGTAGACGGGGCTATTGACACAGTAGTTACCCTCTGCTGATGTCCGATCATCTCTTTGTTTACGCCCTCTCCCGCTAGCTTACAGTCCTTCCAACCACAGACTTACATTAGTGGTGCAACAAAAATGGTGAGCAATATTGAGGCTTTCTGGCCATAGTTTAGATCAAGCTCAGACAAGTATGATGAAGATGTTAATGGATCCGTTTGTCTGCAAGTTGACACATCAGAATAGAGCAGAGGGACTCCGATTCACCTCATTTCATGTGGTGTGTCACAATAGAGAGCTTCCTCAAACTGCATTTATTTTGTCTGTTCCTGATTCATCCCAATTTGAGTGAATACTCAGATGTGCAGTTTTAAATGTGTTCTTTTAAACATGCCCATCATGAGAATACTGCGACATGTTAAAAACACCCAAACTTCAATTTTTATTTTAATGATCGACCCACTCCAATGACAGTTATGTTTTTAAAAATGTAGCATTTTTATGATGACATATTGTTATAAGATTTAAGAATAAAACTGCATTTCTGAGTATTGATTTTCTCGAATTGGGATAAATCAGGAGCAGATGAAAAGATGTCATTTGAGAAAGCTTGTAGTTGTTACGTACAAGCGACATTTGGCAGGCCACAAGCTCCCCGCTCAGCTTGTCTTCATTCTCCTTGTCTGAGTTGGCATCTGGCTCACATCTACAAGGCTGGATAGCTCCAATATTGCTCGCCAATTCTGTTGCTTCGGGGTTGTGAGGGACTGTAAGGTAACGGGAGCGTAAACAATGGCATGATGGGAAATTAAGGCCGGTTAACTCTGCAATAACAGTCCTGTCAAGAACTTGAAGGTGAATTCCAACTGAACTGCAGAAACCATGTCCCAGAAAACATTTTCTTTCTCATGAACTGCATAATCACCAAATCAAGACCAAAGGGAATGCTTTTACAATAAATTAAAGTAGCTTGAAGTGGTACTTTAAATGTCTGTCTTTGTATAGTCAATATTTTGTTAATACGCAGAGCTTTGTTGAAGGAAATACAGAAGAATTATATGTTTGTATGATGAGGACAGTATTCCAGAATGTATTCAATGTGTTGTGACTTACTCACTCTGTGCAATCTGCTGTTTCCTTAGAAAACGTTAAACTAGTTTGGATGATCTGCCTTACTGCACTGTTTGACAACTAAACTGAATTGGAAAGACAGACTTTGAATGCTTGAAATGACTTGGTGAAAAGATCATTTACTTACTTTGGCAAGAGAGGTGTCTCCAACTCTTCGTCTTGTTGTAGGACTGTGTTGTAATATTATGGTGTCATCTGAGTCCACTTCAGTATCTCCACTTGAACTGGTATTGCAGCTCTTTGCAGGACAACTCAGCTGATCTGTCAAAGTATTAAGGTTTTCAGTTACTGTAATATTTAAATTAGTATGATAGCAAAAACAAAAAGTAAAAACAAAGGTTTTTAAATAATGACTGACTTAACAGTTTAGCAGATTTATTATCTTGTCTAACACAGCAATAGGATATAAAACTCATACTTATTTGCCTGGTTTTGTTCCCCAAACTATCCTGTCAAATAAATCATTAACCCTTAGACTCCTATTGATGCAAATATATAATCAAAACTCTTCAGCTCAAAAATGTTCTTAATTTGGCATGTACTTGAAAGCAAAAACAGACTGTTTCCCTTGGAAGTAAATTCAGGCATCAAATGGGAATTTACCCAAAACCATTCAAAACAAAATAGATAAATTACAATTTAAAAGAAAAACCTCACCTTCTGGATTTTTATCTTCGGCCAGACAAATGTCCAACACACCAAGGTTTGGGTTTTTCAAACAGAGATCAAAAACCTCATCAACTTCTGTCTTTGATTCAAACACTTTCAAGTCCAAGGTTGGGATGTTGAACTTTTTGGCAGCTGTGAACACAGCAAGATTATGTTTAGAATACAGCACAGAAATTAACTTTAAATTAAAAAAGCAATAAAAAAAAATCTGGTTGCATCACAGCTGACAGTTCATCCACAAAGTTGACTCATTCCTGTAAAGAAAAATGCTGGAAATTGTGATGTTTCCACTCACTGAATTCCCAAAAGGATTTGTAGATCAGCTGACCTTCAAAACATTTTTCTGGACGTGTTCACGCACAGCTTGCATCTTTCCTGGTGGGAAAAAAAAATATATATTACAAAAAAGAAAAAAACATAACACCAAAAGGTACCAAACACAGCATTTATTCAGATCTAAGCCCTTTTCCAAATAGATTAATAGATTTTAAAATAGTGATGGCAAATATACAGTTACTAGCTGCCACAGCAATGTTGCTAAATTTGCAGAACTAACAAAAACACTAACTGCAATCAATGCACTGGCTTCTAACGGCCTGCAGATTAATTTCTTCTTGGAAGTTTCTTTAAAAAAAATTTCTTTCTGGTTTATAGATGAGTTCTTGGGAAATCGTGACGAGTATCTGAAATCACGGACCTCAATTTCAATAAGATAATCTCTGCAGGAGAATGATCAAAATCAATGATGCACAGTCAGTGTGCACTTCGCTTGACCAACAATGAGGTGGCTGCCCGCGCACAGCAGCTAAGGCCGGCTGACAATATGGGAAGGACCGCCATACATTACTTACAGCGCTCGGTGTAACTAAAATAAAATAATAAAGAAAACGTTATTGGACTCCTATACATTAACAGATTAACGCATTGAATTCGACGGACCTGATAAATAAAATCGATATATTAGTAGGAATTATGGAGCTGGTCGTTTCAAACGTAGCTGGCTTACTTACTAAAAAGAAAAAGAAAACAAAAAAAAAGGGGGGGGGGGGTAGGCAACACCCGGTGCATCAACGCCAACGTACATCGGTAAAACGGCGACAGAATTATCTGAAAAAATGTATATATTTAAATATATTTAACAGGACGCAGTACAACACCAATAAAAAAACAGCTTAACTTATTTAATGGCTACATTTAGCTGAACTTGAAACGGCTGAGGCTAACCGTTAGCAAACTCCCGCTCGTAGTTTGCGATCTCCTTACAGGCACATACACGGCGGAATAGCAGCATTACACCACACAAAAGTTATTCCTTACAGATAAAATAACCGAACCCGCTTCAAACAGGCTTCCAACTAATTTTTGAGCAATTAGCAGACTTACCTTGATCACAGCCTCTGTCTTCCTCCGTCCACTGCGGGATAACAAAATGGCGGAAGAAACGAAACTTAAGAAAGTTGAGTGGGCGTGGTCTTGCTGCTTTACTCCAACATATTTCCTTTACATTTTTACACCTACTTAAACAGCAAATCGAAATGATTTTAGTCTAAAACGAGTAAAAATTACTCAATTAGAACAAATTGATGGTAACTCCGAAAAAAGTACTCTCTCATTTTGCCTGTGTAGGTACAAAAGCTAAAAGGTACTAATATGTACATTTAATGTAACGTACTAACAGAGACATTTACTTTTTTATGAGAATGTATGATTAGAAAAAAAAAAACTTAAATTAACAGCTCAAAGACTTCAAATTTAAATTGAACTTAGGCCAAATTAAAGTACACCATATAAGGTTAAAAACATCAAATCATTTTGTCTACATTGTGCTTTTGCTCTAAATTAAAAGCAAAACTTAAAACAGCTCTTATATAAGTAAGAAAAAAACAGTCTCACACTAATACATGTTTAAAAGTTATTATCTTGATTCTCTGCACAATCAATAAAATATAATGTGCTTGTGTACTGTTCAGAACTAGTTATAAAAGATGTGTGGTCTCTTAAATATATTTGGTTATTTTGTGCATCTTTTCCAAATAACCAACAACGCATTAAATGATTTTGGGCGACGTTTCATACACTTTGAATTACTACTTCTGTCACACAAGTGGTTGTACCTTTGTTGGTAGAATAAATGGTCCAAAAATGGTCCCTCTGACAGTTGGAAACATATTTGTACCTTTTTTATCCTTAAATGGTACATATGAGTACCCTAAGGTGCAACTATGACCCACTGAGGGTACAAATTCACCATTTGTACCCTAAGTGTTCACAAACGTACCCCAACCGTACCCTTTTTTCTGACAGTGTAGGTACCCCTTTTTTTTTTTTGCTTCTGGTTCTGGGTTACAGCAGCACACATGTGTGGCTCTCTGCAGCTATCTTCAAATGACTTAAAAAGTAGATTTTCTTCAAAAGAGAGAGTGGACCATGGCCCCCAAGAAAAACCAGGACTACGAAGACCTTAAAAAGTCTATCGATAATCTCCAAGCTGCGTTGTATCTATTTATGGAACAAGTGAACGAGCTAACTCCACTGATTGAGCTGATGGAAGAGTTCCGAAGATTTCAGGCTCAAAACGAGCAACGAGAAAACCGGGTCGACATTCTGGAGAAAAGACTGGACGATGTGGAACAACAAGTAAGGATGAATAATGTCATTCTCACTGGAGTACCGATCAAACCTCGGGCAAAGCTAAATGCAGCTGGAGCTAGCACTGCTAATGCTAATAGCGCTAGCGTAGCTAGCAGTGCTGAAACCGAGAGCGGTGTAGAGTCTCTGGATCACCAAATACATTCATTTCTCACATCTAAAGGGATTTCCCCGGATCTCAACACCATGGAGACCTGCCACCTGCTCCCCAGGAGAAAGGAGACGGATAAACCAGCAATCCTCATCAGGTTTGTGAATCACAAACACAAGCTAGCTCTGATGAACCAAAGGAAGAACCTGAGAGGTTCTGCGGTTTATCTGAACGACCATCTGACCAGAAGGAATGCTGAAATCTCCAAACATGCACGGCTTCTCAGGAAGCAGAAGCAGATTGAGAACACTTGGGTTAAAGGCTGCAGGATTTACGTCAAACCACTCGGTCCACCGGACCGGTCCAAGGTTCTGGTTGTGAACACCATGAAGGACTTTGAGAAGTGTTTGATCACGGTCGTCTGAAAAAACATTGGAGTAATAAACCAAAGAACCAAATAATATTAAGAAATATGACGCCTGGATTCATCGCTTTCTCCAAAAGTCTAACGTAACCTGATTCTCAGCAGAGAGTTCTGACCTGCAGACAACTTGACCTCAACTTTCACCGAGCTGATATCAACTGAAGAAGGATATGGACCTGAATCTAATGTCTGCAGACATAACATGGAAGAGACTAGAAACTGTTCAAACCCAGAAGAACGGCTGTTAATCAGGAGAAGAAACCTTGGACAATCGACAGATTATGGACTCTTTTTATTTTTCCCTTACAGCATTATTTTATTATAAAAAATAAATTAAAAAAATACAAAAAAAAACAAAACAAATGATTAATCACTTATTGAAAATGGTTAAAATGATCGATGTTCAATGATATTACTTCACTTGCTCCTAAAATTGATATATTGATTCAAAAATATTTCCTAATGTAGCATAATTTTGCACATATTTTCAGCTTTTGATACTTAATAATAATTTCAAGAAATATGACACCTGTATTCATCACTTTCTCCATCGTCTGACGTCACCTGAATAACAGCAGAGAGTTCTGACCTGCAGACAACTTGACCTCAACTTTCACCGAGCTGATATCAGCTGAAGAAGGATATGGACCTGAATCTAATGTCTGCAGACATAACATGGAAGAGACTAGAAACTGTTTTGAACCCAGAAGATCAGCTGCTATTCAGCAGAAGAAGAAATGCCAACCTTGGACAATCGACAGATTATGGACCCTTTTATTTTTCCCTTACAGCATTACTTTATTATATTAAAAAAAAAAAAAAAGAAGAAAATACAAAAAAAAAAATATATATATATATATATATAAGAAAGTAAAACAAATGATTAATCAATTATTGAAAATGGTTAAATTGTTCGATGTTTAATGATATTACTTCACTTGCTCCAAAAAAATGATAAATTGATTCAAAAATCTTTCCTAATGTAACATAATTTTGCACGTTTTTAACTTTTGATACTTGATGAAATTTTGCTATTAAAATCTCTGAAACAGTGTTGTGTCTATTTTACTGATATAGTATTATGTTATAATCATATGAATGACTTTTATAAATAACATAATCTGCATATATTTTAGATAACTGATCTGCATTTGCCATGTTGATTTCTAAAATAGTTATTTTTAACATAATAATTAAGTAATTCATCTTTGTCATGTGCCTTATTGATACTTTATGATACTTATTTCTGTCTGATAAAAGCTAGGAACCGGATATTGATAAATCATGTAATAAAATGTTTATAGTATAACGGGGTGGGATTATATAAGTTCGCTTCCTTCCGCTCCCTTTCAAGCAATATTTATTAATATGTCTAATTATCCTAAGTTTCATTGGTTACTGTATGAATGTAAAACTGATGATTGGATTGCTTTTGTGTACTATTTCTATTTAATTACTTGAAATAAACCATTTCAAATCAAATCAGAGGCAACTCAAAATAAGCATATTAATCTTAAATTTCTTCCAACAGACACTTTGTTTTTTGAGCAACAAGCAAATCAGCAAATCCAAGAAAACAGAAGATCCACGTCTTTGAGGGCAGTGTTGAAAATATTAACATTTTTGGTCAGAAGTGTGTAATCATCATTATGTGGGTTCTTGCACTCAATGCAGAAGATCAAATGTTACAATGGTTCCTTTGAATCTAAGCAAATCAGTCTTTAATGTTGCTAACATGGGTATTACAGTCACCTAGAATACAAACATATCTAGAGTCTGTGGAGATAACAGAGGGAAGTTCAGGAGGGCTGTAAATTACCAGCAAAAATTCTTAGATGTGCCTTTAACCTAAACATACACACGTAAAAGAGTTAAAATTCCCAAAAACAACTGTTTACAAAAGGATGAGTCTTTAAATATGGCAGCTGTATCCCCACCTCTTCTGTCAAGTAGGAATACCTCAAACATCTTTACGTTTGGAGGTGTTGAATTAATAAGAAGAGATGCACTGATGCTATAAGAGCCGTTCAAAAGATTTGATTTTTATCGTTAACATCACATTACTAGTTTGCATGTTCTCCCTGTGCATGCAAAGATACTTTCAGGACACTTTTCAATCATAGCCTAATTGGTGTCTCTAAATTGCTGGGTTGAGTTGGCTCCAGCATCCCTGTGAACCTAAAAGGGATTCAGAAAATGGATAGATATGGTCTAGAAAAGAGTCAATGTCATTAATTGGAGAAATTACATCAGGGTAAAAAAAATAAAGTGTATTATGTAAGGGTTAATGGCCGACGAAGTGTGCGGTTATTACTTTTTAACGCACGACGTGGAAGCCTGAACCGTCCGACGCGAAGCGCGAAGTGCGTTATAAAGTAATAACCCCACACTTCGAAGGCCATTAACCCGCTTATACCATGGTCACCTACAAAAACAATACATATTAACCAGGTTTTAGTCCTTAATTCTTGTTTTTTTTTCGATTTGGATCGCTTTTCTCACAAAAATCGGACTATATGTCACGTGACATATAGTCCGCGTCGCACAGCACCACCGCTGCAGTCAAGATTCGGCGATATATATATGCTGATCGTCCCGATGGGTTGAATAAAGCATCAATTCAGAGGGAAAGTTAATCGCTTACCGCTTGTTTTTGCTCAAATGATGAAGCAAAAGGTTGTTTTACTGAAGCCGGCGCAGTGATACAAAACATTTAAGCTAGCCGACCGGAACTTCTTTTTTCACCGTGCGGTTATCATTTTTTAATGCATACCCAGCAGCCAATCAGAATCGAGTATTCACCCGGACCATGGTATAATCATTAAAAATGCAGGGATACGCTTAACATCAAACATGCAGCTTTTGCTTCACTAACCAGCAACATATGCTGTAGATGTAAATGCTGTAAATGTCTTTAGGACGTTCACAGCATTTCTTCCTGACTCACAGACAAAATAGGAACAAAATGGTTTCAAGAATAGTGTGCGCAATTTGGAAAGACTGAAAGTATGAGTCCTTACAAGAGTGTAAGACAAAAATAAGCATAATGTTACAAGAGCTTGAACAATAACGCCTTCTCTGTTTGGGGGCATCTGTGTTCAGTACTGATTTCCTCCTGTCAGTTTTGCAGCCCGCTTGGTTGGACATGCTGTCTGGCTAATGTATGATTGATTGTTGGAATAGGAGCTACTCCACTGCCTCTGACTTTCCTCCCCATGTACAGGGCTAATGGGCCGGCCAGCGCTTGACGCAGCTTCACATCTACGTGTGCCTCTCTTTGGGTGTTTTGTGGAGTAACTTTTGGGCTTTTTATAATTTTGATGGATTTTTCTAATTGACACCTATGACTAAATGATTTGACTTGGCTTTGAATGTCAGGTTTTGTGCTGTGTGTACATTGAAGTCAAAAGCATGCTATTGGTTAAATACAGCACAACCATTGAATGATACATAATTTTTTACCTTTAGGCTATCATTGTCTTCATAGTCTTTTCCATCTCTTTACAATTACTGCTTTATGTGCCGTCCTGGTTTCTGTGGATATTAGAACTGGTGAGTGGAAGAAAGCAGGCGGTTTAAAAAAAGACTAGAAAATATAACAATTAGTTTGTATTAGGATAAGAAACAGTTAGACCAAAAGCTTTTCTCTTGACACATACTTATCATGTTTTGACAATAGCAGCATTAGGATTTATCTGAAAGCAACAAGCTAGTTGCAGATGATTTCCCATAATCCTTTTTTTCATTATCGGTTTTAATCTGATTCCAGACATTCTCCTTATCACATCAAAGTCATCCGATGTGTCCAATCAAAGACTGGCAAGCCCACGTTGAAGCTGGAGCTGTTCCCCGGTTTACTGATAAGTATTTTTAATGTAGAAATAGTGTGTGGCATTTGTGGTTTTTGTCCCTATCAACAGTGGCGGACTTAGCAGTTTGTGCGCCCCAGGTGAACAATAACATGGGGCGCTCTACGGCTGTTGTATTTTTGATTTTTTTTTTGTATTTTTCTAAATCCTTACCTATAGGGTAAAACGTCAAATAACTTCTTCATTGGTCCGCTTTTAGACAACATCAATGTAAAAATTCTAAACTAAAATCCTATTAAAATGTTAAAGACATGTATTTTATATTATATACAGAATTTTTACTTGAAAAAAAAACATTACATTCATTAACTGCACTTATTTGTTATTCCCTCACTTTCTAGAAGGGTCAAATGATGATTTTCTGTATTCTCTTTGTCTTTATTTGTCAGGTTTTACTAAAAAAGTCAAAATGAACTGTTTTATTGTTTTTTTGTTCTTTTAAATTTTTTTTTTGTTGTTTTCCCTATTTTATCTGTCAGTGTGATTATATTCTTACTATACAATAACTCAGTGGCCTAGAACAGGGGTCGGCAACCTGTACCACACAATGAGCCATTTGGATCAATTTCCCACTGAGATGAAAGCACAGAGAGGGCAACAGTAGGGGTGTTGGAAAAAATGTTTTTGGCGATATATTGCAATAGTTCATTTGATTTAAAATGTTGTCAGGATATTTATTTAATTATTTATTGTAAATATTTTTATTATTTATGAGCGTGATGTTTCCTTTGATCTTTTGTCCATTTTCCACAACCTTGAATAGACTTTTTCGTCTTTCAAAACAAATTCACTTTGATGCAGACGCGTTTCTATTATTTTTTTTTCTTTAAATCCAGTAAACCCAATAAATTATATAAATTTTATGGATGACAGCTATTTTTTTATCAGGAAGCAGCTGTTAGTTTGTTGCGAGGTCTGGAATCATCAGTGGTGAGTATAAGCCCCGCCTCTCCCCAGCGTGCACGCTGGAGGGGGCTCCAGCATGTTCTGCACAGACAGCACAACATACGGTCGTCGTAGCAGCAAGGTGATAGGATAGTAGGGGCGCCCTAACGCAAATAATTTTACGCGGAAATGGGTGGTTTCAGTCTAGGAGGAAAAAAAGGCTTTTTTGGGGGCGTTCATGTGTCGGCTACAAGATTGCCACTAACTGTCTTTTCAGAAGAACTTTCCATACCATAACAGACTCTGGTCTGCATTCACAGCTGCAAACACGCCCCCTCCAACGTTCATGCTGTTCTTTTCCTTCTGACAGCTCGCTCTTCTTGACGGTGGCAAAGACCCCACGACAATCTTAGAACATGATTGTTATTTTACAAAACCGCAGAGAGCCACAGCATAGGCATGAAAAAGCTGCATGCGGCTCTGGAGCCGCCACCGGTTGCTCACCCCTGGACTAGAAGTAGAGTGTGCTCCCTGTGACTGAAGGGTCATGAGTTCAAATCTGTGCTAGAGTCATATCAAATACTTTAAAATAGGACCCAGTGTCTTCCTGGTTGACACTCTATTAATTTTCTTTTAAAAGTTACTTTTTTAAGTCTTCATTGTTTGTAGGATCATGCATGTTGAGGGAGGGAAATGGGGGAGGGTGAAGGCTGGGTTGGATTATGTTGGCTATTTTAATTTTAGTGTCTATGTTTTTGTTTTTAGTTGTAAACCACTTAGAATTGTGAAAGGTATGAGAAGCGCTTCTTATAAATAGTTTGATTTGATTTGGTCGGGGGGTTTAAATGTTCCCAAATGTTCACGGTGTACCCCTCCTTTGCCCAACAGTGGCTGGGTTGGCGCCAGCAACCCTGGTCAGCGGATTCTGAAGATGGATGGATGGATGGTTGGATGGATAGATGGATGGATATTCTTAATATCATAAGTTTACATGAAAGAAGAAAGTCACATGACTGACACTGGGATCAACTCTAATACCAACTCCTGCATCCTTCATTGAGCTCACTTGAAACACCCACTCCTGGAGTGAACAGCCGCTCGATTTATGAAGGCCCATTACCCTTTTATTACTATAAGTAACAATGAATTATTGTTTGTAATCAGGACATTGGGTTGTTGAGAACAGTATTAGGTTCTCTTCATATATCATCTGAGAATTACTAGCGTAAAGACAATGAAGAATGAGGACAGTATTGCGGAGAATCCTCTCATAACTTCTTGTGTTTAATCAACGTATAACTGAAGGAGGTTGTATGGCTTGGAGGTCCAAATGCTTGGAGATGCACCAAACCTTGAAACATATGGGCACACCGCTCTGTCAGTTGTTGAAGGAATTGCTTATTAGCAAAGTGCAATTAATCATAGCCATGTGTTGGTCACCTGGGCAACTAAAAAGCACAGAACGGAAAGCAGTGGGGACTGGGCTCCAGCGGTCTTTCTAAATGCCTCTAATAAAACATGCGGTGCTGTGCGCACAGCTGCTTGGTTGTTTGTTAAAACAGCACTTGATGCACGCATATGCCAAGTATTAGATGAGAAACAGACTGTTTCATCATGCTGACAGGCATGAGGGCAAAATAAATAACCCCGCTGTGAAGCAGAGTTTCTTTTGTCTAGCCCCTTTTGTCCACATCACTTTGCATTTGACAAACAACAAATGTGTCCCTCAACTAATGTGTTTGTAAAAGAGGTATTCTGGTGTGACACACGTTTCAACTTGGCTTAGTGACACCAGTGTTGCCCACATCTCATTTCAGAGAAATAACATTTATGGCACAAAATAAAAAACACAATTCCCTTACCAGAGGCTCCCCATGGGGTGTTAGCAGCTTGGATGATGAAGGCTTTTGAAACCCCACCTCCCAGAGGGAAGAGCTTCATTGCAACTGTTCCTTCTGGGTGTAATAAACCTCCATTGATCCAGTGACAGCCCAGATTAAAATCAATCATGAGTCCACAGTTTCCCAGTGTGGGCAGACTGCACAGACCATCAAATGTGAAGAAATGGTGTGTGCAGGAACTTTGAGCGTGGAACTTGTGCCTGCAGGTGTGTGCATCAACAAAACAACGGACAACTAATAAAATTAGGTCTTTGTGGCTGCTTGTCTCGCTTTTAGCCCTCTAAGCCAGAGAAGCCCACCCACTGGCCCAAAAAAAAAAAAAAAAAAAAAAAAAAAAACAGAAATGGATACAGTACCCTCTTAAACAGGCATTTTGACAAAATGTCCTCAGAGAATGACTGTAAATATTGAAAGAATGCTTGATTTCGTGTGGATATGCCTATTAGGCATGAATTTGGGGATTATTGCACTGCGTATCCATATCTGCACTGCATATTTGGATGACAGAAAACCCATTTTCCTTCAAGCTTAGTGTGAAACAGGGCCAGATATTTTTGCCAAAATACTAAATCTATTAGATTTCAATGCACAACTTAAAGATTCAAGTTAATTAAAGCAAAATTCTATTCAAAACCACGTTGTGATTTTTTAAAATCATTTTATTACTAAGTTTAATCAAACAAGTAGTGAACTCTGGTTAACTAAACCCTACCCTTTAAAAATAAATAAATATATAAATAAAACAAAATAAAATGGTGTATGCAGACTAGAAAAGTTTTCTGGTCCGGACTGAGTCTTAATTTGGTCAGGACTGAGTCCTGAAGCTTGCATTTGGTCTGTAGTCAGACTGCCGACCACCGGACATGTCTTCTTTTTTTTTTTTTTTTTAACTTATCCTGTCCAACAGCTGAGCAGACAGATGGGAGCTGAAAGCCTATTGGTTGGGACATATTTTACTGTTACAATAGGGGTTATAAATCTTCTGAAATGCTAGGTGTATATTGGGATAAACCCCTTTTGTAATTTTACTTTATTCAACTTACTCATATCTGTAACAGTCTTTTGTTGGACTGGACGGAAAAGAAGAGAAGGGAGATAGACAGAGGGATTCCGGGGGGGTAGAACCGTGAAGCAGCATAAAGCAACAAGTTGCTGGATGGTTATAATCATTAGTCAGGTTTATAAGTGATATAAATCCAAAAGGGGGCGGAGCCTGTCCACACACACATAAATGCCACAAACATACCTGTTGGCTCCAAATAAAGCCCATATACAAAACATGTCAACATGTACACAGTTCAACTGATGCTCACACACACATACTTATGCAGTTGGACCGACCCATGTGAAATGTTTCATTCAGTCACATGAACTAGTTGTGCAAAGGTGAGCTAACACCTGTGCTTGAGTGGGTCTTTTTATTCTACTAAAGTGAATGATGGAATCTAGAAAGAATGTATCCAGCCACCCTCACCGAGACCCCGCCATGGCAGCAGCGGCAACCAGGTCCCCCCAACATCTGCACGGTAGCAGATAGAGAACAACTGCCTGCCGGGCAATCACATCCGCCACCCAGGCCACGGCCAACAGGACCGCCACGGGGGCCCCCAAAGCCAGAGAGCCGGGAGGCACCGGGGGACAGAGACTGCAAGCTCCATCCTCACCAGGAGAGCAAGCCCCCCTGCCGTGCCGCTAGGGCCCAACGTAGGGCCCCGCCTAAGGAGAGCACCCCCAGCCCCAGACAAGTAGCCCACCACCACCCAGGAGTTCTGGGCATCCTCCAAACCCCAACCCCGGCCACAGGCCAGGGCTCCCCATGGGAGACCTTGGGGAAACAACCACCCACCCAGTCCACGGTTCGTCCAGGCGAGAGCAAGGCAGGGGCGGGCCATCCCTGCCCAGGAGGAAGACACCCAAGAGAGATGGGGGGTCCACAAGAAATGTTGTTACCATGGCCCGACCAGGCTCACCCATAGATGGAATCTGGAGAAGGTCAGCACTCGAGATCAAGGACCAGAACCCACACCGCAGGGACACGGACACCCCCAGGCTCAGATGTAATTTGAACCCTGGCCCCTGGTCTTGCCAGAAGTCACAGGGATCCCTCTCCCCGCATGGAGAGAGGGCCGCCGGGGCCAGAAAGCCAGCACTCAAGGAACACGGCCCCCAAGGGCCCGGTACCCCCTGCCAGGGATGGGGTAGGGGACAGGCGGTCCGAGGTCCCCCCTCCCTTGTATAATGTACGTGTGTTTGTGAGCGTGTGTGTGTGTGTGCGTGGGTAAGTGTGTTGGGGGGTATGATTTTAAAAGGGGTAAAGGGTGTTTGTACTAAAGGGGTGCAATTAAAATTGCCTGGTAGGGCACTGAGAGGACATCTCCTGATTACTCACAGTGATGTACAATCCCCCCCCGCGACCACCGGACATTTCTGAACCAAAGCTGGTAAACAAAACCACATGACTAATGATCTCTTCAGGTAATGGTCAGGAATTACAAGGACTGATTAAAGCAATTAGAGGCGAAAAAATATGGAAATCCTAAACCTTCCAATCCTTGTTGGGAAAAACTTTATTGGGATAAACTTTATTTTTATATATTTTGCTGACCTATTTTGAACGTTTGCATCAACATCAGCTACAACACTTTTTACTTGGGTATGGTGGAGGCATGCTACATGGTGGTTGCTGAGCCGAAGACAAAAGGTATGTTGATAAGTCTTTATGACAGTGTATCGTTGTTGCTCTGTTACTCTGTTTACATTGGGCAATGCCCAGCTCCAGTGTCTGCTTTGGTTCAGTTGTTCCGCTCTGAGCACAGAGCCTATACAGGCTGAAGAAACTCAGACTGAACCAAAGTTCAGTCTAAATGGAAACTAACCAAAACCACATTAAAAAAATAGGTCCAAGCAGTTCCGGGTCCCGGACTTAGGTGTATTAAAATTTGTTTTATCAGGGGAAACAAACTTTGGTTCACTTTAAATTAATCAAATGTGTCCAATCTGAATAAACACCAAGAATTACTACAGAGAAAAATCTAATCATGAACTAATTAATGGAAAAGACAATCTAATCCAAGTAGGGAAGATCTTCAACTCAATAACTCAAAAGTAATGTACTTAAACAATCAAGTTCTAAATGCTCCTTTCTCTCTAAAAATTCTATGGGAAGGGACAGATTTTTCACTCTTGTTTTTCTGGGAAGTAAACAGTTAGGAGCCAGATTGCTATCTTTTGTTGGATTCTAGTGACTCATTCTTTGCAAGTATTTGAGATGTGAAATATCATGTAGATGGAGTTATTGTGAAGGGTATGCTTACAGCGGTGAATATGCTTGTGTGCTTTACCACAGAATATTAAGATGCAGTATGATTGTAACAGCTCTTTGAGTTTGTGAACTGTGCCTTCTGGCACAGGAAATGAAAAAAATCCCCCCAAAAATGATGACCATGCCATGTCGTCCTCTCAAGTATGCAGCTCTGATCTGAAAATTAAAGGCCAGAGGATTAGCTCTAGATACAAAGCAGATGAATTCCCTTGACGTTTCCAAGATTACAATATAATTAATGTATCTGAAATCCAAATTATTTGCTGGTGCATGAAATACAACAGTTCAGCTCAGTCAGTGCCATTAATTTATTAGGCAGATTTAATGCGTCCCAACAATTTAAGCATTCAGCTGCTTCACCAATGCAGCAAAAGGAAAAAAAAAGAAAAAACGTACTAACTAAAACTGGAAAACATAATAGAACACACAATTTCCCTATGATAATATGCTTGTCTCTTTGGTTTTTAAGGAAAAAAAAAAAGAATTACTTTAACATAACCTCAGTAACTTGTGACTTTTTTTTTTATATATTTAAAAATAAACATGAATGAATTGGTTACTCTTCCATATATCCACAAAGAATAAATGATTCTTTAACACATCAAAATGTATTAACCCTAACTCTTTCATAAATCAGTCCGTTGGATGTAAGGACTGGCATGATGCTTAAAGTCTCCCTTTGACCATTTTTCTTTTTAATAATAAATTTCCCAGTCGTGTATTAATCATGATTATAAAGTTTTTAACCAAAATCCCACAACCTAAATATCTTAAAAGCAGTTTTTCATGTTTATCCGAAGGCTCTGTTTCCAAATTCTCCTCTACATGGGCGTAGCCAATGGATCCCAGCTGAGTGGCCCCGCCCTCGATCCCCTTTTTTGCAAGATGTGTCTTGTATAAGTGAAGTGTTAGACACAAGAAGAGGGGGGGCATAAACTACACCGACTGAGAGTCTCTATTCTCAGAAATGTACTTGTATGAGTAACAAAACGTGTGTGTACCAGACCCTGCTGTTTAATAAAATTACACTCCAAAAGAACTTTGATAAATGCTTTGAATTACATTATAACTTATGCCACATTGCAGCAGCAAGCAGCGCTGGCTGTGGCTCAGAACTGGTTTGATGCTAGGACATGCATATTGTTAAATTAATTGCACAGCAAATCAAATGAAATGCTATAAAAACAAAAAAGTGTCTAATTTTCCAAATATGTGTACCCAGGGCAGAACTTTTTCTTGGACCAATCAGACCCAGAGGAAGGGTTAAGTTTAGGACTAAGGGTTACGGTGAAGCTGCGTTCACACCGAACGCGATGCTTGTGGTAGAGGCGGACAGCTTCAATGTTAAGGTAATGCCCAACAGTACATAGACAGGTACACCCTGGACAGTCTGTCGCAGGGCAGATGGAGCTGGAGCAATCACGATCCCTATGCCGGCTACCGTGAGGAAAGCTGGCGGCCAGAGACCCACTGCAGGATGGGGAGCCAGCTTGCTCGAGCCTCTTGGGCTTTATGATCATTTTCTTATTTTCATTGATTCAATAATAAAAAAGGTGCCCTGATTTTAGTCTTGTTTTTATTTTCACCCTCTCGGCTTAATGCGGGACAGCAAGCCTTCAAACTCGGTCCGAGAGAGAACACAAATGTGAAGAATACATTTGGGACTTTAACCCTAAGTTTAATATGAAATATTTGTGGCCAACAACAGAATCCAGCCTTAAGACCCGTACACACCGGGACGAATTTCTCCGGCGATTTTCGCCAGCGAAATTCGCCTCGTGACTAAACAAAGGGCACCAATGAGAGTGTGCACACCGACGCGAAAAAACGCCACGCCTCAAAGCGTCAAAAGAAAAAAAAAAAACGCCTCGGGTTCGTTTTTTTTTTGACGCCTCGCGTCGAAATCTATTCGACCAATGAGAATGGCGCTTTTGCACACGTGTCTGGAGCTTCTAAAGTTACAGGAAAACACAACTTGGGGGCACTCAAACACAAAACTGCCTTTCTGAGCACACATACCAGCAAAGAAGATAGACGCCAAGTAGCGTCTACACTGCCGCAAAGAAATAATGACAGACATTCTAAAATATCCCTGAAAACGCTCATAATACATTTTCAGCTCTTGTACCAGTCGATAAAACTCACCATGTTCTTCTCTTCTCGTAACTATGGGATGTACCCAAAATCGGCGTCTTTTCCGGCGTCTTTTATCATCAACAGAACAATAATTTCTTCATCATTGGAACTGGAGCTGGAGCTACTGGTGCTTGAAATATTCATGTTTTCTTTGCATGATTCTGACAAGCGCGTAAATACTGGCTCTCTTCTTCTGAGTGAAAACCACCTTGTGTACAGGAATATTTCTGTTTTACATTAAGCGCCATCTAATGTCAGGGAATGAAATTGCATGTTGGCTCGGCTCATCGTCAGCGAAAATCGCCTGGGTGTGAACACAAAAGACGTGGCGAATATTCGCCTGGCGAATAACGCCAGGCGAATATTCGTCCCGGTGTGTACGGGCCTTCAGTCGCACTCAAAATACAAGCAGCAATGTGGCATCTTCTCTTCTCTCGCACCTGAGCTTGTACACGCTGGACGGGGCAGATCAGGGAGCTTGCGCAATGCGCATGCTCTCCTGGGTCATTGTGACATCACAACAGCTTATTAAGTCAAACTGACCGTCTATGCGACAGTTTGACTGCTATTTACAAGGAAAAATACTCAGAAATGCAAAAATGAAATTATTATTTTTTTTTATATGTGTTCTCCGATAAATTAAAAATTGCCACCAATAAATGTAAAAAGTCTAAAAACATGGTATTTGTTTTTTTTTATAAAAGAGGGGGACTTTAGGGAAGATTCACAGTTTATAATTTTGACTTGATGAGGTTGAGTGTATTCAGCTCAGATCCAATACTGCTGATTGTCAGCAGAACACTCAGCGCTGCACATAAAACAAATCTCTTCCAATAGCTCTTTTAAAGCTGCCCCAGACAAGGCCTAGGGACATGGCAATGATTAAAAAAGGAAAGGGAAACTATATTATAACCACTGACCTTGATCTTTTAAAGCCCAACTTTGATGGTTTCCTTATTCAAATTACTGCAGGACATAGACCCCCCATAGAGCCAGGCCTTTGATGCGCGGCTGAATTCACTAAGGCCTCTTAACGGACACACTTGGTAGTGAAAGCTGATGATAATGATGAGTACAACACTGGTATAATAGAATGATGTGATTCATTGCTGAAAGGCACAAGCAGAAAGGTCCGTTTGACCAGTGAAGAGTGAGAGGCGTCAGTGGCTGGAGGAACACTGCTGGATTGCTTGGGACAAGGTGAAAATCAGCAATGAGCCATGAATAGAAATAGCTTCTCTCCCAGTCTCAAAGGATGACCAGAGTTTCTGGAAATGGGAAACTGGTTTGATGTGCCCTTGATTAGTTCTTGAGATTCTAACTTTTTCTCTCTCTTTAAGAAGTGGCAATATCACCAAAGTTAAGGGTCTAAACTATTTCCTTTTTTTTATCTAACGGGATGAGGATGGAAAGCATATAAAAACTGAATTTTGAAACATCTACTTTGAGAGCTTAATGTCACACATCTCTAACTTGACACAGATATGTATTTTAACTTTTTTTTTGCCTCTTGTTTTTTTTTTTTTTTTTTTGGTTTGCAGTTACCTGAAGTAAATCTTGATTTATATAAAACTTTTCACACATTATTAAAACAAGATAAGCAGGTAAAATTAATAAAACATACTCAGACATTTTAAGTAAAAACCTAGTAAAAGATAGCTAAAAATATAATAATAATAATAATAATAATAATATGGTAATAATAATAATAATACAGTATAATAATAATGTCACATTTGTAAAAAAGTCAGCTAAAATAACGTATTAATAAAAAATGTCTTAACTTGAATTTTAGAACTGACAGAGAAAACCATTCCAGAGTCGGGGAGCAACTGCCTGACAGTCAAGGCCTCCCCTAGTTTTAAAACCAGTATTTGGAACGCGTATATGATTTTTATCAGGATCAAACTTTAGGATATAACAAAAGCTTCGTTTAAAATAATGAAAATGCTAATAAAAAATATATGTATATTTTTTTACATCTAGAGTTACTAGAAAAAAATGAAGACGACTATGCAGATTTCACTTTTGCAGTTTTTTTTTTGTTTTTTTTTATGTAATAAGCAAGAAAACACTGAACTTTAAATGTGGCTACAAAGTGGGCACTTGTAAAGAGCCTGCAAGACAGTCACAATTTGAAACATCACAAGAATGGAGAAAAGTTCAAAGTGGATTTTTGTCAATTGCCTTTAGACTGCATGCAGAGATGTCATAGTTTCATTTCAGGGATGTCCCTTTCTCTTCTTGTTATTTTAATATGACAGGCTGAGTTTGGTACATTGTTCTTTCAGGAACCACAAACATCTGCACAACACAGATCTCCATATCTGTTTCTTCTGCGAGGTAAATGATACAGACGACATCTATATTTGATGCCTCTGTCATGAATAATAAAGAGTTGATTTGAAGTAACTCTCAGTAAAATCACTAACTTATGCAATCAACATCCACGACAAGCAAAGCAGTAATTACATTTAGGTGTGGGATGCAGAACTTTTGGCAGCACAAGCATGAATTTCAATTGGCTTTTGAATCCACATTTATGCAATCCACAGTGCTCTTCAAACATTACCGCAACAAAAGATCATAAAAGCACTAAGAGAATACACTGCAACCTGAGGCTGCTATGCACAGCATGCCTGAATGCTGACCATGAGAAGATCATGGTGAGATGCAGAAATACTGCACATCCTGAGATATTCTATTCCTGAATGTGAGTTTCTGTTTTTCTTGTAACATAAAATTTTACTTATAGCCTAGCACAAGGTAGTCTGTTGTGTAGATGGGCTCCACCATCGTATAATTTTCATTTTAGAAAGACAGGAACGATATAAAGTGTATGTGCGTATTCATCCTCTAAACCGTTATGTCCCTTTTAGGGTCACAAGGCTGCCGGAGCCTATTTCCGGCCACTTGTGGGCGAAGGCAGGGGGCATCCTGGACAGGCCAGTCTGTCGCAGGTATTCATGTATATGAATAAATAAAGCCATCACCCTCCATGGGTGGTTTCTCCTCCAAGCTGGGGTCCTCTACCAGAGGGCTGGGAGCTTGAGGGTCCTGCAGTATCTTAGCTGTTCCTAGCACTGCGCTTTTCTGGACTGAGATGTCTGAGATCTTTCCAGGTATCTGTTGTAGCCACTCCTCCAGCTTGGGGGTTACTGCCCCGAGTGCTCCAATTACCACAGGCACCACTGTCACCTTCACCTTATTTAAATCAATAAAATATAAATCTTCTGATTTCCTTTGTGATTTTCAGCTTCTCACTGTTCAAATGAGCCTAACAAAAAAAAAAAGATGACTTACTGTCTGTTTCTTTTTTAAGTTGGCAAACCCACAAAATCACATAGAGATCAAAGACTTATTTCCTTTCTCAGAGCTTTTTAAAGAAATAAATAAATAACCTTCCTTGTTTTGTAACAGCAGACACAGAAACAGCGTAGTTTTACACCCACTGCATGCATGCATGCATAGCTGGAGCTCCATGCAGCTGTTTTAAGTGGACTGACACAGTTCAGAATCTGCAGTCAGCATTATCAGACATAAGTCCCTGGTCTCTGTGCCTCCACTTTAGCCCTCAAATGACAGCTGATAAGCTCACTGGAACATTGAAGCAGTTTCAATATAGAACCGTCCCTGAGCAGTGCTGCTAAGATGTGTGCATGTGAGCGTGCGCATGCTTTCTGATAAAAGTGAGAGGGACAGAAAACAAACAAATCCCCTTTCAGCTCCATCTGCAGTTGGTAACAAAACAAATTTAATCCTATAATACTTAACAGATGACTAGATTTTAATTTAGGGCTTGCGATAAGCAAGCACATGCACTTCTAAGTAGGCACAGTCTGTTCATATGTTCACTGAAGAGGTATCAAAGAAATGAATTCTTTGGTTTGTGACATATCTACGTGAAATTACAAGAATTTCAATTTTTCTCCTCAGCCTCTTTTGCATTTGTGTCATAATGCAGACTTTTGCTTTCAGCAAGAAACCTAAAAGTCAAGTGAAATTGATGTTTAATGAGAATGATTTGCTCTGGCTCTTTATCGCAGCCAACATCCAGCCGACACTGGCAGTTTTAATACCGCATGTCATTCAAAGAGCTTCTCACAATGCCACAAGGAACACAAACAGCCCCATCACCTGCGTTTAAATCACATATTTACTCAATGAGATAAACATACAGGTGGCGGAGGCATGCGAGTATTGTGCTGGAGATTGGAATTGTGCTCACAACCCGAGGCGAGACAAGCGGTGTGGTGTTCATCAGTAACAACAGCATGATGCAGGTAGAGAGCACTGAAGATAAGAGGCCCCACATCCTTTCAGCCTTCTAATGGAATGACATGGCATCAAAAGGGTTCAGAGAGCAGACAGATTGATAGGGGTGGGGTATTTGGTTTGAGCCACTCCCCAGGATACCTTGTAAGGTTGACATTTAAAATACAAAGAGGAACTGAGCTCCCAAATCCATTTTATCTTGTGTGTTTTTTTTTTTTCTTCAATACGTTGCAGGCTAGTCCAGGAGGACTTGGCAAATGGCATGACAAATCACCGAGTTTGTTTGTCTGTGTGCCCTATAAGGGGATTTGGTATGGTGAGGCGTTATTTTAAGAACTAATTATGAAAGTTTGTATTTTAATCAAAAGTCGTATGAGGTGATGCATTAAAGGGCCACATCCCTGCTGCTGACTCACTGCCGTTTATTCTTTATTCAGTTTGTTCCAAGAATTCTTTCTGTCTCATCAGTGCCTCAGCTGAAGTGTTTTTGTGCCACAAAGGAGCAGTTTTGCAGCAACTGTGCATTAATAAATAATATTAGCCACACATAAAAAGGAGTTATGGCAATAAATGATTTTCTTTTTAAAAAAAACAGATACAAATCCTAACTGAGAGCAGAAATAAAAATAGCTCCAGCAAAGAAACATATCTTTTAAATTCCTTTTATGTGAGATGATTTTAACTCACATGCATGCTTTCTTTTTAGAAGGGTTTTGACTATTGCTTTACATTAAAACAAAGCAAAAAATACAGTTTTATATTTTAACTACAATAAAACCTGACAATTGAAAGTGAAAATGATCACTTTACAATATAAATACGTGTTTTTTTGGTTTGTTTTTTTAACTAAGCTATGACTTAATTCTGAAGTAAAAGCATATAGTTGCATTGCTTCAAACAGCATTTAGCCTTACTGAAAGCAAGATAAGTCAAGAAAAATTCAGTATTTCTTAGCTTAAAGAACATTCATTTGTTTTAATTTATTTAGCCAGATTCTTTTATTGATTAGGTGAAAGTGAGACTGATAATTTTATTATGCATTCTCTTAGTCACTTATGTGAGGCTTTAATCAAATGTCACGTTAGATCCACCTGTTGGAGTAAATATTTTCTTTATTAGAAATGGAAAATGTAATTGCTCTGCTATATCTTAATGATTTATTTTCATTCTTTTTCTCAATACCTTCAAATCATAATTAATGTTTTAATTGGAAAGAATTAAATAAAGTCAATTTAAGTCATTGACTGTTTATGAGAACTGGATCGGGCAAAGTTTGTAGACCAAGTTTTAATGTCACGTTGTAAGTATAAGTAGTAGTATGTATTTTGAAACAACACCTTCTCACTGAAACACACCTGTTTGCATCACACATGGTGTTTTTATGGTGAAAACATCAACAAATGAAATATAGTTATATCCCTTTCATAATGCAACCAGCTGACATTTTCATTGGTTTTGATACTGTTTTAATAAAAAAAGTTGGGCCACATTTTACCCTTCAGCAGCAGCAGTCTGTTTCATTAATATCCTATTGTTTTGTCTGCTCCCACAGCTAATAAAGACAAAAAAACCAACAACAACAACAACAAAAAAACTGCAGTTCCTGTAAATGTGTTTATTACAGCTGTTGCCAGGAGACATGAGGATCTCCTTTCGGAGAGCTGAGTCAGTGGCGGTGTCAGCCAGTGTCAAAGACGTTTCTCTTTCTGGCAGCTTGAGTCATGAAAAGTGAAAGTATTACACAACAAAGTTTGTGTCGAAAAGACAGATTCATCATCTTCATGTGTTTTTGCTTTGTTGTTTACTTTTTTGCTTTAGTTACAGCTTTTTTTTTCTTTTCTGAAACATGATCAACTGTCAGGTTACCTGTAGTTTTTATCTTACACATTATTTTATAAAATGTGCTCATACTTTCATAAAAAGATGAAACACATTTATATAAATATGAGCTGATTATTAGCCTTTTTTCCGCACTTTGCTGCCTGCACTATTTCATGTAAACTGGGAATCTCATGAATCAGAAATTTGCGTCGAGGACTAAGTTCCATTTGTTTTTGTGAGTCATCTGAGAGAACAAACACACACTTTTTGAACTCAGTTCAGTTCATACATATACAAATATATGTCCTTTTGTTGTATTTTTGGTAGCATCTACCACAGTGGTCCCTAACCTTTTTCAAGCTACAGTCCGCTTTAATGTTAGACAACATTTTCATGGACCGCCCATACAAGGCTAAAGTGGTTGTTCAATTATTTTTTTTTAGCTTCCAGTTTCCTATTACTTTTGAGGGTAAAATGTATCTTTTTCTTTTGTAAAGTATCTGTAGCTGGTTGAAACTTTTTTGTGCACTAGATTTAATGTAGGAACCATTTATATGTGATAAACTCTCACCGGCCACATAATTAGATACACCTAAGTGGGTTGGACCCCTTTTACCTCCAGAACTACCTTAATCCTTGGTGACATAGATTTAACAAGGAACTGGAAGCATTCCTCAGAGTTTGGTCCATATTGGCATGAGAGCATCACTCAGTTGCTGCAGATTTGTTGGCTGCACATCCATGATGCCAATCTCCTGTTCCACCACATCCCAGAGGTGATCTATTGGGTTGAGATCTGGTGACTGTGGAGGCCATTTGAGTCCAGTGAACTCATTATGATTGATTGATTATCATGACTAATGCTTTGTATTCCTGCTTTATGACATGGTGCCTTATCCTGCTGGAAGTAGGATAGTACACTGTGGTCATAAAGGGACAGACATGGTCAGCAAACATTATTAATGTTCAATTCAATTCAATTCCATTTTATTTGGATAGCCCAAATCCACAACAACAGTCGTCCCGATGGGTTTTGTAACGGTAATTGAAAAAGTTAAACATAAAATCAAAAGGATCACAAAATCATAGAATTCAATAGGAAAATGCTAAATTGAACTAACAAACTGACTAAGCTAAACTGGACATCCCTGCCCTTAGAACCCCCTTTGCGGTAAGGAAAAACTCAAAAAAAAAAAACGGAATCCGGAAAAAACAAAGAAACCTCAGGGGTGCCCACATGAAGGAGGGATCCTCCCCCAGGACGGACAGGCGATGTACCAGAACTCATAGAGAAGAATTAACTTATCTAACTCTACATCTACATATTTAAAGTCCAGCAGACGAGCTTCATCCAGCCACAGTTGGGGAGACGGCCAGGGGCCCGGAGTCGAGGCGGAGACAGGATCCACAGCCAGGTTTAGGAGCAGGAGCAGAGACGAGGTACACAGTCAGGAACAGGAGCACGGATGAGCCAGAGGCAGGATCCACAGCCAGGCGTAGGAGCAGTAGAAGAGGTGAGCCAGAGATGAGGTGCACGGTTAGGTACAGGAACACGGATGAGCCAACTGGAATCTGGAAGCACTCCCACTCCCCAGGAGGGGAGAGGGAAAGGCTGTGGTGTTGGAAGCATGCTCAATTGGTACTAAGGAGGCCTAAAGTACCAAGAAAATATTTCCTACACCATTGCTCCACCACCACCAGACTGAACTGTTGATACAGACTAGATGAATCCATGCTTTCATGTGTTGAGGCTAAATTCTGACCCTACCTTTTAGCAATCTGAAAGTGGGCCGGTCTGCGCCGGGGCAGCAAGATGTGGTTGGAGTGGACTGAGAATAGTGCTACCCAGACTAATCTCAGACTGTCGACTAGGTTCAACTGAGAAGAGTGAGACCCAGTTGACAATCACCCCAGTGACAGGAAAGAGGGCGCAGTGAGCACATAAGGTCCAAGCAGCATTTGCAACTCACCCGGGGGTCTTCATTCGCCGCTACTGAGGGTATCCTGGCTAGTTTTTTTTCCTCTGCTCAGTTATATGCTTCAATTCAGCGGGTAATCCTCCAAATAATAATAATAATAATACTAAGATTGGTGGTTCTGCCAGAAAACGTGGAAATAGTGCAAAGTCTAATGCTACCATTGACTTTGAATAGACTCCAAGATCAGCCTAAACGTTCACTATTCTGAGAGTAAACTCTTTCAGATCCTACTAAAATGTTTTCTAGAAGTTCTCCTTTATAAGCATTTGTGAAAAGTCACTTCCTTGTTTTTCCAGCTCTGTTTGTGCAATTGTAGCACTTTAGTGAGCCAGGATCTCGACTTTTCCATTATGACGTCCAACTTTGTATGTGCAACAAGCTGGGTAGCGACTCTAGACAATATAATTCTTTGAGCATAACAGTCGATGCATGACTTTGGAGTTGAACCACAAAGAAGTGACTGGAGTTGGTAATCTGGATCTTACAGGCTGAGGTGACTGAAAATGTAAATTAGATCCACCATGTGAACTGAAGTTTCTTTTGTTTCAAAAAGATCTTACTTAATATGATTCCAAATTCAAACTGTAAGTGCTTGTTTTTTCTTTGTTCTTTAACTCTTGTGCTATCCTAGGGGGTCCAGATGACCCCACCCTTACACTGACGTGTTATCCCTACCATGACAAAGGTGGATAAAGGTGGAGAGGATTTCATGTAATCCATGGACACCAGTGAAGATCACAAATCATTGAAGAAGAAAGGTCCAGCGCACTGCTTTGTGGGGTCCGGATGACCCCACTCCCAATGTTAAAGTGCCTAGGATAGCACAAGGGGTTAAGTTGTTTTAAAAGGTCAACCATAAACAGTTTTTTTTACATTTCGGGCGGCTTAAATATTTACTATACCTGCGACTAGACAACAAATATTTTAAGCTGCCATTATCTAGAATATGTCCATCGAAATAGCTTTAATAGTGTGCCATTCTTTCTGAATGTGCGCTTGTGTGCCAGGCAGAAAATAGACTCATCTGACACAATTTTCCTGACATCCGTTCATTCTTCATTCTTAAACAGACACTTCTACCACTCTGTGTTAGCATCCGGACTGATGATTCCAAATCATCATGATTAAAATTCTCACATACCTCGAGGCATCCATCTCAGTGTGTGGTTGGCTATGTCTTCTACTCATTAAATTCATTTGTTGAGAACTTGAATAACTGTTTGTGAAAAATGTGTTCTTCATTATTCTCCTGCTATGCTTTGGACATGGATGGGAAGTAAACATGATTCTGTCGTGTTCATGTTCAGAGATATTTAAAAGCATTTTTTTAGGGTTAGGGCTAAAAAACAAAAACAAGCTGTTTGTGTATTTTAGGATCAAATCTATTCCTCAGTGGGCAAATCAGGAAGCTTTGCATAGCTCAGTAAGTGACTTAACAGTTAGTAAGTAAAGCTAATTGCTCTCTTTGCTCCTGTTTGCTTCCAAACATATCGGGCAGCAATTAGACAACATTATTCAAACATTTTCTGACACTGTTAGTGTACTGTGGCTCTCACTGCAGTCCCTTGTCCCTTATGCTTATTATGCAGACTGCTCTAATTGAAATTCTCACAAATGCAAACCTCTCTCACCAAGCATGAGGACTGAGGAGGAAATGTACACATGGATCAAAATTGAGTCAACATCATTACTGCATATGCTGCCTCTTAGTACTGGAGAAAAGCTTGTTCGCTTTTTTTTCTTAAGTACACATTATTTGCTTTGAGTCTAACTCTAAAGTTCACTACAGTTTTGTTTAAACATAAAATAATAATTAGAAAGTTTCACTGTAACCCGATCTCAAATACAAGTTTTTGTCTTCATAATTTTGTTGGGTGGGAGATTTTTCTTTCTTTTTTTTAATCTGAATAATTTACTACACTTTCAAAAATATGCATACATGTACCTATGGTACAGATTTTTGTTGAGTTTTTTTTTTCTTTTCTACCCAATCTGTTTTTCAGCATTAAAAAACACAACGAGACATCAAACACCTCTGGTAGTTGCCTTCATTGGTTAGCATTGTATAGCTATTGCTGCAGTAAACTTTTTAATTCTAGAGGTGACAGGCTGAATTGAGGTTTAACCCTTGTGCTATCTTGGATGACCCCACCCTTACTTTGACGTGTTCTCCCTACCATGACAAAGGTGGATAAAGGTGGAAAAATTTCATGTAATCCATTGAACCAGTGAAGATCACAAAAAAATAAAAAAAAAAGTTTCAGAGCTCTGTCTAGTGAATCTAGATGACCCAACTCCCAACGGTAAAGTGCCTAGGATAGCACAAGGGTTAAGGTGTCGTCTACAACCCCGCTGGTGTTGGAGGGTTAACCCTTGTGCTATCTTATGGGGTCCAGATTACCCCACCCTTACATTGACATGTTATCCCTACCATGATAAAGGTGGAGAGGATTTGATGTAATCCATGAGCACCAGTGAAGATCACAAATCATTAAAGAAAAACGGTTCACCGCACTGTTTGGAGGGGTTCAGATGACCCCACTCCCAATGTTAAAGTGCCTTGGATAAGACAAAGGTTAAACAACAGGTAAGTTAAATAAGTAACTTAGACTCACTATGTAACCTATGGTTATTAGTTGACATGTATTTTACCAGGGAAACTAGGGTGGAAGGAGCACATTTAAGTAAGCCACTAAAACCCCACATTGCTGTTGACTAAAAGGAATTTGTCAGTTTTAATTAAATGCTGTCAGCTATATTGCTATAATTTGTGTCTAATTATAAGAAGTAATATTTGTGCCACCACGATGAGAACAAAAGTCACATTTTGAAATCAAAATTCCCTAAACTGCAAACTAAACAGGCAGCTTTAAAAATGAAAATAGATAAATAAATAAAAGTTTGCTTAGAAAATCCCACCTGTGTTTTAAAAAAGAAATGTCTCTTTGATACCAAATACATGTTTGCATTTGAAACACAAGTATTGTCAGATGTGCACTCTCTAATCTTGCTTTCTATCTCTCTTTTTTTGTTTTTGTTTTCAAATTCGAGCTAAGTGTCACAAATGTGCCACAAAATCAGTTACACACAAGTGGAGGGTCATGATTCTGTTCTCATTGTGGTTTAAAGGTTTAAATCTAACGCTAGTCAGTCCTTTGAGCACACATTCCATCCAGCTTCATGGCCAGTTGACAAGAACATGGTGTTTTACTGGAGATTCTATTAAAAATATACAAATTTAAAAATAAAAACACCAGGTTGTGCGGAACGATTCGATTTTTTATTAAAGTTTTATAATTTCTGATCATGCATTTACTCAATTCTTGATATACATGAACATTGTGTGAAGTAGGTGCTGACATTTTTTGTCTGTGCGGAAGGGTTACTGCCATAGCAGGAACGGCTGGTCTCTTCATTTAGTCCTCGTATGCCATGACTTGATTTACACATGTTAGGTCATAACACCTGATTTCCGGGAGGGGGCTGATCAGAGCAGAAGCGAAGCACCTCTTTCTATAGACGCCCCTGGCGCTCCCTTTTGCAAAAGCTTTGAAAATGTATGCAATCTCTAGTGGGATTTTTCTTTTCCCATTTGCACATCAGGTTTTTGATGTCCTTAACCGTCCAAACCTGGGAAGGCCTTACGCGGCTGCAGCAGTTAATAATATGTGATGCTAATAATTGTCACGTTTGATTCAAAATTGACAAAGGGAAAATGAGCTGTCAATTTAGTATTAATAACAACATATACCATGAGACCAGCAATTGCAACTAATTTTAGCTTTATTTGAAAATGTTAATAAGTAAAAGGGAATTAAATTGTCTTTTTTTAATAACTGCAAAAGGCCTGTCCAATTGCATTGCAAAATCGCTGTAAGCTGTCAATTGGAAATGAATTCTCATTTGAATTAGTGGAGCTGCTACTAAATATTGATAACAGTATCACAGAGTTTTTGGTGCATTGTTGCAGCTGCCTTGTGCGCACACAGTTAAAGTACACTGTTTCATAAACTTGGCCTCAGGTCTTTAGTGGTGATTCTTAAACTAAAAAGTATTCCAAAGAAGCAAAGCAAATAGATGTGCAACAGAATAATTTGCACCCCAGGTTTACTGTAGTCTTTGGTGCTGCAAGGATTTGTATATCAATAATTACTATATACATTAGGTTTATTGCAAATCAAACTCAAGCTACGTGGCTAACAACCTCAAAGCTCTGAATGCATTTTATCCTCTTGCATTTGGACATTCAAATCCAAGTTGGAAAGATCGTAGTCGTATGCTGCCGCTCTTTTAGCATACTTTAATGATTAATTAATAATTAATCCTTAATACATAAGTAATGTCAAAACATGGCATTAAAGTTTATTTGCTGCAGATATTTAATTAAATCCATAGAAATGAGCAAAAAGTTGTGGCATCCTGTTTCAAAAGTCATCTGTTATTTGCATTAGGTTATTGTTGTTGTATTTTTTTTTATGTTAATCTCATAGTTCTGCTTATGCTTACAATGTGTCCATTATTCATTCACGCCTCATTCATACTTGGTGATGGTAACGACTGATATAGCCAGAGCTGCCCAGGGGCAGATTGACAGAGGCGTGGCTGCCAGTTCATGCCTACAGCCCCAACACCGGGACCATCATACATTTATACTTCAGTGGAGTCACACTGGAGGCTGGGAGGGGGAAGTGACTTGCCCAAAGACACAGCAACAGTTGATTGGGGGGGAGTGGGGATCGAACCGCTGACCCTTCAATCACTGGCCGTTGACCAGCTCTGCATGCCCAAGTACATGCATGCCCGTCTAGAACATTTGGATGATCCAGAAGAGAACTGGGAGAATGTCCTATGGTCAGTGTCCTATGGCATTCTAAGGTTGGCAAAAGAGCTTGAACAGGTGAACATTTTTGCTCTGGGCTAGTTGGAGAAACTGGGCTTTGTTTTTTTATGCTCTTTAAAAACTAGATCTTTTCGGTGCATGACTGCACACGCAGCTTGTAGGATCATATATGTGTGTGTTACATGTCTGTATTAGCAATGACAGAAAGGCTAATTAAAAACTGCTCATACTGACCGACTGACAAAGTGGCCCACTGCAGAATTGTGTCATAAATAACAGATGTCCTTACTTACACTTCCATAGCACTAGCCTAGAGAACATGATCCTTCCATCAGGCCCGCAAAGCTCACTGGGCCTTGCTCAGTTATAGCCAGTCACATACCAGATTCATATATTTTTGTGTCAAGATTGCTCTCAAAACTTTGACAAGTCCAACAATACAATCCACATGTTGCAATATTGGTTCATATTTTCTCAAGACAATTATGCACTGCAGCCATGCTGCCTGACACATATGTCAATCAGCCTTGCCCGTAGGAAAAACTCATTCTGCTATACCAAAGCTTTACTGTAATAGCAGCAGTTTGCAATGTGAACCCAGCTTGACTGCTACAGCTAATTTAACTGTCCCTCACCAGGAGCAGCTGTAACTGCATCTCCCATTTTGCCAGAACATTTGGAATGTTGCTTTAGGAAGCATCAAGCTGAGTATTTTTGTTTAGTTAAATGCCAAATTCAACAAGCATTTAGTCATGTTTAATGTCCTTACATGATGCTTCAAGCTGCTTCCACTTCTAGGGTTTTATTATAAATTGCTCTCATGCTTTGCATTTTAAACCCCCAGGTTTTTAAGTCCAGGCCCATACAAGTATCATATTGATTTAAAAAAAGAAAAAGGATGGGTGTGAGGCTGAGGGGTCATAAACTCATGTGTTTGCCCCGTGTTCAGCATGAAAAAATCATTTTTGCCGTAGAATTTTTCAAGCATTGAACTTTAATTTTTTGCACACTGTTTTGGTGTGCTTCACTGTTTCTGCTCCATCAGTTGGCATAGGATGCTGTTGCCTAAACACAAAAGCTCAAAACATGATCTATTTTTATTCAATCAGGGTTGTATTTCCTTGAACTACAACTGTGAGTAACATAAAGTAAACAGATTCTCAAAAAAGACCTCAAAACGAATTACTTTCAAATTCCTTTTTTGTCTTGTTTTTGTTTTTTCACTATGATGGCCATCCGTCCATCTGTCGATCTTCTATAGATGTTTAATTCCTTCTGCGGTCAATGGGTGGCTGGAGCCTATCCCTGTGAATGATTAGCAAAGATGAGGTAGTCCCTGGAGAGGTTGCCAGTTTACATCAGTGTTTAGAATACATTTTTCCAAACTGTCACTGTGTCACTGTAGGATTTTGAATTGTTTTAATGGAGCTTCGATAAGGTAGAAAATGTAGGAAATTTAAAACAATTTTAAAAGTGTTAAAGAGCTCAACCCGTCGATTCCTATTGATGTCAATTTGCATCAAACCATTTATGATCCTAACTAACCGCTGCTTAACATCTACTTTAAAACCTTAACAGAAGGGATTTTGTTTTTTTAATAGCTAGAAATGAATTTAGGCGCGAAGGGGTTATTGGTAACAGTGATTTACTGAACACAAGATAACATTGTTTTTAGTACAAGTCAGTACGATTGTGCAAGGGACATCGAACAAGTGTGTTTGTCCTCATTTGGGTTTTAAAAGTTTTGACTACTGTTAATACATTTGTTTGTAGAACACGGTCTTCATTATTCTGCAATGAAAGAAAGCAATTTAGAATTATTTGGTCTTTGGTTGACTTCTAGATCCTTGGGAGTAAAGATGTTTTGGGAACATTTTTGAGAGGTATTAGGACAGACTTTTGACTCACTAAATAGATCATCTGAATTAGAACACTGTGTCAAACATCTGAAAAAGAAATGTCCTCTGGGACTACCTATATATTTTATGACAGACATTTAATTACTCCGCTTGTCCATGACCATGATTTATATCAGAGGTCCTTGTTACTCTCTAAAATAGACCAAATTACTTCTCATTTTAGATATTTTTTTAAAGGAGATTGAGAAACAATTCACTAACAACTTGCATTAATCACATTTTGATCCCCAAACTATTCAACCAACATCCAACTTTAAACAGAACCCTGAAAATTCCCTGTGTGCTAGAATCTATTTCACACTGACATACACTCAAATTGGGTATGGTTTTAAGTATTTGGCTTTTTGGTTTAATGTATTTTATGATGTTGTTTATGATGTTGCTCTGAATGTGTTCTTTAGGACCTCAACATGTGGAAACCTGCTTGAATGTATCACTGATAACACCCAGCTCTACCTGTCATTCTTTCCAGCCTGAGTTCCAGCTTGTCAGATCTACTTTGACAGACGAAAATACATTTCTTCTCAAATTCCCAGCACTTATTGAATTTACTATTATAGCCAACCGTGCCCTGTGACAGACTTGCAACCTGTCCATGACGTCCCCTGCCTTCCTGCCTTGACAAGGATAGGCTCCGGCTGTCACGGTTTTAGGTTCCTTGCTTTTGTGTTCTAGTTGTTTTTTGTTCTGTGGCGTTTGAGTTACTTCCTGTTTTATTTTGTAGTATTTCCTGTTTTGTTTTTGTTTTGAGTTTTGCCTTTCCCCATCAGTCCTGAGTGTTTCCACCTGTGTCTTGTTGCTGTAACGGTTTCAGTTTCTTGTGTTTGGTTCTTTGTTGGTTTGGATAGATTGTGTTACTTCCTGTTTTATTTTGTAGGGTTCCCTGTTTTGTTGTAGTTTTGAGTTTTACTCTGGTCCCCATCCTTCCTGATTGTGTTCACCTGTGTCTCGTTTGTCTGTATGTATTTAAGTCTTGTCATTCCCTTCCTCCTGGGCTGGTCCATAGTATGTTATTCTGCGCTTCCCGGTTTCGAGTGTTTCGAGTTTTGGTCTTCCTGCATCGCAGTGGTTTTAGTTTGTTTGGTTATTAAAGCTCCTCATCCACCTTGAAACAACGGCCTCCTCCTCTCTGCGCCTGATGCTTCCTATTCCCCCATCGTGACAGTTGCCTTGTATGTATTTAAGTCTTGTCTTTCCCTTCCTCCTGTGCTGGTCCATAGCTTATACTGCTCTTCCCCAGTTTTTGAGTGTAATGAGTGTATCGAGTTTTGGTTTGCCTGCTTTAGCAGGGTTTTGGTTTCTAGTTTTTATTATTTTGTAACCCATTTCAACAAAACAAAAAACAATGTCAGAGAATAGCAGGGACTCCATGTTTAAGGTAAATTTGATACATGGAGCACATGAATGTTTAACCACTTCAATCAGCAACTTACTTCTAATACATTTAAAGAAATACAGTCAGAACTATTGATGATTTTCATCTTAGATATGCTTGTTTATGCAGTGCATCACCTCCCACATCAAAATGTATCAAATGACCTTTCATTATTAAAGAGTACCATTTTTGACACTAAACATGTCTTACATTAACTTGACAGCACTGACCGCTGTGATGCATAACCTTTTAACCTTCATCAGTGACTCTCTGCAAATGCAAGCATGACATCTAGAGTTTGCTTCTTTCTCTCGCTCTCACTTCTTCAGCCCTCCTCCTCCAGAGTCTGCAGATGCGCTTCACTGACTTTGACAACCAATGAACACAAATTAGTACTGTTTCAGCCAGCTAATCATGGAGCAAAACATCTTCTTTCATCCTGAATATCAAAGGCAATCTTAAAGCATACAGTAAGTATTAAATCTAATTTGTTTGGGTGGCGTAGATTTAAGCGTTTTATGTTTTGTTTTTTTTTCCCCCAATAACATTTCACTGAAAAAACCCCTGTTCACTCTGTACAACCACTCTGGAGTGTGAGGGAATAGTTTCAAACTTTCACTGTGGTGGCTAAATGCTAATGTTGAGTGATAGAATGTGGATAATGTGAACTTGAGAGGCAACTGTTGTTAATTTCCATTTCAGTCCAATACTCATTTTGCTAATTAGAGCTGAGGTACAGAGACATTTAAAATCACTTTATTTCCCCTTCCCTGCCCTTTGACTGTCCATTTGTTGAAGCCCTGCTTGCCAACAAAATACTTTTTTTGCTCTGCTGAGGTGGCAACTTGTCAGTAAATAAAGTCAGATGAATTTGTAATTAAGATTCCTGAGATTGCTTCAAGACAGAAAAAAATATATATATATTTACTTGTACAGAAATCAGAATCAGAATCAGAATCAGAAATGGTTTTATTGCCATGTTCAGTAGAAGCGCACTTTACAGAACTAGGAATTTGTTATGGTGTTTTGGTACAATTAAAATAAAGAAATAAGTTTAAAGAAATTAAATTAACACAACAACACACTATATACAGTTAAGTAATGTGGGAGCACAGGTGGGCTGGGATGGTGGGGTCTGTAAGTAGCAGCGATAGTCCTTTGGTGGTGGTGGTGGTGGGGGGGGGTCAGTTGGGGGGAGTTGGGGTACTGTTCAACAGGCTGACTGCAGAGGGGAAGAAGCTGTTCTTATGGCGCGAGGTCCTGGTCCTGATGGACCGGAGCCTCTTGCCAGAGGGGAGGGGCCGAAAAAGCTCATGTCCTGGGTGAGAGGGGTCGGCTACAATCCTGGCTGCCCGCCTCCGGGTCCTGGAGACGTGCAGCTCCTGGAGAGAGTTCCTGGACAGTTTTACATGCCCACCAGGGCTTTGATTTAAACCATGTTGTTTGTTGTTACCTTGTGCATATCTCTTCAGGGGGTCGCCACAACGAATCAGCTTTCAATGATTCACACAGGTGGTTAGGCAGAATTTTTTACACCAGATGACCTTCAACAACCCTGTATTTCATCCGGGTTGGGGGCGGCACAGGGGTATCCAAACCTCTGCCTCCTTGTGGCTACACTAGTTAAGAACAAGCGCGAACGTTTTGCCCTAAGACCCACACTGCATGAAGCTCATCGTTGTCCCCTGGGAATCGAACTTGGTTTCCCATGTGCCAGTCTTAACTGAAGCCAACTGAGCCATTCAGATGGCTTTTAAGCCAAATCTACCTATATTTTTAAAAGAGGGGACCAAATAACAGTGCAGTAACATCAAATACATGTAAGTCATTTCGCTATTCAGAACTGTAGGCAGGATCACAAACTACAGTACTTGTTAAAGACAGATAATGAGTCTATGTTGCTGTAGTTGAACTGTATTTATTGATGCAGACAGAAAAGGGTAACTTCAAACACAGCATTTAAACTTTGCTAGAAGTAGGAAAAGGTTCCACTTGAGAAGCGCATCTCATGGTGCATCTTAAGTAGTTGAGTATTGAGTAGCTTAGCCATTTAAAACAGTGTTTCTAGGTTCTGCAGTTCCATGCTAACAAACGTCACTGTAGTAAAGTTTAAAAAAATGCAATAAACTAGAAATTTAACCAACTCCTCTACAGTTTTCAGTAATGATTGAATTATTTAAAACACTTGTTTCAGTGAAATCCTTTTGTCTAAAATTGTACATTTTCTAAAATTCTAAAATCTCAATGATTTGAAACCCTTCAGAACAGAGGATGTTATAGATTAGGAGATAACAATTTTTTTTGTAAAATACTTATTGTTCTTTAGGTTGAAACAGAAGTAGCAAATTAGACAAGTCATCCAAAACTACACAATCTCTGAAAACAGATTTTATTTTGGACATAGTGCCTAAAGCTTGTACAAGAGCAATGCCTCACGAGTCAGCCTCCAGTGGTTTCACCCAGTCACGTGACTTTATTAGACAAAGTAGTTAGTAGGTAGACATCATCAGAAATGTAACTTTTTACTGCCAAGAAGCACCCCCCCCCTTGGGGGGGTTGGCCTGAGTTTAAACTTTGTTGCAGGGCTTTAGCATTAGATAGTCATCATTAAATTGGCTATCTAACCTTGAATAAAGGTAAAAATGTATACTATTAAAAAAAAAAAAAATCTTGGCTCCTTTTTCTAAAATTATTCAACACTTTTAACATTTATTCACGTTGTTCAGACCTAATGACAAAAAGTAAAAACAAATGGCAACTGCTATGGCAAAAAAAAAAAAAAAAAAAATGTCATAGACCATAGAATGAGTTATTTTTAGGTTAAATATGATATACAATAATGTTTTATTTTCAACATAGGATTTAGAGGAAAAATAGGACAGGAATTTATATTTATATATACAATTTGAGTTATTTTCAGTGTACATAACCACACCTCCTGCTTTGTCTGGCCACTACCACACAGCTGTTTTGTTTTTGAGTCATTCAAATTGTTGCAATTCAATCAAATTTTTTGTCTTATCAAAACCGTTGATTATTGGTTTGGCATTATCGATACTGTGAACTAAAACCAGAATTCATCCCACCTGATCTGTTTGCTCTCAGGTGTACTGACAGACTACGCTTATGATTGGTGAGAAAGGAAGTATAGTGTGTTTTCATAACAATGTCCCACAACTTTAGCCCAAAGGTCCCAGTAAATCCTATCCATGTGACACAATGTTATTAGTCTCAAGCCTATTTTAGGTCTACATAATGAACAGTATTGGGTCATGCATTTGTGATGAATGTACCCTACTTTGAAAGGTCTCTGCACTTTCTTCTAGTCATTATTCTATTCATTTGCAGTCACTATTGCATTCCGGCTAACCGAATGAAGAAATTCAAATTCTGAGGTTTTTTTGGGATAAGAAGTTTATCAATAAGATAATGTTTATCGATTTTCAGAAAGAAAAAAAAAATGTCATGAGAGGTTTTATACTTCCACACTGTACACAGCTTCTTTTTAAGCCCCCTATCAGTTAATACTTTTAAATATAGCTTTATGTCCAAATGTGCCAGAGGATAACTTTTACAAAAGCTAATATTGTT
>JALJSC010000062.1:0-125922 GCA_023969325.1 Oryzias curvinotus
TATTTTAGTCATTTTTGGGACTTTGCCATGTGTTAATGAAAGATTAATGGTGTAAGCGAGAGGTTCTGCAATTTCATTTACTATGGCTTTGATGATGTTACTACTTATGTTATCAGCACCAACTGTGTAGGACGATCTTAGCTTGTTTATAATATTCACCACTTCTGTTTTACAGGTTGGTTTTAGAAAGAATGAATTTGGGTAATTTCCCTGAAGATAAACATTGTAATTAGCACCACCTGGTGGATGAATGTTTTGAGAGAGACTTTTCCCAACTGAACAGAAATAATTGTTAAAAATATCAGGTAAACTGAGATTGTTTGATTGACATTGCTCTAAGGCATCAGGGATGACTGTAGTTTTTGTTCTGCGGCTGAGAATGTCATTTAACACCCTCCAAGACTTTTTTTGATCTCCAGATGCAACCTTCAGTTGTGTGGTAAAATGATTTTGTTTGCTTATTCGTAATAGTTTTGTTAGATTGTTTTTATATTTTATGTAAGTTAATTTATTTTGGGTATTTGGTTTTTTTATATACTTTTTGTACAATTTATTCTTTTGTTTGATTGAATTTAGTATTCCCTTGGTTATCCAAGGTTTTACTTTTATGTCTTTTTCTCTAATTGTTTTTTCTGGGATTGTTATGCTAATTGAGTCAGTTAATTCTTCAATTAATGAATTATATGCAGATTCTGGATCTGTGGTGTTGAATACTGCATCCCACCTTTTGGTCTGGAGCTGACTGATTAGGTTTGCTAAAGTTTGGGTGTTTACAACTTTCACTTTTCTCCTTATACGTGGGATTGACGGTTTTTTATTTAGTTTCATATAGCATGCAATAGGATAATGGTCTGTAATGTCTGAGTATACAACCCCCGATTTATATTCAATATTTACTGTATTAGTTATCATGTTGTCCAAAATGGATTTGCTTTTTTCCGTAACTCTGGTGTACTTATTGATTTTTGGGAAAAAGGATGAGGAGAAAAGAGTATTAATAAAGTCATTGTTGGTTTTATTGTCCTTGGATAGATCTATATTTAAATCACCCATAATAAGACAATTTATGTTCGTTAGGTTTATGTGGAGAAGAATGTTTTCAAGTTTGTCTCTAAATATGTCATAATCAGAGTCCGGTGGGCGATATATTACTCCAATAACAATACTTTTTGCATTATTATGTTTTAGTTCTAGAAATATTGAGTCAGAAAAACCATCATCCAGTATAATGTCTGTTCGTTCCCTTACTGAATATGAGGATCTCACATACAGGCAAAACTCCTCCACCAGGTTTACCAGCTCTATTTTTGCAGAACAGTGTATATCCATCTAAGTTGTAAAGCTCTAAATAAGCAGCTTCATTAATCCAGGTTTCACTGCAGCCTATTATGTCAAACTTGTGACCTATTGTTGCCAGCAGTGAAAGTAGGTCATCATGGTGTTTTTTAATACTGCGTATATTTAGATGCAAGGAGGAAAAGGTAAAGCTACTGTTGATTTTTATTAAATCCTCTGGATTATAATACTCACAGTTTAGGTTTCCCAGTTTTGCACCTAGATAGTGATGTTCAAAATGGTCTTCTTCAAGACTACAATTTACTTTTATCAACCTCATACAGTTTGAGGAAAAACATGATGTCCAGATTGCAAGTAGAAGACTCTGTGAAGACACTTTCCCAAATTCCAGCACCAAACAAAACATAGTAAACAAAAAATAAGTAAAAATTTAAGAAACATAAAGATTACCATAGTCATTAAAGTAAACTCAAGTCAAATTTCTGTCTCCCGAGGAGTGCAATTCATTCAATACCCTTAACAAACATTAGTCATTGATGACTGCGATGTTTACTCACCAGATATTGAAGTTGGAATAGGAGTACAGTACCTCGTTAATGGGCAATTTTTAGAAATAGTTCAGCCTCTTTCGAGTCTCTGAAAGTCTTTTTAGTTCCGTTGATTGTGAAGGACAGTGTTGCTGGATAAGCCATCTGGAAGCGTATATTCCTCTCGATGAGGTGCGCGCACACGGAGTTGAACGCTCTTCTGGCGATACGAACGCTTTGTGGAATGTCGGGAACGATCTGCAGGTATGAATCCTCATACGCTATTTTCCCCCGTCGTTTTGCCTCTGTCAGAATCATCCTCACGTCTCTCGTGTGTTGAAGTTTGATGAACACCGGGCGCGGGCGTCCATCTGCAGGTGTTCCAAAGCCCTGATGGGCGCGGTCGATAGTAACTGAGGTTACCGGTAATTTCAGGAGTTTAGGGATAAACTCTTCAAAAAACAGAGTCGGGTCCCTTCCTTCAGTGGACTCTTTGAGGTTTAACAGTCTGATGTTGTCACGTCTTGACCGACCTTCTAAGTCCATCACTTTGCTGGTCAGCTCCTTGTTTGCTTTTTCAAGTTCATCCAGTTTCCTTTTTATCGGAGCGATGTCGTCCTCCAGCCCAGAGATCCGTGACTCTGACTCGGTCTGGCGAGCTTTGAGCGAGCCGGTTGTAGCCACAACATCATCAAGGCGTTTTATTATGTTGTCCAGCTTGGCATCCAGAATGGATTCGAACTTGTCGAATGACTCTTTGACAGACATTAGAGTACGAGATTGTTTTGCTGGTTTAGGCATTTCAGAGACTCCGTTATTTATTTATTTATTTATTTATTTTTACCCTTTTGTTCTGTAACGCAGTTTGAGAGTGGGTATCTTCAAGGTAGACATCAGGGGGAGACAGTTTGACGTGACCTACTCCTCCGCCACCATCTTTTCACTTGCTCTAACTTATCACATGACGCCATGGAATGGGTCAAAAATGACATACCAGGGATGCTCACGTTTTTTGCCATGTGAGCTAGTTTTGAGTCGACAATGTCTTAAAGATCTACTTGTGTACATATATATATATATATATATATATATATATATATATATATATATATATATATATATATATATATATATATATACACTATTACTATTAGTATACATACTATTAGTAAATGTTTGGCTTTTCCCATCAGAATTTACGCTTTGTAAATTTAAACACGCATGTGCAGTGACGTATGTATTAGAAGATGTCCGATTGGCCGTCCTGCATGTCAATCAAGTCCCGTACGTCTAGGTGAGGATTTGATTGGCTGGTGGATTGTTTAGAAGTACTTTTTTTTTTTGTTATTTATCTTTGCTGACCTGTGATCTACCCTCATGTCTTTGAAGATCGACCGGTCGATCACGATCAAGTAATGCAAGTTATTTATTCTTTCTATGCGGCCTGGTACCAAGATACGAGATGATCTTCTAAACGTGCTTTTATTAATGTTACGGTTAATGTGAAGCGCCTGTTCGCTCATCATTTTAATTTTAATACGTGCGGTCAGTAGTTTTTCTGTTGAAAAACAGAGCCGGAAAGAAGCTAGGGTTAGCAGTATGCTAACACGGGCTAACAACATTAGCTTTGGGTGGACATAGAATCCATGCGGGAAAAGCTGCAATCTGCATCCTGGCTGCAGGTAAATATGTGGGAATAACATCAGCCTTTATTTTGTCGGGACAAGACTGGAAACACAAATCCACGTGATTGTTTAAACAGTTTCTAAGGACTGAGCGACATTTCTGCTTGAAAAGCTCACACACCGCCCCAAAGCCGCTGTGTGAGCTGACGGTCCGAGTTCTGCCCGAACACACTTCTACAGGGAGACCCGGTTCTCCTGAGTTCGGTAGCTCGTTCACCTAGAGGTGCGAGACAGATCACAGTCCTAAGTCTCCCACACATAGCGCACACATAACAAAGCATCCTCCCTTCCCCTCCAACACAAAGCTGGAAGTCCACTTGACTAATTAAGTGCGGGAGCAGACTACTTCTTTCTATTTTGTTTATTATTTTTTTTGTTAAAGTCACTTCCCTCAGTTTATACTGGATGAGTCATTAGCTGGGCAATAGAAGAAATAAAGTAATAAATTAAAACAACGAGAATTAATTCTACAATAATTATAATAATGACCCCCCCCCCCCCCCCCCCATACCATCGTCCATCCCGATGGTTTACTGCAAACATCGTCAACTGCCAATTTAAGGGACATTGCCCAACCTTACTCATAACTTCATAAATGTCAGCCGCTGCAACGCCAGAAACAAACAGCTGTGCAGAAACAAACAGCTGTGCAGAAACAAACAGCTGTGCAGAAACAAACAGCTGTGCAGAAACAAACAGCTGTGCAGTCATAAACGTTCAACAGCTCACGGATCCACTTTGTGCTTTTCCCGCTCACGTTTCATCCTCAGACGCACTCATATTGCTGCGCCTGTCATCTCCCCAACAACAGTTTCACAACAGTTTCATTATCATTTCACAGAGGGAAATGTTGTTTTTGGTTTTATAATTTAAATCTGTCTGCAGATCCATGAGCAGGACCCTGTCTTTGGGTTTTAGCTTGAAATGTAGTTTTGGAAATAGAATCTGTCTGAATGTCTGGAATTGGAGACATGGAGACATCAAAGAGGTTTAGATGGATTTTGGGTTTGACAGAGAAATCTGCTGAAAAGAACTGAACTACAAACTTAGAACCACAGACGACTAAACAGATTGTACTTTTTTATCTGCTAACAATTTTCTCTTTGATCTGTTAAGGTTTCCTGTTTGTCGTTAGCTGGAGGGACTAACTAAGATCATCTGATTTGAAGAATGTTGTGGGCTGCACTGACCAACAATGTCTTCTGTCTTTTCAACTGGAAGGGACAGAAGAGACTCTTCCAGGACACGCTGTTGATGGACTGCATGTTTGGAGAGCTTGAAGCTCAAGATAGAACCGTTGTTGAAGTGAACATACCGATAGTGTGGAGATGAAGATCAGAGTCACACTGACCTGCTGACATGTGAGAGCTGTCCACACTTTGGACATGACTTCTGTCCCTCCTCTTCCTCTGATGTCTGTTCTGTGGGTCTGTCTCTTCATCTGTAGTTGATGTTGATTCTTCATGTTGGTTTCCTTCTTCATCCTGACTATCAGTTACATTAAAGCTCTGCTGTTCCTGTTTCATCTGTGGAGGTTCTGGTTCCTCCTGTTCCACTCTGAAGTTCCTCTGCTGGTTGCAGAGATCTTCCTCTTTAGTCATCCAATGGTGGGGGAGGACTGCAGGGACACAAACACAACAAGGATCCTTTTATACGATTGCAGGACTTTTGTTTTTTTTTTCAAGCATCAATAAACTCTGTGATCATTGGAGAAAATGTCTGAGGAGTCTGGAGGACCAGAAGAGACTCATTGAAACAATACATATAGATGCCATTAATTTATTAAATAAATGTGTCTTTAATTTCTTAAAATTGGAAATAAATAATCAAAAGTGTCAATATGTCATTAAAATTCAATGTTAAGTGATTTATAAAGGTTCCATTTCTTATTTCTTCTAATATTCTACATTCTATTTCTCCATCTGACATTGACACAGTTTAAAGGTGAACTTTGTTTCAGGCTGATGGTTGAACTTCTGCCTTTTTTCTGCCTTGAACAATGAGATGAGAAGAGAACTTGAAACTTTGTTCTTCCAGTTTGTTCTTCTGGTTCTAGAGAAGGAAAGAGCTGATTCCACTGGTGACAGAAACAAACACACAGTAGTGTCTGATAAAGACACGTCAATGAACACTCATGGATCATGTATGACACATGTTACTGGTATCTGCACATATGGTGCACAGTCGGGACTTGAACACACCAGGGTGTGGTTCCACCAGCACAAGCAGCTGTTCCAGATGTGTACATTGGAATGTGTACACAAGTGGTTTCTGAACATTTGTGGACAGATGTACACAAATATACACAACTGGACACACTGGACCCTCCAGCAGACAGGCTGTAGGTAATGACCAAGTCCAGAGTGTGTCCTCTGTTGTGAGCAGCAGTGGGACATTTTTGAAATCTGTGAAAAACTCACAATCATGACATCATCAATGATGACATGTCAATCAAAATCACCAATGATTGAATTCTTATTATCCCTGATGTGAATTGATTGAATGGATTGAAGTTTTTGGAGGATTTTTACTGTTGGTGTTGCACAAAATTAGGAAAATGCCAAATATTGTTGAAGTAATCCCAGTGATGAGTTCTGTGGTTAAGTTTTTAATGTTTTATAAGAGCTAAAAGTGATCATATCTTCAGACTTTGTTTTGTTTTGTGGCATGATCATATTTGTATAGTTCTGACAGAATATATTTTTATGGAGAGCTAAGTATTATATGTTATTTAATGTTTAACTTAAATTATTCTGGATTAATATTCCTGTCTGTTTTTAATCATATTCAGTTCAGTTTTAGTGTAAATGTTTCTTGTTCAGCATGTTTTGGATTTAGACCCCTGTGTGACGGAGTTTGACCCCCAGTAGTTTATAAAAATCATAATTAAAATGGAAAGATAGAGAACACGAAAAGAAAGAATGTCATCAAATTTCTATGTGCGGGGGGAGAGGGGGGGTTACTCGCCCGGACAGTAAGTTAGTGTAGAACCACCACTGAGTGACAGACGGGTCCCCAAAAAGAAGAGCATGAAGCTCAAAGGTCTTCTCTGTTTCTGTGATGAAGGTCACATACCTATGTGGTGGAGCTGCAGCTGTGGTTTCCAGATGACATCCAGCAGTCTGCGCTGACGACAGAGCTCCTGCTCGTACTGGACGATGGTTCCTTCACAGAGTCTGCAGATTTCTTCAGCAGCAGCAGCTAGTCGCTCGCTGATCAACTCTCTCAGAGACTGAAGGGAAGACATGGTTCCTGCTCCGACCTTCAGCTCCAACTCCCACAAACACCGCCGTCCTCTTCACTGCAGCTCCGATCGATCATCTGCTAGTCTCACAATCACAGCAATCCACGTTGTCTTTCCGTTCAACACTTCTTCACTCATTTACGACACTTTGGAAAATGCTGAGAGTTCCACACGAACCACGTATCGTCCTTTCTGTCCAAAAACCTCACAAACGTCCCAACAAAACACCACCGACCTCTCAACACAAGCTAACGCTGCTAGCCTGCTAACAAGCTAACGCTGCTAGCACCTCGTGCTGTTTACTTCCGGGTCACGTGCAGGAACGTCATTTAAAAGAAATGTATAAACTGCTTAACTGAACCTCAATATGGTTCAAAAAGCTTCAAAAATGTTTAAACAGTTTTATTTCAGGAGATAATAAAAAAATAAAACCAAAATAGAAAGAAAAAAACTTAATCGAGTAAACTTTTCAGCGCTGCTGTGACGTCATCGTACTGTCTGTGTCTCATTCCAATGTTCAGATTTTAATACAAAATCGAATCAAATCAAAGTTTACTTGTATAGCACAAATACACAAGGTACTCAAAGTGCTTTACACGATGAAATCCAAAAATAAACAAATATGATAAAAATAAAATGTTTTTCTGGAGCAAAAAATAAAAATAAAAGTTAATACCAGAAATGCTTTTTCATTTTTAAAATGAAGCTGCATTCGTTGACTCAAAACTAAACCTGATCTCATTCGTTTATTGTATTTCTGAACTACTGTCACGTATAAAGAAATTTTTTAAGTAAACAAAGATGCAAAAATTTCAAAATAAATTTTCAATCAAAAAGATCCTAAAAACTGTTTCTAAAGAGAATAAATACAACTAGAAATAAACATTAAACTGTATAGTTAATAACAAAGACAAGTAATAATTTAGAAATCTTTATTACAGTGATAAAACAATAGAGACATTTACTTAATTTAATTAAAATTAGATTAACAATTTTATAAAGTAAATAACTGAGATGTAACATAATGTAAGAAAAGTGAAAAAAATTAAAGATCTATGGAATCCAAACATTTTTCACCGACAATCTGCAAAGATTTTAACGCTGTTTCTAGTTTCTGTTTCTTCTTCAAAGATTTGTTTAGTAAAAAACTGGGAAAGATTTAAATAAATTCACAGATTTTTTTCATGTTTAGACAAAAAAAAAAAAAACACTCAACATTTTTATTTACAGTACAGACCAAAAGTTTGGACACACCTTCTCATTCAAAGAGTTTTCTTTATTTTCATGACTATGAAAATTGTAGATTCACACTGAAGGCATCAAAACTATGAATGAACACATGTGGAATTCTATCCATAACAAAAAAGTGTGAAACAACTGAGAATATGTTATATTGTAGGTTCTTCATAGTAGCCACCTTTTGCTTTGATTACTGCTTTGCACACTTTTGGCATTCTCTGGATGAGCTTCAAAAATGTGGAGAAATGCAGAAATGTGTGCTGCAGATCCCATGTTTGCCACTAGAGGGCAGCACAGCAGCTTCAGTCTTTGTCATTGTTGCTGTGTGAGCCTGAAGGAGCTTCAAAGTGAACTAGCTGCAGCTTGGTTCAGACAAACCTCCACATTCACACACAGATGTGATCCTGAAGAAGTCTGAACGGAACATTTCAGGAGAACTCTTCAGTCCAGACCATGAGCCTGCATTGTTCCTGAAACTGGGATCAGAGTTCTGCTCTCTGCTCCAACAGAACCACCTTCATGAGCTCCTGGTTTCTTCTGGATCCTCCAACATTCAGACGCTCTCTGACTGAGTTCATGTCTGCACAGAAACCTTCAGGATTCTCTTCTTCCACACGTCTTTCACTCTGAAACTCTCTTCTGAATGTGGATCATCTCAGTCAGACGTTCAGCAGCATCAGAGCCGTGCATGTGGTCCTCCTCATGAGTCCTGAAGCTGCACCGTCAGCTGCAGAGCTTCAGAGCTGCTTCCTTCTCAGACTTTCCACTTTCTTTGGCTCTCTGGCTCTGATGCTGCTGCTGCTGCAGAAAAACCAGCAGCTGCAGAAAAACTCTGCAGAGACTCACAGAGAGAGGATGGAGGCAGCAGATGAAGCTGCTGCAGACTGGGGGCGGAGCCTGGAGATGACTGATGAAGGTCAGATGGCGGAGCTTCATCAGGATGAAGGAGCTGCTTTGATTCTGGCTTGATGATCCTAAAATCAAGAGACTCAAACAGGAAGTTCGTGATGTTTACTTCTCTGCTGGATTTCCATTTTCCAGTGTTTCCACAACTGATGATGTCATCAATCTGATCTTTCAAAACACTTTACTTCCTGGTTTCATTGACAGCAAATGTTCCTAAAGATCTGACCCCCTAAAAGCTCCAATAGCAGCTTAGCAGAAACTCAGATCCTTCTTCTCCTTGCAGCTCTTGATGTGGAGGGGCGGAGTCTGAAGATGAAGCATCTTTCTGCAGGTGGTGCTGCAGCTTTGGGAATGTTTTCCAACTCTTTAGCTTCTGCTGTTCATGGAGTCGTGTCCCTCTGTTCTTGGAAAGGAGAAACGTACAGAGAACTTTTCCCATTTCCACTCCCTCCTTTCAGCTGCTGCCCACTTTTCCCCTCTGAATCAGGAGGGAGGAGCTCTCATCTGTTCTGCCCACCCCCATCTAGAAAGACATCAGCACCACCTGAACATTCCAAAGCTCTTTTCCAACCCATTTCCACTGAGAAGGAACCAAACACATGAAGATTAGAACAGCTGGAACAGGATGAGGGGGAAGGCTAAAGATTCAAGTCTGTTTGTGAGTCAAAGATAGAATGAAGACAGAAATCAATAGAAAACACAGAGTTGATTCAAAAGAGCATTTATTAGATCCAAACAGGCTGCAGGAATTTTACAGACAGCTTTCAGTTTGAAGCCTTTTGACACTGAGATGCAGTTCTACAAACAGCCAGCAGGTGTCTCCCTTCTCCCTCCTGCTTCAATGCAGTTGGTGTTGTTGCAGCAGCTGCATCAAAGTGATTCTCTGCATCCAGAGGCTGTCATTCCTCACTAAGATCCACTCTGTTCATTCATGTCCTCTGGAGAAAACAGGCTTTATGCTCAGAAAGTTTCTACTAGTTTAGACATTCTAGAAAATGAGGAGATTCAACTGGATTTAGATGAAACTTCTTTAAAACTGCAGCTAAAAATGCTGTCAGCATGAAAAAGAACAGAGTTTTACCCACAAAACACCAAAGAAAAAGAAGTTCAGTCAGAAAACTGTGGAAAACATCAATCAAAGAAAACTCTGAGTCTTTCAAACTGCATGAGTCTGTTGATCATCAACAGAACAGAGATGATAGAAAAATGATTCAACTGAGAGACTTTTGTTCACTAACTGAGATCAGACGGGATTTCTGCTCCAAAAACTGACTTCAAAGGACTTGAATCCAAACCAGTGAGATATGTGACCACAGCGTTTGTCCGTGTCTCCACTATGAACATTCTGGTCACATGACCATGTTGGAGGTTTCTGAATGAAACTCTGTGTTTGTTTGTCAATGAGAGTTTCTGGAGAACAGAAATCAAGTTTGAAACATCTGGAACCAGAATCTTGTGATCCAGAGTTCTGGTTCTGTCCCTGTTCCAGAGACAAAACCAGGATCCAACGCCTGACTGTGTTTTCCCCTGACCCACACATAGATCTATGTCATCCAGAAATGTTATGTCTGAGCAATGATTCCCTCAATCCTTGATTGGTCCATCCCAAACTCACATCTGTCCATCAAATGTAGATCAAAGATGAAAGTGATGATCTAGAAAATAATCTGTTTGTCTGCAGGTCTGTTTTTCTCCAGATCCTGGAGCTGCTGAACATCTGAATCCAACCCATGTTTCAGATCAACACTCCAAGTTAGAATGAGAAGAGGAAGTGCAGTTCTCCATCAGTCCACCGGGGGAGCTGCAGCACAATAACTATCCACTTGATGTTGAGAGAGACAGTGGAGCTGATCTCAGATCAGTTCCTGCTGCAGCTCTGATACTCATCTCCACTTTCTCTGATTTCTCCATCACTCTGCTCTCCACCTCCCAGGAACACCGTCCAGTCACAACATCTCTGCAGACCAGCTGCTGCTGCTGATGATCCTCTCTGCTCCTCCAGGAGGAACATTATTCCCACGGGCTCCTTCCCTCCCACCTGCAGAGAGAAAGTTCAGAGACAGAGATGAAGGAGTGTCTCCTGGTCTGTCAGTCAGTGATGCAGCACAGCAGCAGAAAGAGCAGCAGGAGCTTCAGTCCTGTTCAGAGCAACAGCTTCCTGTCATCTTCACCTGTTGGAGCTTCTTTTTTTTGTTTTTAACTTGTGCTGTCCAACAGCGGGGCAAACAGATGAGAGCTGAAGGCCTCTTGTGTTGGACATATTTTACTTTAACAACAGAGATTATGAATCTACTGACAAACTAGAGCATGGGTGGCGAACACGTTTGACATCAAGAGCCGAATTTTTTCACTGTGAGAGTCAAAGAGCCACACCACACACTGACCTGCCAAACCGTACACACACAAACACGCAATTAAACCCATATTACTTTCCACAACACCCTCCTCTCCCTACAACAGAACAGCAAGTATTGTACTTGTGTTTATGTCAAGGAAAGTGTCCACCGTCAATACATACATCAATGCAGCTGAACCAGAGTTAACACAGAGACTACCCTGGAGGTCAGATACCCCCTCCACACACACACTCTCTCTCTTTATCTCACTCTTTTCTCTGCCTCTCTCTGAAACACAACACCACTCAGTGACACGCAGTGAGGTTGATGCTGGAGAAGCACTGACTTCTCTGAAGTCAGATTTACGATGATAAAAACAGAGTATTTCACCATTCATCCATCAGTATTTAACTGGTAATTCTTTGTAACTCAACATTCCTCTTTCAATGACCCTTACACCAACAAATACACAAACATCTGGACAGAGCATCCTTCTGGTGTCTGAGTGATTCATATTCACAATAAACACATTAAATACATTACATTTCAGTAGTGTGCAACTTAAATTAATTTTGACCTTCAGTAGAATATCCTGCCTTTACATGTTTTTTAATTTAAAATTGAATGACTGACATTTGAATCAAAAGCAAACTATTTAATAAATGTTGATACATTGCAATGAGTCAATTCACATTTAGGAGTAGTAATCCAAGAAGTACTGAGTTTTAATTTAACTGGCTGCGTTATTCACGACCCTTCCTTCCTGCTCACTCATTCAGCCAAACAGCATGCAGGTTAATTCTGCTAACAAGTACCTGGCTGATGGTTTTACACTGAAAATTCCCCATTTCCCATGAGTCTTAGGGGTTGAAGGCGGGGCTAAACCCCAGGCCAGTCATAGCCTCTCTGATCAGCTCCTTTACGTGAGTGTCGGTCAGAACGGACCGATGTCTGTTCTCCAAATTATAACAGGGCCTTCTTTCACAGAGATTTCTGCTCATTTATCTCTGGTTCTCTCGCTGCCTCATCAGTGACCAGCAGGGATCTCATCAGTCAGTCTCTGCATTAAATCCATGAGAAAAGTGATCTGCGGTCGTTTTTGTTCAGCAGCGTCACGTTCTGCGCTTCATTCATTTGGATTGCAGCTTCTGCTGTGAGCTCCGCAAAGAAGGAACGTGGGACAGATTGTCGTTTTGAATGTGCACTTAGAAAAGCTTCATTTTGTTAATAAAGGAGACAATTTGTGTCAGATGATCAGGAAGAGTTTTTAATTTTCCCCGGGATACGTTTAGTTCTTTTCTGCCATGACCAATGTTACTGCTTCCAAAAGCTCATAATACTAAACATTGTGACTTTCCATTCTGTTCAGTAAAAAGTAAGAATCTTCCTGTTCTTCCAGAAACGTCCTGTGTTTATCTTATAATCTGAATTTCACCATTTTGACCATGAGGGTAACAGTCTGCACGCACATCAAATCTATATCTATGTGTTCCGACAGTGGGCGTAACCCGCGCAAATGATTAGCAGTCATGTATGTGTCGGGAGCAGCATCAAACACACACACACACACACACCCACACACACTGCCAAATGACTTTTATTATTATTGTTATTATTACCACTCAAAGGAAACCCTTGGGCTGAGCAATGTGGTTAGCGGAGCAGCCACAATAGAAAAGTTTTTGCAGAAGCCCCTATAATAACCGGCCATGCCGAGAAAACGCCTGAGGTCACGTCTTGTGCTAGGAACGCAGAAGTTCACAATGGCCTAAATCTTCGCTTCGACTGGACAGACCCGTCCACAACCAACCACTTTTCCCAAATAGGTGACCGTAGCTTGTCCAAACACACACTTAGCAAGATTCAGTGTTAGATTAGCCTTAGTCAACCTCAAAAATACATCACTGAGTTGTGACAAGTGGTCAGGCCAACAAGAGCTGCAAACCACTACGTCATCCAGGTAAGCTTCACAACCTTATACATCCCTTAGCATTGTGTTTATCAGCCGTTGGAATGTCGCTGGTGCGTTTCTCATGCTAAAAGCCATGACCGTATACTGACAAAAATCATCAGGGGTAGCAAAAGCTGAAATCTCACAAGCCCTGGGGGTCAAAGGAACTTGCCAATAGCCTTTAAGTAGGTCTAGTTTTGTGACATAAGCGGCAGATCCTACACGGTCAATGCAATCATCCAAGCGGGGCAAAGGAAAACAGTCTGGCTTAATGAACTAATTAACCTTCCTAAAATCAGTACAAAAACGTGGTGACTTGTCAGACTTTTCAACTAGGAGACAAGGATAGCTCCATGGACTGGAGCTAGGCCGAGCAATCCCATGTTGCAACATGTACGATACCTCCTGTTGCATTATCCGACGCTTCTCTGGGTTTATTCTATATGGATGTTGCTTTACAGGGAGAGCATCACCAATATCTATGTCATGCTGTAGAACACTGGTGCAAGTTGGCACGTCCGAGAAAAGCTCAAGATATCTGTGAAGGATAGCAACAATGTCAGCACGCTTTTCACGGTCCAAATAAGCCAGATGTGCATCCAAACTTGAAAGTAATTCAGAGTTCAAGAGTCTTCGTTCAGGAATGTCCCTTAAAGCCACATTGGAGGTGTCCACGGGGTCTGAAACTGACACAGACAATGACATAATAGGCCTTGACTCTAGCCTATCAAAATAAGGCTTAAGTAGATTCACATGGCACCGACGTTCTTTTCTTTTTCGGTCAGGAGTCTGAACCAAGTAATCAGTATCACTGATTTTGCGCACAACTGTGAAAGGCCCACTGTACTGGGATTGCAAGGTGGACCCTGGGAGTGGTAAGAGAACCAACACCTTATCCCCTGGGGAAAACACCCTGTACTGAGTGTGTTTATTATACCTCAGTTTTATTTTTTTTTTGAGCCTTCTCTAAGTTTTTCTTGCAAGTTCACATGCCCTCAGAAGTTTAGACCTGAAACTACAGACATATTACATTAAATCTGTCTTGCAAGTGGGCTCCTCCAACCACCTCTCTTTCAATAGCTTCAAAGGGCCCCGCACTGTATGTCCCAACACTAACTCAGCCGGACTGAAACCCAGAGACTCCTGAGTTACTTCCCTAGCTGCAAAAAGTAGCAATGGGACCCCATCATCCCATTCCTTCCCAAACTCCTGACAATAAACCCTCAGCATGGTCTTTAATGTTTGATGAAAACGCTCTAAGGCTCCTTGGGACTTGGGATGATAGGCTGACGATGTGCAGTGCTTAATAGAAAACTGCTACAACACCTGCGAAAAAACACTGGACATAAAGTTTGTCCCCTGGTCTGTTTGAATCACACGTGGGAGTCCAAACAGTGTAAAGAACTTGACAAGGGCCTTAGACACTGCAGTGGCTGTTTCCAGACTTGGTGCGAGGAAGCGGACCCACACAATCAACCAAGACATGCTCGAAGGGCTCTCCAATAGCTGGAATGGGATGTAAAGAAGCCCTAGGAATGGTCTGATTAGGCTTCCCCACAACCTGGCAAACATGACAGGTTTTACAGTAGCCTGTCACATCAGATTTAACACCACGCCAATTGAAATGCCTCGTCACCCTGTCTAAAGTCTTCCTCACACCCATATGACCTGCTAAACCATGATCATGGGCAAGGCGAAGAACTTCAGTACGAAAAGTGACTGGGACCACAACCTGAAAGAAACTTCCCCAGCTGTCTTCACTGGTTAGCTCAGGGGGCGTCCATTTCCTCATCAGTACTCCATTGCTGATTAAATAAGCATGGGAGAGTTTGTCAGCTTCGCCCTCCGTGACAACATTATCAAACAAGGAGGATAAACTTTTGTCAGAAGCCTGGGCAGCTTTAAGGTCCTCACGAGAAGGAAAATAATCACCAAAACCAAACGTGTCACATTTAGCTAAGAAGGTGTCTGACAAATCAACCTGGGCATCCATCTCTTTCTCTAAGGGCTTCCTAGACATGGCTCGGGTGACAGCACACACAGGGAAAACATCCGGGTATTCCTGCTCCAACTTATCTGGACACTCCAGCTCTGTAGGGGTGGAAGTAACCACAGGAGCGGCTAACACTCTGTCCCCAGCCAAATCGTTACCTAGAATCAGAGACACACCATTTATGGGTATAGATGGACAAACAGCCACAGAAACCTTCCCAGAGACTAAAACACTATTGAGATTGATTGAGTGCAATGGGAGTGTCATAAAACCACAAAACGCCTGCACAATGGCACTGCACTTCAACTCAGACTGCTCAGAAAAGGGGAGAACATCACGCAGAATTACAGACTGAAAAGCACCACTGTCTCTCCAGATTTTAATTGGATGGCTATCCTCTTGATTTGAGTCCGAACCAAGAGATACATACCCATCCATCAAAAAGAATGAAGTGCATTCAACCCCACCGGCTGTTGCTGTCCCCTTACTCACTCTTTGGCCAAGGTCTGTATGGAGAAGGCCAATAGGTTTAGGCTGCTTTCTACTCAAAACAGGGCAATCAGCAATAAAGTGACCAGGCTTCCTGCAGTAGAAACAGACACGTTCAGTTGTTTCAAATGACCTTCTAGAGCTAGTCATGCGGGGAGGTGAACTCTGTTGATGAGTCGCTGGTCTAGAGTCTCCCGATGGTCTCTGAGAGTCAAACTTATGTATTAACATGAACTCAGCAGCCAAAACTGCAGCTCTAGACAGAGTGGTAACTTGTCGCTCATTCAGATAAGTGCATATAGTCTTAGGAAGACAATTTTTTTTCAAGCAAAACAAGCTGTTTAACTTCCTCTAATGACTCTGCTTTCTGGGATGTGCACCATCTATTAAAGAGTGTCTCCTTCTCCTTTGCAAACTCCACATAAGACTGGTTGCCCTGTTTAATTAGCCCCAGAAACCGTTGGCGATAGGCCTCAGGAACCAACTCATATGTTTTTAAGATGGCTTTTTTACAATTTCATAGTCCCCACTTTCTTCCACTGTTAGAGAGGAATAGGCCTCTTGAGCTTTCCCGACCAAGACACTTTGTAGAAGTAGTGTCCATGCTTGTTTGGGCCACTTAGACATGGTAGCAACACGCTCAAAGTGTGGAAAGTACTTCTCCACATCTTTTCCAGCAAATGGGGGAACCAATCTAATATGTCGGGCCACGTCAAACTCTGATTGCTCCAAGCTAATGTGCATCGAAGCCCTCCTAAATTCTAAATCTGCTAGAAAACGTTCATGTTCCAACAGAATTTGCTTTTCTTTTAGCTGTATCTCCCTTTCCTGCATACTTAATTCCCTGAGTCTCACCTCCAGAGCCAAATCCGGTGAAACTGTCTCAGGTGAAATTGAAGTAGGAACACTTACAGGTGCTAAAGGGTCGAGGGTGGATGTTTTCAGCAGCCCCTCCCCAACCAAGGCAATTCGAAGTAAATCCTTAACAGGTTCCTTTCCACGTTTACTCCAACCTCCAGTGTCAATACCATAATGTGAGGCCAAACTCAACAACTGTTCTTTAGTAAACTTCTGAAGGAGCTCCTCAGAAGGCGACTCTATGAAGTCAGCAAGGGAAGCCATGCTACCTGCTATTAGCAAACAATCAGGATGCTTTAGCAAACAAAAACAGCAGGCCAAAACCACTACTTAGAAACCAAGAGCAAACCCAAAGCCCAAACTGCCACAAGAAAACAAGAGCACTAATTACAGATCTCACACAGCTTATCCTCCCTAAACAAACAAAGGGGCTCCAGGTACCTGCCTGATCAAAACTAAAACCTAAACTATCTTCTGAGGCGTACCGGGCTTGAGGTGGCTTTAAAAGCAAAGCGTCAGTGACCGCTAAGGTCCTGACTTGCTTACCCCTGACAGGGACAAAATCCCCACCCAGGATAACCTCAAAAATAAAAAAGGCAAAATAACAAATGAGTGGACCGATGGCAGATGAGCAAATCCAACCTGCCGGAACACTCCCTATTCTAACCAGGGAACCCAAACTACACACCCCAAACAGATGCAAAAACCAAACCGGCAGCCAATCTCACACCAAATCCCACAATGAACAACAAAGCATCACAAACCTCACACCTGGGCTGAGAAGATCCCGGACGAGCGCCCACATGTTACATCCAGGCTCAGTGGGTGCAACATAAAAGACACAACCAAGGTCTTACGGTACGAAGCAACCAGGTTTATTCCCCCCTCATGTGGAAACACTAACAAGAATCTGAGAAGGGACAAAGGCTGCTGTCTCAAGCATGAGTCATCCTGCTAAAGTGGCTGCCAGCCATGGGAGAAGGGAGGGGCCAGGGAGGAGCCAAAAAGGGCCTTTTAAACCCTCCTCAATCAGGAGCTTCTGGGGCAGGCTGGGAAACCTGGAGCTGGAATAAAGAAACTGAAAAAATAAGAAAAATGGTCACATAACAATCACGCAAACTATTAGTGCAAAGGTGAGCTAACACCTGTGCTCAAGTGAGTGTTTATGTTCTTCTAAAATGGATTATGGGATGTGAAAAGAAAGAGGGGTAGTGACCAGCCATCCCCACACCAAGACCCCTGCCACAGTGGTAGCCAGAACCCCCCCAAACGCCGGCAGCAGATAGAGAACAACCGCCCCCCGGGCGATCACATTCGCCACCCAGGCCAGGGCCAGCCGGACCGCCACGAGGCCCTCAGAGACAGAGAGCAGGGAGGCATGGGGGGACAGAGAGCGCAGCCCCAGCCCAACGAGGAGAGCAGACCCCCAGCCGCGCCGGGAGGGCTCAACTCAAGGCCCTGCCTGAGAGGAACGCCCACAACCCCAGACGAGCACCCCATCACCACCCAGAAGTTCTGGGCATCCCCCGCCCTAACCCCAGGTATAAACCAGGACCCCCCCAAGTGAGACCTGCTCCGCGCTCCAGGCAGCCACCCACCCGGCCCACGGTTGGTCCAGGAAGGAGAAAGGCAGGGGCCAGCTGCCCCCACCCAGAAGGAGGGCACTCATGAGAGAAGGGGGTCCACTAGAGGTGTTGTTAACATGGCCCGAAAAAATTGGCGGGTAGGGCGCTAAAAGGACATCTGCTGCTTGCTAGCAGTGATGTCCAAGCACCCCCCCCTATCAAGGGCCCTACATGTCTAAAGTGCAAATGAAACCGAGAGAGGGTGGGTCCATTCCATACGGCAACCATGGGGGGGGGGGGCACTGCCAAGTAGCTTCTCCCCCCAAGGTGCATCGCAGGCTAAATCCCCCACCCCCTCCCCTAATATAAGATTATATAAGGAAGGGGGTAAGTCGGGGACAGCTGGTAGACTGTCCCCAGGTGGTCAAACAGCCCCCCCAGCATGGGGCCCAGGTCCCCTCAGCCCAGGGGTACCATCCCCTGAAGCGCAGACCCCTAGGCCCCACACCACCCACCCCACACAGAGAGAGAGGAGCAAGAAAGCGCTGCCCCCCCCACAGCCAGATACATCTCAAGGTCCCCTACCAAAAATGGACCCTCCCCCTTCCCCAGGCAGCCCCCCCCACAGGACAGGGCCAACAAAAAAAGAAACACTCCACCCCAGATCCCTGTAGCCCCAGTGGATGTCACCCAGAGCGACCGGGGGCCCCAAGACCCCCCGATAAACGGAGTCCCCACCGCCTAACCCGTTCACCGGCAGAGCCTGACCCCCACCCGCAACCACGACAGACAGACAAGGAGCAGGGACGACCAGGTCCCCCACCCCCTAAGTCATAGAGTTAGCTATGGGAGACCAGAGAGACTGAATTCTTTCAAAGTTACTTGAACTTTGGGCTGATATTTTTTCCAAGCTGATATGATCAAACAGCAGATTTCTGTATTGACTTACAACAACATTTTTCTTGTTTTTCCAATTTATCAAAATTGTTTTTTTTTAGCAATACAAAGAGTTATGAAAATGATAGAATGACATCATTAATAAACAAACACAATTTCAAATACAAAGGCTACGATTTGAAAGACTTGAAAATTCTAATAAATCTGGCAAATTTCTGGCTAATCAGCTTAAAATTAATAGAGAAAAATCATCAATCACTTCTATTATGGACCAATCAGGAAATGTCACTCACGACTGGGTCAAAATTAATAACGCATTTGAAAACTTTTATAAAAACTTGTACACATCACAGATTTACCCAGGCTAAATAAGGATCAAATCACAAACTTAGACTCTCCACTCTCGTTGTCTGAACTTCATGAAGCTCTGTTACTTATGCCTGATGGTAAAGCACCAGGGCCTGACGGCTTTCCTGTAGAGTTTTATAAAGAATTCTGGGAACAGCTGGCACCAACATTTTATAAAACGGTCACATTTATCAATGAAAGCCAATCACTACCACCTAATATGAACTCCGCCAACATAATCCTCCTTCTAAAACCAGACAAAGATCCCACTAGTCCCTCAAGCTATCGCCCTATTTCTTTAATCAATGCAGATGTAAAAATTATCTGCAAAGCACTAGCACAGAGAATAGAAAAAAATCACTCCTCACATAATTCACTTCGACCAAACAGGTTTCATCAAAGGCAGACACTCGGATGACAATGTCCGTAGACTAGTTAATATAATAGACTTTGCAACCATTAAAAACCAGGAAATGACCATACCATCGCTGGATGTTGAAAAAGCCTTTGACAGAGTAAATTGGAAGTTCTTCATTGCTGCCCTCCATATGTTTGGTTTTGGAGAATCATTCATCAATTGGATCAAAATATTATATCACAACCCCAATGCATCAGTGAGAACTAATAAACAGACTTCAAACAGGTTTTTTCTTGGAAGAGGAACCAGACAGGGTTGCCCACTCTCCGCTTCTCTGTTTGCTATATTTATTGAGCCTCTAGCTGCAGCAATAAGACAGAATGAGAGCATTAAAGGAATTAAAACCGAACACAGCCATCATAAAATTAGTCTATATGCAGACGACATATTACTGTTTTTAAGTAATTCACTCTCTGTAGATGAAACAGCTACAATCATTAATGAATTCTCCTCCATATTAGACTATTCCATTAATTGGAATAAGTCTGTTTTGTTACCACTCAACAGCAATACGGAACAAAGACTCACAATTCCAGTTAAAACAGGAAATATCAAATATCTGGGTATCTACTTTTCCCCCAAACTATCCGAACTGGTGCAGCTAAACCACACCCCGTTACTGAAAAGTATACAGGACGATCTAACACGCTGGACCAACCTGTCTCTGTCCATTATGGGCAAGGTAGCCACGGTTAAAGTGAAAATCTTACCCAAAGTTAATTATCTCTTCTCAACGATTCCCACACAACCGCCATTAAAATGGTTGAAAGCATTAGACTCATCCATATCAAGCTTTTTACGGAACAATAACCCTGCAAGACTTAGTCTAAAAACTTTAAAATCTGCAAAAAGTTGTGGAGGATTAGAATTACATAATTTCCACAAATACTTTCTTGCAAATAGATTACAATACATCTTAAAATGGTTAAAAATAATCCAGAAACCAACTCATGATTAGACTTGGAACAGGTGTTATGTGGAAAGATCAACCTGTCAGATCTACCGTTTATTAGCCAAAAAGTTAAAAAACAAGATTGTTTTCAAAGTATTAATATAAACACGACTTTAACAGCCTGGTGGGAATTTCTAAAAATATCTAACTCGCCAATTCAACCGTGCAAAATGACACCCATCTGGAACAACCCAGACCTCCTCATAAACAAAAAATGGATTCACTTCCCAGCTTGGCAAGCAGTGGGCGTAACACTACTAGGGCACTTAATTATTGACAGAAGATTAATAACACCCAAGGAACTACAAGACAAACATGGAATAAATAACTTTTTAGAATATCAGCAACTTCAATCTATTATTACTAAAAAGTTTAAATATGAAGACAGCGATTTAAAGCTACCAGATGTAGTTACCACTCTGATTAATTTCTCAATTAATAAAACTCTCCAAAATATACAAACATTTGTGTAATTTAGATAATAATTTTTCCCTTTCAACAACAAAATGGGATGCGGATTTGAGCATCAGCACAGATGAAAGCTTCTGGTCGGAAGTGTGTCTAAACACCTTTAAACTGACAAAAAGTCCAAAATAGATTAAAAAAAAAAGAAAAAGCTCATAGTCTGTATTGATCTAAAGCCCCTCTGCAATCTCACATGCATTTTGGTGATAATTGTTGCAGAAAAAGCTGGAAGCTTTAGCTGTTTTTTCTAAAAGATGTATGAAAAATTAAATCAAAAGATTCGAAAACTGTTTGATGTGTGTTCTTTGTTTTAAGACGTTAAGAGGAGAGACTCGCTGTCCGCTAAGACAGTCACTTTAATGCATCATGGGAGATGTAGTGCCGATAATTCGCCGACCGCAGAAAGACCAGCGTCTTGAGCTTCATTGTTTTGTTCACTTGTTCCACAGTCTGATACCAGATTCTGTGGAAAGCTACACCGCTAAAGACGAGCTTTAGCTGGTATTTTTCTTAGAACAGAGAGACTTTTTTGCGCTAAATCGAAACAAGGAAGTGAAGACTTTAACCACTTCTGATTGGTCAGACTGATGACATGTGATTAAGCCTTCAAGAATGATTGGTGGAGACAGTTAAAGGGGCGGGACATGTCCTTACACAGTTATAGCTGCAGCTAAATCGCGGTACCGTCATTATTATCAAAGTGTCTTTAATAGAATCATATAAACACAAAGAAAAAATAATTTTATTTTATTTCACATTAACTTCTCAGTGTTTTATCAGGGCCTGTTTGGATGAACAAAGAGCTGATTTCCACACTAGTGTGCCGCGGCACACTGGTTGAAAAATACTGATCTACCCGACAGTTACATGCATGCACTGTGGTTCTGCACGCCTGTCCAGGCTCTCTGGCAGCAGGTATGTGCCGATCAGTCTGGCTTAAGGTTTCAATCACGGCTTCACCGTCACTTTGTGTGCTTGGTGACATGAGTGCCATCGATATAGAAGAAGGATTAGTATCTATCATTTTCATAACTTTTTGTATTGCTTTGTATCACAAATGTCTGAGTTACTGAGACCCATCTTGAACATCCTCTGTCCAGTATAGTAAATTCTGTGAAGAGTTTTTAAAAGAATTAGCTGCACGTTTGGACTTTTTGTCAGTTTGAAGGTGTTGAGAGACACTTCCGTCAAGAAGCTTTCATCTGTGCTGATGCTCAAATCTGCATCCCATTTTGTTGTCGGAAGTGAAATATTATTATCTAAATTGCAAAAGAGTTTGTTTATTTTGGAGAGAGTTTTATTCATTGAATAATTAATCAGAGAGGTACCTACTTCTGGTAGCTTTAAATTGTTGTCTGTGTATTTAAACTTTTTTGTAATAATAGATTAAAGTTGCTGATATTCTAAAAAGTTATTTATTCCATGTTTGTCTTGTAGTTCCTTGGGTGTTATTAATCTTCTGTCAATAATTAAGTGCCCTAGTAGTGTTACGCCCACTGCTTGTCAAGCTGGGAAGTGAATCCTTTTTTTGTTTATGAGGAGGTCTGGGTTGTTCCAGATGGGTGTCATTTTGCACGGTTGAATTGGCGAGTTAGATATTTTTAGAAATTCCCACCAGGCTGTTAAAGTCGTGTTTATATTAATACTTTGAAAACAATCTTGTTTTTTAACTTTTTGGCTAATAAACGGTAGATCTGACAGGTTGATCTTTCCACATAACACCTGTTCCAAGTCTAATCAAGAGTTGGTTTCTGGATTATTTTTAACCATTTTAAGATGTATTGTAATCTATTTGCAAGAAAGTGCTTGTGGAAGTTACGTAATTCTAAGCCTCCGCAGCTTTTGCAGATTTTAAAGTTTTTAGATTTAATCTTGCAGGTTCATTGTTCCATAAAAAGCTTGATATGGATGAGTCTAATGTTTTGAACCATTTTAGTGGCGGTTGTGTGGGAATTATTGAGAAGAGATAATTAACTTTGGGTAAGATTTTCACTTTAACCGTGGCTACCTTGCCCATAAGGGACAGAGGCAGGTTGGTCCAGCGTGTTAGATCGTCCTGTATACTTTTCAGTAATGGGGTGTAGTTTAGCTGCACCAGTTCGGATAGTTTGGGGGAAAAATAAATACCTATATATTTGATAATGCCTGATTTGACTGGTATCGTGAGTCTTTGCTCCGCATTACTGTTCAGTGATAATGAAACAGATTTGTTCCAAAGTCTGATAGGCAGGAGAATTCATTAATAATTGTTGCTGTTTCATTTACAGAATGTAAATTCTTTAAAATGTACATTTTTAAGGAATGTAAATTCCTTAAAAACAGTAATATGTCATCTGCATAGAGACTAATTTTATGATGGCTGTGTTTGGTTTTAATTCCTTTAATGCTCGTATTCTGTCTTATTGCTGCAGTTAGAGGCTCAATAAATATAGCAAAAAGTATTGGGGTTGTGATGTAATATTTTAATCCAATTGACGAATGATTCTGGAAACCCAAACTTATGGAGGGCAGCAATAAGGAACTTCCAATTTACTCTGTCAAATGCTTTTTCAGCATCCAGCGATGGTATGGTCATTTCCTGGTTTTTAACGGTGGCAAAGTCTATGATGTTAATGAGTCTGCGGACACTGTCATCTGAGTGTCTGCCTTTGATGAAACCTGTTTGATCATGATGAATTGAGTGAGGAGTTTTTCAATTCTCTGTGCTAGTGCTTTGCAAATAATTTTTACATCTGCATTGATTAAAGAAATAGGGCGATAGCTTGAAGGACTAGTGGGTTCTTTGTCTGGTTTTAGGAGGAGAATTGTGATGGCGGAGTTCATGTTAGGTGGCATTGATTGGCTCTCATTGATAAATGTGACCATTTTATAAAACGTTGGTGCCAGCTGTTCCCAAAATTCTTTATAAAACTCTGCAGGAAAGCCGTCAGGCCCTGGTGCTTTATCGTTAGGCTTTAGTAACAGAGCTTCATGAAGTTCAAATAACGAGAGTGGGGAGTCTAAGTTTGTAATTTGATCCTCATTTAACCTGGGTAGGTTTACATTATTAAGAAATGAGTCAATACTTCGCTCTGACGGATTGATCTGTGATGTGTACAAGTTTTTATAAAAGTTTTCAAATGCGTTATTAATTTTGACCGGGTCGTGAGTGACATTTCCTGTTTGGTCCATAATAGAAGTGATTATTGATTTTTCTTTATTAATTTTAAGCTGATTAGCTAGAATTTTGCCAGATTTGTTTAAGTTTTCAAATTTTTCAAGTCATAGCCTTTGTATTTGAAATTGTGTTTGTTTATTAATGATGTCATTTAACTGCAGCTTTAAATTTTTCAGGTCGCCCAGAATGTGTTCCTGTGTAGAAGCAGCATAAGCAGTCTCCTGGATTTTATTTTATTTTCTAGTTCTAATAAAACTGCTTTCTCTTTACGTTTTTTATGCGTTGAATAAGAAATGATTTTCCCTCTCATGACTGCTTTTGCTGTTTCCCAAAGAAGACATGATGAAATATCCGGAGTATTGTTGAATTCTAAGAAGGTTGCCCACTCTTTTTTAAAGAATTCAATAAATTCCTGGTTTTTTAACAGAGACGTATTAAACCTCCAGGTTGTACCTGAGGGTGTGGATATTTCGCTAGAAATATTTACAGAAACTGGTGCCACCACAGCTCGTGATCTAGCAGTGAGATGCTTCCTCCTCAGCGGGAAGAGGATTTTCCGACTGCGGAGGATCTCGACCGGAAACAGGTCGTTAACGCTGAAGTGCGTTCCCTTCAGCTCCCGGCCTCGGCTCTTCACCAGCTTCTTTTGTTTATAATGCTCAAATTTAGCCACAATTGGAGGCAGACACTGGTTGTCTGGCCTCCTTCCTCCGAGCCGGTGAACCCTGTGGAAACTGTTGCTGCCTGGAGAAGAGGCAGCCCCAGGAGAATCTTCGGAACGGCCACGTTTGGAGGAAGGAGTGGTGGTGCTGGATTTCCCCATGTCGCAGGTATTAAAACACTCGTCGATGTAATTCACCAGCTACTTCAGGCTGACAAATGCTTAAAAAACTTTTTCAGATTTTGTTAACATTTTGGATTATTTAAATGTGGTGGTATAATGATATAAAACAAAATGTTTGTTCACAACTTACGCACCCCCAAGTCAACTCACCACCCTTCTCTCGTCGGGTCTCGCGACCCTACAGCATCACAGCTCCCCCTGGTTTGATACCCTCCTTCAGGAAAGCTATTGGAGCTTCTTCTGCTCTGATTGGCTGACTGTTGTCCTGAAGCCTGTCATCATTCTCCTCAGAGCTTCACTGAGAGGCTGCAGCTTCACAGGAAACTCTGCATCTTTGCTCTCAGACTAACTTTAGGACCAAACATCTGGAAGCAGCTGGACTGACTCCAACCCTCTACTGACCTCAGAGTCTGCAGTTTGCAGTTTGGACTCTCCACCAGATACTGGAGCTGCTGAACACCTGAGTTCTTAAGGTCGTTGTATTTCAGGTCCAGGTATGTGAGGTGGGACGGGTTGGACTTCAGAGCTGAGACCAGAGCAGCACAGCTGGTCTTTGACAAACTGCAGTTCTCCAACCTGAATCCAGAATAAAGAGTTGAGTTTAAAAAACAAAGTTCATGTTTTTCATCCTTCACTTCTTCTAAAGAGTTCAGAGCTGAAGAAGATCAGAAAGTTTAGAAAAAGTCAAATGTGAAGCAACAGCAGCAGATCAGAAGAGTCCAGCAGAAGCAGGGAAGAAGAACATTCAGGAACATTCAGGACAACATGCAGCTGCTTCAGGAAAGAAGTCCAGATGTGTGAAAGTCAAACATCAGCCTGTGGCTGCATCCAAACCAACTGATGTTTCTGCAGCAACGGCAGAAAAAGTCCACTTCCTCTTTCTGCTCAGCTCTTCTCCAAACAGCACTGAATCATGGGAGAATTTCAGCAGCATGATGCTGGAAAGTCTTCCTCCCAGTTTTCAGGAGATGATCTTCCAGTCCTTCTCTGCTGCAGCCCTTCAAGCAGAGACTTTCAGCTCCAACAGATCAAAGCAGAGAGAAGAAGGAAGTGATGAGGAAGAGTCAGCAGCAAATGTTGGACATCGATCCCTGATCCATGACTTCAGCTCTGAATGAAGAGTCAGAAGCTGCTGGGAGCTTTGATGGATGATGTGATAATGTTTCGGGATGAAAAGGTGAGAGGATGTTTGTGGAGGATGTATCTGTCAGAGCAGCATCCAGCTGTAGCATGACTGTCAAAAACAAGCAGCTGCAGGAAAATGCTGCTGCAGATCAGAATCTGGACATTTCTGCTCACTAAGGATCAACACAACTTTATCATCATATTGATCTGAACACAACTGAAACATGGAGTCTGACCTCAGAGTCTGCAGTCTGCAGTCAGGACTCTCCAGAAAACCACACAGATGAAGAACTCCTGAATCCTGCAGGTTCTTGTTGTAGCTCAGGACTAGTTCTGTCAGATTAGACGGGGTTTTCTTCAGAGCTGAGACCAGAACTTCACAGCTGATCTCTGACAATCTGCAGTTCACCAACCTGCAATCAGACAGAAAAGTGATTTCAGGAGCAGTGATGCAGCTGGAGGTCCAGGAACTTGGTCCATTCAGTCAAGTGGGACCCGCCCTGATGACAGACTGACAGATGACATTTTCACTGTTTGCTAATTTCTTTTGGATTTGCACCCAAAAACATGATCATGAATGAAAATGACATAGATTAGAAATGACTTGAAATGAAGTTAAAACAGATGAGGAATTGAAATGTCATTCATCGTCATCAATTATTTCAGAGTAAAAAGATTTTCAAAATGCACAGCAGAAGTGCAGATTGAAATGACAGTTGGAAAATGAATTTTCATTGGAATTAAGGAACCAAAAATGATGACGATTTAAAATCCAATATATTTTACTTTGATTTAAAGCTTTTGGAAAGCTTTAAAGAGTTCTGAAGATTTTTGAAAATGTCAAATTAAATTGTATTTCTTCCTCTAGAATCCTAAATTGTAAAATACATTTTCCAATTACATGAAGATTCAAAAGAAGATGCAAAAGATGCAAAAAAACATTGCATAAAAATGAAAATTTGCTGAAGTTTCCATGAGGTTCAACACAGATTCAGATGGAGACTGAAGAGGACAGAATAGACAAACAGCATTCAGTTGTTCATGGAAAGATTCTGCAGACACTAAAAACTGGTTCCTTTCTAAAAACAGGAACAAAAAGCACAATTATAAACTTGTTGAAATGTTGGACTTATGGAAACAGAGTTTTGAAAGTGAAGAAAAATCAAGGTCAGCATGAAGTTTCTCTGCAGAAACTCGAATATGTTTACAATAAGAACAGAATGAAGCAGAGCTAAACTTTCCTTTCTCCCTTCATCCATACTGGAAAAAGAAGGTTCAACAGGAAAACAGCTGAAAAAGTCTTTAGTTCTCCTCTAAAAGCATTTCCTGACATCTCTAAACTGTAGAGGAGCCTTGAAAAACATGAGGATCCATGGGGCCCAAAATGTCTGAATGTGGCCCTGAAGAGGAGCTGCTGATGGTTCTGCTGATAGTCTAAGGGTTTCAGCTAGTTCTGCTGTTAGCCTAAGGGTTTCAGCTGGTTCTGCTGGTAGTCTAAGGGTTTCAGCTGGTTCTACTGGTAGTCTAAGGTTTTTTAACTGGTTCTGTTGGTAGTCTAAGGGTTTCAGATGGTTCTGCTGTTAGCCTAAGGGCTGCAGCTGGTTCTGATGGTAGTCTAAGGGTTTTATCTGGTTCTACTGGTAGTCTAAGGTTTTTTAACTGGTTCTGCTGGTAGTCTAAGAGTTTCAGATGGTTCTGCTGTTAGTAGGGATGGGTATCGTTAAGGTTTCAACTGTACTACTAGTCTTATCGATACTGCTTATCGATCTGGTATTTTAACGGTAACTCATCGATACTTTTTGAGGATGAAAAATAAATAAATAAATAACAAATTAAGAACATAAAGTGTTTTTATTTCCTCATTATGCAACAACACTTTTTTTTAACAAAAAATTTTACTTTATACATGAGAATGTTCCAGACAGGATATTCATTTTAATTATTTAATCTAATTATTCTTATTCTCTATGAGTGTGATGTTTCCTTTGACCTTTTGTCCATTTTCCACAACCTTGAATAGACTTTTTCCATCTGTTAAACACCAGAGTTAGGATTGAGTGAGATGATGGAAACAAATTCACTTTGATGCAGACTCCTTTCTATTTATTTATTTTTGTTTAAATCCAGTAAACCTAATAAATTATATTAATTTTACGGATGACAACTATCATTAGTCATTAATTATATTAAGTATTAGGAAGCAGCTGATACTACCACAAACGGCACAACATACGGTCATCGTAGCAGTAAGGTGACAGGATGGTAGGGGCTCCTTGATGCAAACTTCATTAATTTTACGCAGAAACGGGTGTTCTTAGTCTAGGGCGCTCACGTGTCCCCTACGAGATCGCCACTGACTGTGTGTACACTGCCTTGTCTTGTGTGTGTGCGCGTGTGGCGCGTGCTGTCTGAACAACAGCCCCGCCCCCCTTGCACACAAATAGACAGAGCTCTCCGCTTCAACGCTAATACCGAAATTAATATAATCATGAATTAACGGAAAATTGACTGACTTGGTGAATTAAATATGGCAGATAACGCTTGTGAGACACAAAAAAAAGAAAAAGTAACTTCTCCAGTACCGATAGCAGAACTGTTCAGGTCAGATCTTGTGGCCCCTGGGCTGGTTCAATACCGGGGCTCGGTACCTATCCCTAGCTGTTAGTTAGGGAGGGTAAAAGAAGCCCCATGAAGCTTCCCTTGGGGTTCATGTAATTGTGTCGGAAAAATGAACCAACCATTCAGGGCTTTGAAACCACACAGAGCAGCGGCATTTGGTAGAGGACTGGACTTATACCAACATATGCTTTAACTAAGCTCCTTGTAACATTTCAATGTGGAAATGATGATGTAAAAACGTAAAACAGAACAATGTTTTTAATGATGATTAAGAAAAACAACGTAAAACAACACCACATGTGACCTTTTCTGTGAGAGGTGCTTGACACACCAAAACACACATCACATGAAGAAAATTAATGCAAAGGAAAAAAAAATTGTAAAATGCTGGACTTGAAGCCAGGACCCCTGGATGTAATTCCCATTGACAGTTCCACTGAGCTCTTTCTACTGATACCACAATGACTTGCCATCATAAATTTATTGAAGATATCTTTTTTATACACGTTCATAGTGTATTGTTCTATTAGAAGAAACCGAGTGGAAACGATCCTGAGCCACAGTACCTTTTTTACCAGAAGCCAGGTAAAGTGCAATGAACTGACACTGATTCTGATACAGGGAAAACAATAGAACTGGTCGGGAAACGTTCCTGATTCATTTTGTATTCCTAAAGAATAGCGCGCCCAACTGTTCCTATTAGTCCATGGGTTTCAGCTGGTTCTGCTGGTAGTCTAAGGGGCTCAAAAGATAAAAGTGGAGAATAATTATCTTCCAGATGAATGAATTATGGATGATGAAACTGGTCTTTTCTGGAAGAAGCGATGCGCAAAACACACTGCAGCATCTCTTGTTCTTTACTGAAGGAGGAAACATGGACTCCTGGTTTGAGACACAGAGACACAGAGAGACTGTCCTTCTACCGGTTCAGTCAGTTGTTCTGAATAAATAAACAAAATGCTTTATGCTGATCAATAAAATGTTCTTTAGATTTTAATAAATGTTTCTCAAAGCCTCAGAAATATTTCAGAAGGTTTTTGATGAGGAAAGATCAATGATGGACATTCTTCAGCCACGTGAACGTTAAGACATCACTAAGCTGACCCAGACTTCCCAAAATGTCTGCATTACCACTGCATCATTCATCACAGCGTTCTGTGCTAAAGTGATGGCTTTGAGCACGTGAAAACTCCCACTGTGGAACCATCACCGACATTTTCTCTGGATCTAAAGAGACTTTCCCTCTGAGCAGTGGCTGCTGAAAGACATTGTTTCTGCAAGTGATGATGATTTATGAGAACAATCAATCATTATTAATAAATAACCATGTGTGACTCAGTACCCATAAAGTAGCTCTCATTGTAGAAAAGGTTGGTGACCCCTGGTCTAAGGGTTAAAGCTGGTTCTGCTCAATTTTGCAGATTTTCATGTCAGCTTTTCATTGTATTCATGAAGTGTTGATAAAAATATATGTCATTTTGTTGTCTCTTAGGCCTTTTTGGGTTTCAGCATTTTTTAGTACTCAGAAAACTTTTCTGAATCCAAAGTTCCAAAAATAAAGTGTCATTTTTGAAGTGACAGTTTTTCATTTCTAGTGGTAAATGAATCTTCAGTCATTTCTGGTTTTCAGTGACTGAATGATGCACTGACCAAAGAACACTTTGTGTGTTTTTGTTGTTCTAGTGACATTCAAAGGAAGTGTCTGTTCTAGATTCAATATTTAAAGATCTTTTCAAACTATTTTCTTCAAATAGATTTGATGTAGAATCCTTTGAATGGTTTTCTGAAAACTGGGAGCTGAAACTAATTTGGACTCAAACTTGAACTTTCTACAGGCCGATCTGTGAACATTTTTCTTACATGAAATGGATCCGTGTTCTAAGATAGGTTGGAGATCCTGATTTGCAAGATCCTGATTGAAACAGATCAGTTTCTATCAATCATCAGAACAATCAATTCAATTGATGAAGAAAATCTGAACCAATCATCAGTTTGTTTCAAACACGGCTGTAGACAGAAAATCTTCCAGTGAAACATCAGAAAGTTCTTCACCTGATCCGTTCTTCTCATCCTTCAGGGAGTTCCGCTTCTTTACTGACCTCAGAGTCTGCAGTCTGCAGTCTGGACTCTCCAGAAAAACACACAGATGAAGAACTCCTGAATCCTGCAGGTTCTGGTTCCTGCTCAGGTCCAGTTCTGTCAGATTAGATGGGTTTTTCTTCAGAGCTGAGACCAGAACTTCACAGCTGATCTTTGATAAACTGCATTCCTTCAACCTGCAATCAGACAGAAAAGTGTTTTCAGGAGCAGTGATGCAGCTGGAGGTCCAGGAACTTGGTCCATTCAGTCAGGTGGGACCCGCCCTGATGACAGACTGACAGATGACATTTTCACTGTTTGCTCATTTCTTTTGGATTTGGACCCAAAAACATGATCAGGAATGAAAATGCAACAGATTAGAAATGACTTGAAATGAAGCTCAAACAGACGAGGAATTGAAATGTCATTGATCATCATGAATTATTCATGACTAAATATTTACAATCCAATAGATTTAAAGCTTTGATTAAAAAAATGTCAGATTTCACAAAATTAATAAAGAGACACAGGCTGTATCCAAATTCCCGCCCTACTCCCAAACTCCTTGTTAGGGAGGACTGTGAGGACAGAGGACTGTGAGGACGGAGGACTGTGAGGACGGACGACTGTGAGGACGGAGGACTGTGTCACTGATTCGGGGGAGGAGTTTAATAGGAAACAAGATTGAGGGGGGGGGGGTTGGTCAGGACACAGGGAGGAGGAGAAATAGATGTGACTCCACTTGGTAGATGTTCCACATTTATTCTGTTACTGATTCATATTCCAAGTCAGTCTGCAAACAACTAAAGATCCTCTCATCACTACAAAAATAGCACAAACTGACCTGCTGTCAATAAAATAAAGTCAATAAAACAAGGATATCCATTTTCCAAAGTAAAAACCTTATAAATATGAAAATTTTTTACATAGACTATGTATGAATCTGCTGTGTTCTGATTATGGAAAATGTGGCTGATTTATAAATAACAAAATTACAAACACATTGGTGTAGATTTAATGTATTTGTTCAGAATTAAAGTTGTTAGTCTATTGCAATGTTTATTTTTTATTTCTTTTCCGCTGAACGATTTATGGGTTCTTGCGAGGAGGCATTTTTTCTTTAGTTTTCTCTTCTACCTTTCTGAAAATGGCTTTGAATATGAATCTGTCCGTGTCCCTGGCAATAATTCAACTCCCTCAATTTAAGCAGACGTCTCAGAAGATTTCCTCTGGATGCCCACATGAACAACTTGTTAGTTAAACTTAAAGTTGTTTTTTTAGTTAAACTTAAGCATTTGTTACTAATTGTGCTCAAGGTTACACAGACCGCTGGGTAAGAGTTTAACATTCTTTTTCAACACTGGATTATGAGTTGTATAGTCTAATTACATGAAACACTTGTGAGTTCAAAGGTTAGTATTTTTTATTCAGAGTCAAACCATATCACTTGTTTAAAACAAAAATACTTTCATTTTTAAAAAATTAAAATCAAAATCCAAAAACCCAGCCAAAAAACACAAGATTTTCCAGTGTTCAGAAACACTTCATAAACTAAGATGTAAGACATCAAAAATAAATAGAAACATTCCAAAAATGAGATTTAATTTCCTTGACGAAATAGCTAATGTTCCATTTTACAGGATCTTCCATGTCTCGATTGCTTATACAACATTAAGGTTTCTGTCCTGGCCCTTTATGCTGATGGTCAGTCCAACACAAGACCAGATTTTTGGTTGACCCGCAGGACCATCGAGCATCTGGTGGAGGAGCTTCGGGTTCCTCAAACTGGGGGGTGGGGGGTGGGGGGTGGATACAGGAGACTGAGGTCCTGGTGTTTCTTTTCTGGCTGGCAAGTGGCACATCTTACAGTGTGGTAACCAGGGCCTTTGATATGCCACGGTCCACTGTGAGTGACATTGTCCACAGGACTGCAGACCGCATCTTCCAGCTGATGAGCAGGGTCATCCGAGTTCCCAGTGGGAATGAACTACCATTAGTCGCCTCTGGTTTTGAGCAGCTCGCTGGGTCTTCCAACTTCCAAAAGGTCGTGGGGAGCATCGATGGCTGCCACATGAGAATAAAGCCCCTGAAAGAAAATGCAGCTTGTTGTTTTAACAGGAAGCTTTTTTATTCCATTCAACTGCAGGCTGTATGTGACTCTAATGCCAAATTTATAGATATTTTTGTTGGGAATCAAGGATCAGTCCATAATTCATTGATTGTACGTAAAAGCCCAATTTATGTAAATAAAACATTAACCACCTGAAGGATCCTTTTGGGTGATGGTGGGTATCCCTGCATTGCACATTCCATTACGCTGCTGACACCCTACAGGGAACCCATGAGAAATGGGGTTGAGGCCCTTTACAACCAGAACCACTTCAGGACACGCTCTATGGTGGAGAGAGCATTTGGCATTATGAAGATGAGGAGGAGAGCAATATTTCTGGGGGCACTAAAAGTAAAACCAACCTTTGCAATGAAAATCATTGCCTGCAGTTCAATTCTGCACAATCTGTGCATCAGCGAAGGGGACTGCTTGGAGCCACAGCAGGACGACACCAGGAACCAGCAGGTTCCTGGACAAAACTCTGCTTTCCTTTCAGCTCCAACTGTGACACTCTTGACTCTAGAAGACCAGGATTATTGTTAACATGTATAAAAATAAATGTTAACATATAAAACGAAATTGTAAATATGTACAATTACATGAAGATCCTTTTGAGATAGTTAACAATGGCTCAGATTTAAATAATACATTTAAATAATTCACTTTTGTTCATGCATTTATTGAAGAAATTGCAAAAACAATGATGACGTTACATTTTTTGGACAATATTTTCAACTCAAGTAAGCTGAACAGACTCTCCTGTCGCTCTTCCTCCCTTCTTGCCCTTTCCTCTTCTCTCTTCTGGCTTTTTCAACAAAAACCTTTACCCCAATATTACAACTATTACAGTTTAATGATAAATAAATACCAATCTGATCAAGTGGGATCTTACTGTCATCTGGCACGAGCTTGCCTGAAAACAAACAGGCTATCTTTCTCCATCCGCAAATGGGTCAGATTTTCCTCATCCTCGTCTGTCCCAAAATATAACAATGTGTTAATAACTTATGACTATGGTAGGAACTTACTCCTTTTTTGATGTAATATCAACAGCGTTTGTTTTTAGCCTTCTACGCTAATTCACGTTAGCGTTAGCTTTAGCATTACCAAAATTGATGAGCTTCAAAATAATGTAGGTTGTCGATTGAGGAATATAACATATTACAAATGTCATATTACATATTTACAAATATATTTGACAACAGATACTTGATACTTCTTAAAATACTTACATGATTCATTTGTCTTCCTGGCGCAACTGTCCGCCATTTTTGAATAATTCAAACGCAATGCATTGTGGCTCATACGCAATGCATTCTGGTACATACGCATTGCATTATGGTCAATATTCACCAATCGAGTGAGCATCGATCCACACTGGTTTTTCATAGAGACTTCTGGGAAATTTCTAGTGCACTCGATTTATTAACTGTAGATTCGGACACCCCTACAAAATGGCGACCGCCCTCTATAGTGCACTACATAGGGGTTGGGGCGGTAATTCTGACACAGGGTGAGACTCAGAAGCTGAACCAGCTCTTTTTACCATCAATTTTGTCTAAAATAATGATGGCTCACCAGAGGAGACTCAATGTATTTAGCAGAAACATTTAAAAAAAAAAAAACTTTTATGTTTATTTTCACAGTGTCTCGTGTTTTAGAACAAGTGAGCATTTGTCCAAAGTTTACTCATGAAAAAAAATGCTATTTTCTCTTACTATTTCACCATTTATTGGTTAAAACAAAATAATTGTTCTGATACAAATCTTAAAAATTGTTACTTCCTGCTAGACAGAGTCGGAGCTCAGACATTTTATTTTCTGCTGCAGACATTTTAAACACGTTTGTCACTACACTGACATAGATAAATATGAAACTCAGTTTTACTTTAGCTGCTTTCCTGCTCCGTCAGGCCACAGCCAGACAACGGGGGATTGAACATAAAGTCAGCACACTGACTGCAGCGGAGAGACGGCTCCTGTTTGAGCACACGCCATACCTGGTTCATAGTATCCACCACGGCAGTTTCTCTGCAGAACATCTGACAGTACACTAGCTAAATACAGAAAGTTAGTGGTCCATGTTCAACATAACCCTGCTAATTCAGCAGAGCTGGAACACAAGCAGATTGATCATCATCAGAAGAAAGAGTCCCTCAAACAGGATCTGACTACCCAGTGGAACAGGAAATGATCAAGCTTATACTGACAAACACAGAACTACTAAGAGATGCCCTGGTCCTACATCCAACCAACGTCTCCATGGCAATCCTGAAGAAGCTGGAGGAAGTGCTAAAGCAAAAAATGAACAACACATGGCTGAGGATAGGAACTGCCCCTGATCCTCATTTCAAAAAGCTCAACTGTCTGAGTGGACACCAGAGAACAGAGGTGTGGAGATCAGTCAGTGCTTTACTTAGGAAGGACCATAGCAGGTAGCCTAGAAAGCAAGAACCAATGGAGGAGCCCCCACCACCTAAAAAAAGCTGCTTTTCTGCTGACTTAAAAATCTTCTTCTGATGAAGACCAGGACTGCATTGAGAACTGTGTGGAGCTACACAAGGCAGAGCCCACAATCAGCTTGGAGGACTGGCCCCTTAAGTGATGGTCAAACATCAAGGGGCCACCGTGCACACAAGTTCCTGGAGACAGCAGCACCATCAGTGCCTTGTGAGAGATGATTGTCCCTCTCTGGACATGTGGTTCAGAAAAAGAGAGCTTCTCTCTCCTCTGAACAGATCAGGAGGCTTGGGTGTTTGAGGAAGTGGCTCAGTGCAAAGAGCCAGAAATGTGGGGGCAGCCATCCATTTGTTCTTGCAGTTCAGCAGAAAAGCAGAAAGCTAGTGCAGAACATGAAAGTCTTCTTTCACTTCCATTCTGGATGCTCTACACAGACAATTGTTCTTTATGTGGATTTGGACTTCATCTTTGGAGAATCCTGAAAACACTTCTTTAGATCTCCGTGGAATTCCTCCACTGCTGGATTCAACACAGTTGTGTCTTTGGTTGAATGGAAACATCTAATATTCAGTCAGTGAACTTTCAATGACACTTCTTTTTGGTTCATGTCCATCAGTTGTTTGCAGCTTTTCATTGTGTTCATGAAGTGTTGAACTCTATTCTAAATGTCCTTTGGTTGTCTTTGGGCCTGAGTTGAACTTTTTAGGTTTCAGCATCTTTTAGTCTTCAGAAAACTTTTCTGAATCCAAAGTTCCAAAAATGAAAAGTCATTTTTGAAGTGACAGTTTTTCATTTCTAGTGGTAAATGAATCTTCAGTCATTTCTGGTTTTCAGTGACTGAATGATGTACTGACCAAAGAACACTTTGTGTGTTTTTGTTGTTCTAGTGACATTCAAAGGAAGTGTCTGTTCTAGATTCAATATTTAAAGATCTTTTCAAACTATTTTCTTCAAATAGATTTCATGTAGAATCCTTTGAATGGTTTTCTGAAAACTGGAAGCTGAAACTTATTTGGACGTCAACTTGAACTTTCTACAGGCCGATCTGTGAACATTTTTCTGACATGAAATGGATCCGTGTTCTAAGATAGGTTGGAGATCCTGCTTTACAAGATCCTGATTGAAACAGATCAGATTATATCAATCATCAGAACAATCAATTCAATTGATGAAGAAAATCTGAACCAATCATCAGTTTGTTTCAAACACGGCTGTAGACAGAAAATCTTCCAGTGAAACATCAGAAAGTTCTTCACCTGATCCGTTCTTCTCATCCTTCAGGGAGTTCAGCTTCTTTACTGACCTCAGTTTCTGCAGTCTGCAGTCTGGACTCTCCAGAAAAACACACAGATGAAGAACTCCTGAATCCTGCAGGTTCTGGTTCCTGCTCAGGTCCAGTTCTGTCAGATTAGATGGGTTTTTCTTCAGAGCTGAGACCAGAGCTTCACAGCTGATGTCGGAAAATCTGCAGTTCCTCAATCTGCAATCAGACAGAAAAATGTGTTCAAGAGCAGTGATGCAGCTGGAGGTCTAGAAACTTGGTCCATTCAGTCAGGTGGGACCCGCCCTGATGACAGACTGACAGATGACATTTTCACTGTTTGCTCATTTCTTTTGGATTTTGACCCAAAAACATGATTATGAATGAGAATAGTTAGAACCTGCCTTTAACTTTTATTACACTGATGGTTTAAACTTAATTCATTAAGCATTTATTGTCATCTCAAAATTATATTACATTTGAAGACTGCACAGCCAAGCTATTTTTCTCACAGTTTATTCTCATACTCCCTTTTTCTGTGCATGTGTGATCTGCTGAGCATCCTGAAGGCCTCAGAGTTATCTCCATTTTAGCCTTGAAGCGCCTATCCAGTAACAACCTGTGGGCGTGATTTCACACCATTGTCCAGTGAATGATCTTCTGAATATGCAAATGCAGGGTTCTTATACCAAGCCCATCCTCCTGGGCTTCGGTGTTCAGACTTTGAATGCAGCATGTTCACTTCGTCTGTAACCTTCATACAATCTGATTTGTGCTGCTTGTACGGAGTAAATCTTCCACGAAGATAAGTTTTGTCTCTGAGTCATTATTCATTCGTTTCTGTGTGCAGGAAACTACAGGGTGCAAACCTAACCTTTTTTATTTACAGTCCTGTTTAGAATAACCAGTTTCCTTACGCTAAGGGTTTCAGCTGGTTCTGCTGGTAGTCTAAAGTTTTTTAACTGGTTTTGCTATTAGTCTAAGGGTTTTAGCTGGTTCTGCTGTTACTCTAGACCAGGGCTCACCAACACTGTGTTTGTGGGCACCAGGTCGCCCCAAAGTTTCACACAAGTCGCCTGCAGGCCAGTTCTAAAAATAGCAAAATTCATTAGTGAGCTGTAATGAGTATAATTAATCATTATTAATAAATAACTTAAGGAAAACAGCAAATGTATTATTTAAACTTGAAGCTGTCAATGACATCATGAATAGAATCTAAACCATTCTCATTTTTTTAAGGCTGTTTTTGTTCATTCTGCTCTACCTCCTCTTGAACCCAGAAAAAACTGAGGTCATTATACTAGGTCAGGGGTCGGCAACCCAAAATATTGAAAGAGCCAAATTGGACAAAAAAAAATGTCTGGAGCCGCAAAATATTAAAAGCCCTATTTAAGCCTTATAATGAAGGCAACACATGCAATGTGTGTCTATATTAGCTATATTAGCCTACTATCAAAATGACTAAGTTGCTACAAATACATAATGAGCATCATTAATGATTAAATGTTTATTTGTCCTGCGGTTGATTCTGCGGAGAACGACATATCACGTGACTGTTCTGTTGAGCAAGTTTAACTTCATCACAATATCAATGAATGATATTTCATTGCTTTAATGAAATTAAAGAAATGCAATAAAGAAATCTGATTCTTGATGTTATTTTTATTTTGAGAATTTGAACACAAAACAATAAAATGGAACGTGCATGACGACGTTCCACATGACAGCCAGCTGCACTTGAATGACAGAACAGCTTCAAGCATTTGCGGCGCCTGCAGACTTTCATTCAGCTCGTTTAGGTGGCTTGCCACAGTCATATCCACCAAAAAGTGCAGCTTTTCCAGCCACTCAGTATCTTCCAGTTGCGGGTAGTCAGGTCTTTGCTTTTCAGGAATGTTTTCACGCATTCGAAACAGATGACAAAGTGACGCAAAACGTCACTCCTGGACAGCCATCGGACTGTGTTGTGTAGCAGGAGATCAGAATATTCGCTTTCAACTTCATCATGGAACTGACGGCGGTTCCATTTACATCAGCCACTTGTTTAGCGGTTCGCTGAAAGTTTAAAAAAAAAGCCCTGCTGGTAGAAACAAAAAACCAAACCACTTACAAGGAGACTTCTTTAGAGAGCTGTCCGTGCCTCACACATCGCACAACCCCCGACAGTCTCAGTGACAAATTATTAGCAGAAGAGTCAAAAACTTCTTCTCAGTAATTAATCCATTCATCCCAGCACACACAAACAGCCCAAACAGCATGGACCTGACTTCAGTTCACAACTCTTACTCAAGGTTTTACCCCAAAACTTCCCACTTCCCATGAGCCTTAGGGGGTGAAGGCGGGGCTAGTGGCGGTCATGTGCATTTTAGGTGTGTTAGCAGCAGGGGATTGTGGGAAGGGGTTTCCTGATCTAATTAGGGCCCAGCATGAGCGTTTCTGTTTGCCCATGTTTCTTTTCACATGGCAGTTTTGTTGTTCCACCTTAGTTTATTCTTCCTGTTAAGTTTGTTTCTTTTTGTTGTACCATAAGTGTGGAAGTTGAGAGAGGTTGATGACTCCAGTGTAATTTTCAAAGTAGTGCGTGTTCAAAAAGACAGGACTTTTAATGTTAGAAAGGAAAGTATGCTCTTGGCTTCCGTCACTACCCCTCCTCTCTGAGACTGTGCGTAGTTGTGCGACTTGTCTCCAGCGCTGTCAGTTCATTGACACATCAACTTATACATAGATTGGCTACTGTTTTCCAGCTGCAAGTGACATACCTGCTGGGCATTACAATTTTAATACTACAAGCTCTTACAGCATTGGAAAATGTTAAAAATATTTGTGTCTTGTTTTTCCTCCTACAGAAACCATATTAAAACAAAAAGTATATTTCTCTCTCCCATCTTTTTACATTTTCAAACATTTTTGGAAATGCTCCAGGGAGCCACCAGGGCAGCGCTAAAGAGCCGCATGCGGCTCCGGAGCCGCGGGTTGCCGACCCCCATACTCGGACCTAAAAACCTCAGAGATGCTCTGTCTGCTCAGATAGTCTCCCTGGATGGTGTAAGTATAGCCCCCAATTCCACAGTATGAAACCTTGGGGTTTTATTTGACCAGGACTTATCATTTAAGGCTCACATATCTCAGGCGTGTAGAACTGCATTTTTTTCACCTGCTGAATATTGCTAAGATCAGAAATATACTTTCTAAGAGTGATGCTGAAAAACTCATCCATGCATTTGTTACGTCTAGACTGGATTACTGTAACTCCTTGTTAGCAGCGTGTCCTAAGAGTTCCTTAAGAAGTCTCCAGCTTGTTCAGAATGGAGCAGCTAGATTGTTAGCAGGAACTAGCAGAAGAGATCACATCACTCCTGTGTTAGTTTCACTTCACTGGTTCCCAGTTGATTCTAGAATCAAGTTCAAGATCCTCCTGTTGACCTATAAGGCCTTACATGGACTGGCCACGTCCTATATTAAGGACCTCATAGTCCCTTACCATCCAATCAGAACACTTCGCTCGCAAAATGCAGGACTGCTTGTGGTTCCTAGAATTAGTAAAAGTACAGTTGGAGGTAGAGCGTTTAGCCACCAAGCCCCTGTTTTATGGAATAAGCTCCCAGCTCGTGTAAGAGAGGCTGATTCAGTTTCTACATTCAAAGTTAGACTGAAAACATTCCTCTTTGGACAGGCTTATTGTCAGACTAGTTAGTATTCAGAGATTACTTAACTTAATGTTAATGTGTTTAAATTAAACTTAATAACAATAACTTTTTTTTTTGTTTTAAAAGGCTGCTAGAAGTTGATGCTGGGGTAATTATGGTGCACTGGGGTTCTGTCCTCTTTTTTCATCTACTTCTACCCTTCCTCTCTTCTATTCTTGATCATTATTCATCATTTAGTTCTCCATGCCTCTGTTTGGTGCAGTACGATTCATGTATTGTCCCTCTTCCCCTCTCGCCTCCTGGGGAGTGGGAGTGCTTCCAGAATCCAGTTGGCTCATCTGTGCTCCTATACCGGACTGTGTACTTCGTCTCTGGCTCGCCTCTACTACTGCTCCTACACCTGGCTGTGGATCCTGCCTCTGGCTCATCTCTGGCTTGTCTCTGCTCTGTAACTGACCGAGTACCTCGTCTCTGCTCCTGCTCCTACTCCTGGCTGTGGATCCTGTCTCCGGCTCGACTCGCGCCCCCGACTGTCTCCCCAACTCTGGATGATGTCTGGATGATGCTCGTCTGCTGGTTTTTTAGATATGTAGTTGCAGAGTTAGATATTAATTATTCTCTATGAGTTCTGGTAAATCGCCTGTCCGTCCTGGGGGAGGATCCCTCCTTCTTGTGGGCACCCCTGAGGTTTCTTTGTTTTTCCTTACCGCGAAGGGGGGTCTAAGGGCAGGGATGTCCCGTTTAGCTTTGTCAGTTTGTTAGTTCAATTTAGTATTTTCCTATTTGAATTCGATGTATTCATGTTCCTTTTGATTTTATGTTTAACTTTTTCAATTACTGATGCAAACCCCATCGAGACGACTGTTGTTGTGAATTTGGGCTATACAAATAAAATTGAATTGAATCCTTGTTATTTACTGTGTCTCAGATCAAGGTCTATCAGGCCAAGGTGGTAGTAGACCAAGGCGGTAGTAGACCAAGTCGGCGTAGCAAATTTCTGAAAGTAAATAAGTTCCAAACAAAAACACAAAAAGCAATGCTGGAGAGCAAAGAGCCGCTGCACTCGCTGGTGCTGCCATCTTGAAAAAATGAGATCATCCCCCTCCTTTTTTGTCTTGTGCTCATACTATATAACAAAATAATATAAACTCAATTGATGTTATTATAATAATAATTATTATAACAGTTATATGAATCCTGTAAACTCCTGTAGTGGTTGGGTAGCTCGGTTGGTAAGGTGAGAGGCTATAATGGAGGAATCCAGGGAACTACCTCATGCAACGCTAGCCGCGGCCCATCCCTTAACGTCCTTATGCAACCCAGGTGTTACGGCTGTGGCCGTATTTTGTTTTGTTTAGTTCTGTTTGTCCTGTGTTTTGTGTATTTGGATTTGTATCAGAGTGGGACTTCTGTGTTTGTGTGCATCTTTGTGTTTGTTTGTGATTATTTGCAGGTGTGGTACATGAAGGTGTGGCCTCCCATTGGACCAGAGCTGATGGAGGCAGCCTTTAAAACCACCACTTGGACCTCCAGTCTGTGGGAAGGGAGCCTTGCTGCAACCGTCTCCACTGCAGCTTGGCCCTCTTCTCCATTTTGTTTTGTAATTCACCACCTGTTAAGTTGTGAGTTGCATTTTAGTGTTGTGTTTTAGTATTTTGTCGTTTTTATGGTTTTGTACCCACTCTTTTTAGACTTTTGGTTTGTAGTTATGTTAAGTGAAGCTGTAGGGGTGAACTGCCATTTTGTTTAGTACTTGTTTTCTCCTGTCTTTGTTAGGTTAGGGGAGGTTAGTGTGTTGTCTTTGTTTTCCCTTTTCCTTTGTACAGGTAAGAAAACAAGAGTTTCAGTTGGGTGGGGATTTGTTTGTTATTTTGGCCTTGGTTCACCCTGAAGCCTTTTTGCTTCACTTTTAGTTATTGCTGGTTGTTTATTTATTTGTAAATAAATTTGTCATTTATGTATGGAGACATTTGTTTGGTGTGTTAATTTAAATTTAGTAGCCAAAACTTTACTTTTTATGGTATGCTGCCTCGGTGCCCCTAGACTCTGAAGGGGGTGTAACACCAGGCCACACAAAACAGGAACTAACCAGCTTCACTGACGCACGTACACCTGGGTGCGAGAGGGAATGGACAGAATCAAAAATGCGTTGCTGCCATCCTGCAAGAACTACCAGCCAAGGCCGTCCTGTGTAACGTCACACAGGCAAGTTAGGCCGCCATCTTGCCACAAAACCTCCTCAAACTGGAGGCCCGAATTACCGGAGCAGAAGGCAAGAATGTCTGCATCACCAGGGTGCTCGGCGGCCATGACAGAAAAATCTGTTCCAACAAGCACCGGGGAGACGAGTACACGTGAGAGGCAGTCTGCAACAGTGTTGGACTTTCCGGCTACATGACGTATGTCAGTCGTAAACTCTGAAATGGCTGCCAGATGTCGCTGTTGGCGCGCAGACCAAGGTTCACTCACCTTAGCCATGGCAAACGAAAGTGGTTTATGAAGAACACAGGTGCATTTCATTGATGGCATTTTGAAGGCACAGAGATACAGTGATGAGATCCTGGAGCCCATTGTTGTGCCGTACATCCAACAACATCACCTCATGTTGCAGCATGATAATGCACGACCCCATGTTGCAAGGATCTGTACACAATTCTTGGAAGCTGAAAACATCCCAGTTCTTACATGGCCAGCATACTCACCGGACATGTCACCCATTGAGCATGTTTGGGATGCTCTGGATCGGCATATACGACAGCGTGTTCTAGTTCCTGCCAATATCCAGCAACTTGGCACAGCCATTGAAGAAGAGAGGACCAACATTCCACAGGCCACAACAGACAACCTGATCAACTCTATGCGAAGGAGATGTGTCGCACTTCATGAGGCAAATGGTGGTCACACCAGATACTGACTGGTTTTCTGAGTCCCCTGACCCCCTCAATAAAACAAAACTGAAGATTTCAGAGTGGCCTTTTCTTGTGGCCAGTCTAAGGCACACCTGTGCAATAATCATGTTGTCTAATCAGCATCTTGATATGGCACACCTGTGAGGTGGGATGGATTGTCTTGGCAACGGAGAAGTACTCAATATCACAGATTTAGACAGATTTGTGAACAATATTTCAGAGAACTGATTATTTTGTGTATGTGGAAAATGTTTCACATCTTTGAGTTCATACCATAAAAAATGGGAGCAATAACAAAAGTGTTGCATTTATATTTTTGGTCAGTGTACATATTATTACTATGGTGCCATGGTCAAAAAAACAAAAGTTACTTGAGCGACACTGACCCGCTCGCACAGTCCGCAGATGTTTGAGGCTTACCATGTCAGCTCGGTGTCGCATTTGAAACAGGTTGATGCGGAAACTTGAGTGAAACTGAGTGCTGTAGACAGAAACTGCCACAGATCTTTTTCTAAATACATTTCATGGGAGCCGTGCAAAAACTGAATAATTTCAAATTACACTTCGGCCATTTTATTGGGTCAGTATCAAGCTAAAATGGCGGGGGAGAGCAAACAACATGACGGGCAGCAAAACTGTTTTTTTTTTCTTTCTAAAACGTGTATCATGAAATTCACTCCTTCCAACATGAATTTCACCACCTTTGCTTTGGTAAAAACAAGCCTAGTCTAAGTAAATAATAATGGGGCATTTTCAGGCTAAAACGGACATACAGTAATATAGCAAGGTTAGGTAGGCCGTTAACTTAGCTAGCTAGCTAGCAAGAAAATACACCATTTGCTAGCGCAGCTGCTTTAAGTGAGGACTAACTTAATTAGGTGAGCCAACAGGAACAAAGAAAGTTTGTTTCACTTCAAACTTACCTTTGTGATCCACGTCGCAGTCAACAAAATTCGCCATTTGAAATGTGGAGCATGCGCACCTGTCTGTCTCTGTCTGACAAAAGACCGCCCAATTGAGGGGCGTGGCTTTGACATTGTGCTCCCAGTACAGAGAGGCTTGTGAGAATTACTGATGTTATTCATTTACATTTTATTGGAAATATCAACTAACTAAGCCAACAAACTGTTTTAGTAAATATTACTTGGATTGAAGGATGAAATGTACATACCAAACAGAGAATTTATAATTACAAATAACTACCAAGTAATGCACTGCATGAAAACAAGCTTTTTTAAGTAAAAGCACAGAATTGGTATGATTATGTAGGATTTACATAGATAACTGAAATAATATTTACAAGGCCAAAAAAATCATTTTTTTCAGTGCACACTGTGAGACTAAACATCCTGAAAATCTGAAAGACCTGAATGCAGAGCAGAAGATCCAGAAAGCAGAAGAGTCAGAGAAGAATGGGACACTTCAGCAGACGCTTTGCAGCCATCCACAATCCCAAAGTCAAGCTGCTGTGAAAGCCAGTTTGATGGTGGCAGAGGAGATGTCAGCAGGTAGTTTGTGACTGCTTGCACAAATTGCTGATGGTGAATGAAGGACACCTGTGTGGGAGGGCATGGTCACACACAGAGCATGGAGGCTGCTATTCTCTTATAGAGTACCAGTGCGTGGCCGCAGAGGCAGGAGGAGGACTATTGGAGCCAGTGCGTGGAGCCTGTGCCATTGGAGTTTGACCTGCTGTCGGAGCCAGAGACGCGAGGTCCACGACACTTGGACGCAACCTGCAAGGTGCAGGCAGGAGGAAGGCTTGGAGCCGGAGGTGCGCAATTCACGACGCGGAGGCGGCAGAACACTGGCCACAGCCACCACAGGTCTTCATCGGCGCGTGGACCAGCAAATTTGCTCACGTGGAGGAGGAGGGAGGCAGCACACCCTCGGGAAGCTCGCACACTGCCATTTGGAGACCCAGAGGGGTGAACGGGCTTCACCCCTCCTAAAGCTAAGTGTGCCAGTTACACCCCGGGATTCCATGAACAGCTTGTAGCTCAGTCACCAGTGAATTTTAATTGGGATTTATATGGATTGACTTTTAACTCTTTTGCATGACTGTTTTTGTGCTTTTAAAAACTATTTGTGGGTTTGCCTTGTTTTTATTGCATGTGTACTGGTGGCTTGGAGTGCAGGCCTGCTCGTGTGAAGGACTTGGGTGTGGGACGAACGTCAAGGTGGACAGTTGGACAATAGCGTCATATGGACAACTACCACCACTGTTCTCCTAAAGACTCCTGATGCGACGGCTTTACATGTGTTTTATGTCATTCTTGTTTTTTTAGTTTTCATCATTCCTGGTTTTAACTACTTTATTAAAACCTTTTAACTACCAAGGCTTTGGCTGTCTCTGGAGCAACTGGCAAACTCCCCAACGGATCCCTAAAATTTTTGATTGCTCTGGGGCTTCACCCTCACCCCTCTGACCGAGATGGCCGCTTAAGCCAGACAATTGACCCAGGGAGAAGTTGTGAAGAGCTGCAGGATGGATGTGTTGGACGTCTGATGTCCAGACAAAAAGCAGATGCTGGCAAACAGAAGCCTGAGGAGAAAGACACTTCTGCTGGAGTTTGGGAGATGGTCACTGGTTCAAGAACACAGTTGATGAAAGAAGCAAAGACTTGATTGCAGACTCTCTGACTGTTGATGAAAGTCCTGACATGACTGATACTGCACAGCTGGAAATCTTCATCCGGGGACTGGACTCCAGTTTTCACCTTGTAGCATTGCCACAGAGGAATCCAGTCGAAAAAAAACATCTCAATGACAACTGAACTACAGACATGAAGAAACTCCACATTGAAGAAACTATTGCTCGAACACAAAAAAAAAAAAACTGGTTCTTGGTTTATATCAATACTGTTTATGATTCTATGATGGATTATGGGAATTCTGGATGACGTGGGTGGAGTCACCAGCAAGCGAAGAAAAAGGAGAAAAGTTTGGGGCGTCTGCAGCTGTGAGAGGAGGAAATAAGGAAAAAAGGCTGGGGAGGGCTACGAGGGACCCCAGGAAGAAAGAAAAAAAGATGACCTACCCAAGAAAACCAGATGAAGGTGGAAAATACAAGAAACACATTTGAATGACAACCTTCCACTTTCTTTGTTGGACTTCCATTTCATGGTGGATTTCTATTTTTTGGACACTGGAGTTTCTGTTTGAACACTAGAAGAGGAACTAAAGAACCTAGAGAGACTGAAAAGGATAAGAGGACTTTGGAAAAGATGTGTTTCTATGTTTGAATTTAGTTTGTGTTGATTCAAAAGGTAAATGAGTAAAACCCTAATTTGTGTAAAGAGTGTCATTCATACAGCTGGTTCCATATAGAGGCCCGTATGGGGATCTGATTTTTATCAATATAGAACTATTTGCATGTTTTTCTACCAGGCTGAGCCCACTATCAGTTTGGAGGACTGGCCCCGTAAGTGGTGGTCAAACCTCAAGGTAGAGGGCTGCATTGGGATCGGGTCCCGCCGGGTCCCGCGGGACCCAACCCAAATCTCGCGGGATTGGGCGGTTTGGATTGTGCTGCGGGCGGGAGCGGGCGGCAAAAAATAAACCCAGCGGGATCAGTGCTGGCATGAATATCGGATGAATATATAATAGCGGACTACGTTAGGCTGTGCGGCTGTTGGAGTCTTACGTACTGAAGCTCCGTGAAGCTCCAGGTAGAGATGCCCAATGGCCTCTGTCATCAAACCTGTTGTTGGGGGGTGTGCAACGCCCCGCCCCGCCTCTTACTAAGAGCGCGCTTCAGGCCGTCTGTCTGCGCGCGCACACACGCACACTTTTAACCGAACAGGATTTGTGAAAATATATTTAATATTTAAATTGCACATTACACAAGTGAAGAATGCATCAAAAGATGAGGCTGGAGGAGGACATGAATCTCTTTAATAATATCAATACAAATACGTGTTTTTTTCCTGCGGGACGGGGGACGATACAAAATCAATGCATCTCTATTACTGTGCGGGACCAAATTCTCTGAGTTTTGCGGGTGCGGGCGGGAGTGGACATACATATTGCGGGAGCGGGCGGGAGTGTAACGCATACGTTGCGGGAGCGGGCGGGATTGGTCAGAAATTCAGCGGGCGCGGGCGGGAGCGGGATGAAGAAAATAGTCCCGCGCAGGGCTCTACCTCAAGGGGCCGCATTGCTGGAGACCTGTACCTGGAGACAGCAGCACTATCAGTGCCTTGTGAGAGATGGTTTTTCCTCTCTGGACATGTGGTTCAGGAGGCTTGTGTGTTTGAGGAAGTGGCTCAGTGCAAAGAGCCAGAAATGTGGGGGCAGCCATCCATTTGTTCCTGCAGTTCAGCAGAAAAGCAGAAAGCTAGTACAGAACATGAAAGTCTTCTTTCACTTCCATTCTTGATGCTCTACACAGACAATTGACTTCATCTTTTTTGAAATGACAGGTTTCATTTCTAGTGGCAAATGAATCTTCAGTCATTTCTGGTTTTCAGTGACTGAATGATGCACTGACCAAAGAACACTTTGTGTGTTTTTGTTGTTCTAGTGACATTCAAAGGAAGTGTCTGTTCTAGATTCAATATTTAAAGATCTTTTCAAACTATTTTCTTCAAATAGATTTCATGTAGAATCCTTTAAATGGTTTTATGAAAACTGGAAGCTGAAACTAATTTGGACTCAAACTTGAACTTTCTACAGGCCGATCTGTGAACATTTTTCTTACATGAAATGGATCCGTGTTCTAAAATAGGTTGGAGATCCTGATTTACAAGATCCTGAATGAAACAGATCAGTTTCTATCAATCATCAGAACAATCAATTCAATTGATGAAGAAAATCTGAACCAATCATCAGTTTGTTTCAAACACAGCTGTAGACAGAAAATCTTCCAGTGAAACATCAGAAAGTTCTTCCCCTGATCCATTCTTCTCATCCTTCAGGGAGTTCAGCTTCTTTACTGACCTCAGTTTCTGCAGTCTGCAGTCTGGACTCTCCAGAAAACTACAAAGAAGAGGAAGCCCTGAACCCTGCAGGTTCCAGTTGTTGCTCAGGTCCAGTTCTGTCAGATTAGATGGGTTTTTCTTCAGAGCTGAGACCAGAACTTCACAGCTGATCTCTGACAAACTGCATCTCTCCAACCTGCAATCAGACAGAAAACTGTGTTCAGGAGCAGTGATGCAGCTGGAGGTCCAGAAACTTGGTCCATTCAGTCAGGTGGGACCCGCCCTGATGACAGACTGACAGATGACATTTTCACTGTTTGCTCATTTCTTTTGGATTTGCACCCAAAAACATGATCAGGAATGAAATTGTAAAAGATTAGAAATGACTTGAAATGAAGGTAACCCTTGTGTTATCCTAGGCACTTTGACATTGGGAGTTGGGTTATCTAGACCCACTAGACAGTGCGCTGAACCATTTCATTCCAATGACTTGTGATCTTCACTGGTCCAATGGATTACACGAAATTTTTCCACCTTTATCCACCTTTGTCATGGTAGGGAGAACACGTCAAAGTAAGGGTGGGGTCATCTAAGATAGCACAAGGGTTAAAATAGATGAGGAATTAAAATGTCATTGATAATCAAGATTTATTCATGATTAAATTAAAAAAATGTCAGATCAACTTGTATTACTTCATCTTGAATCCTAAATTGTAAAATGCATTTTCAAATGCTCACATTGCAGAAAAACAGCTGAAAAAGTCTTATTGTTAGAGGTGCTTTGAAAACATGAGGATCCACGGGACCAAAATATCTGTCTGTGGCCCTGAAGAAGAGCTGATGATGGTTCTGCTGGTAGTCCAAGGCAGGGGTGGCGAATACGCGGCTCTTGGCCAATGAGCGTGCAGCTCTTTGTGTCTCATCATATTTTCTATATACTGTGCCTCATTTTATAGTTTTTTCCCTCTTAAACCACACTCAAACCATCAGAGGGTATTAAAAATCAATAATAAATAATAATAAAAGTAATGTGGCAGTGTGTGTGTTTGATGCTGCTCCAGACACAAATGTGACCGCCAATCATTTGCGCGGGTTACGCCCAACGCCGGAACACATAGATAAAGATTTGATGTGCGTGCAGACTGTTACCCTCATGGTCAAAATGGTGAAATTCAGAGTGTAAAGATAAACACAGGACATTTTTGGAAGAACGGGAAGATTCTTACTTTTTTACTGAACAGAATGGGAAGTCACGATGTTTATCATTATGAGCTTTTGGAAGCAGTAACATAGTTCATGGCACAAAAGAACCAAACGGATCCTGGAGAAAATTAAAAAGTCTTCCTGATCTGACACAAATAGTCTCCTTTATTAACAAGTTGAGGCTTTTCAAAGTCCACATTCAAAACGGCCATCATTCCACGTTCCTTCTTTGCGGAGCTCACAGCAGAAAGCTGCAATCCAAATGAATGAAGCACAGAACGTGACGCTGCTTGCGCAACTGGACGGAAACGACCGCAGTTCCTTTTTCTCATGCAGAGACTGACTGCCTGACATCCCCGCTTGTCACTGATGAGGCAGCGAGAGAACCGGAGATGATTGAGCTGAAATCTCTTTGAAAGGAGGCCCTGTTACATCTTGGAGAACAGAGAAATCCCCATGTGTAAAAGAGCTGCTCTCAAGCTGCTGTTGATGTTCTCCTCAATATATGTCTGCCAGTCCCTGTTTTTTACCATGAAACACGTGAAATCAAAGCATCGGTCCGTTCTGACCGACACTCACGTAAAGAAACTGATCAGAGAGGCTACAACTGGCCTGGGGGTTAGCCCTGCCTTCAGCCCTTAAGACTCATGGGAAGTGGGGAATCTTACGTGTAAAGCCATGAGCCAGGGAGCTGTGTCCAGAAGTGACTTCCATGCCATTTGGCTGAATGTGTGTGTCAAAATTAATGGGCACTAAATGTGGACAGGGGGGGCGTGAATGATGCAGTAAGTTTAATGGTAACTTAGCACTTGTTAGCATACTACATTAAAGAATGAACTGAGTCATTGCAATGTATTAACATTTAATAAATTATTTGCTTTTGATGGCAAAATTCAGTCATTCAATTTTAAATACAAAAAATATAAAAGCAAAATATTCAAATGAAGGCTCAAAGTAATTTATGCTACACACATCTGAAATGTAATGTATTAAATGTTTTTATTATGAATATGAATTACTTATACACCAGAAAGATGCTCTGTCCAGATGTTTGTGTATTTGTTGTTGTGTCATTGAAAGAGGAATGTTGAGATACAAAGAATTACCAGTTAAATTTCTCAATGTGGTTCTAAGGTGTCTGGCAACAGTGCTGGAAAAACAGAGAACAAGCGTGAACGCCCTTCCTCAGGCAACATCTCATCGGCAGCTAATACCCTTCCTCCGAGAGGGTCAGGCCACCTTCAACACCACCAGTGCAGCTGACATAGGACAGCTGGGTAAAGCACGGGACTGGAAAATGCTGGCGGACCTGGACAGAAAACTCTGCTTTCCACGGGAGGTTGCATCCACCAACCTTCGACCAGGCCTTGTACTGTGGTCATCCACACTCAAGATCGTATACATCGTAGAGCTCACAGTACCCTGGGAGAGTGCAATAGAGGAGGCCTATGAAAGAAAGATGCTGAGGTACGCCGAACTTGCAGCAGACGCCAAAGAGCAAGGCTGGAACGTGAAGGTACGCCCAGTGGAAGTAGGCTGCAGGGGTTTTGTGGCCACCTCAACACCCAGGCTACTCAGGGAGATGGGAGTGCGAGGGAAGGCTCAAAGGCAGGCAATTAAAGACCTCTCCCAGGCAGCTGAGAAGGGAAGTCAGTAGCTATGGATCAAGAGGAAGGACCTGACCTGGGCCTCCAAATGTCTGGTGACTGATGGGGGTGAACCTGGGACGCTGGGATTCACTGCTGAACCCTCTGGAGGTGTTGTGGGCCTATCAGCGAAACACTGAAGAAGGAGGGCGCCCACTTGAAAACCCAAGTGACGTCACCACTCATCTGCTTGCCACAGTGTCTCATCGGTGCCTTAGTAATTATTCAGGGATATCAACATCTAGTCCTATAAAACAGACACGTCAAGATAATTCTGCTGTTAGTCTGAGGGTTTCAGCTGGTTCTGCTGTTTGTCTAAGGGTTTCAACTGGTTCTGCTGTTAGTCTAAGGGTTTCAGATGGTTCTGCTTTTAGTCTGAGGGTTTCAGATGGTTCTGTTGTTAGTCCAAGGGTTTCAGATGGTTCTGCTGTTAGTCTAAGGTTTTCAACTGGTTCTGCTGGTACTCTAAGAGGTTCAGATGGTTCTGCTGTTAGTCCAAGGGTTTCAACTGGTTCTGCATGTCGTTTAAGGGTTTCAGATGGTTCTGCTGTTAGTCTAAGGGTTTCAGATGGTTCTGCTGGTAGTCTAAGGGTTTTAGCTGGTTCTGCTCTTAGTCTAAGGGTTCCCACTGGTTTAGCTGCTCCCAAACTCTTTTTCGTTCCAGAAATCGTTTAGGACATTTGGGTCAAACTCAAGTCTAGTGGGATGCATTTTTAAAAGGCATCAATCAGGACTATACCAGCTGATATTACTTTGCACTAATAGGGGGCAGGTTAACCTTCTGAATACTGACAAACTCCAGCTGCTTTCTTGGCTTGCCAGACCTTTTTACCCCTCCTTTTCTTCATGTGTTCAATACTTATTCCCTGTGCGATTTCACTTTATTACACATAACTTCATTTATGGACATAAATGTTTGGATTTCTTTCTATGTGTGCATTACTTGGGTTGATGCCGACATCTGGTCGTCCCGATGGGTTGAATAAAGCAACAGGTCAGAGTGAAAGTCACCTCTTACCCCTTGTTTTTGTCCAAATGATGAAGCAAAAGGTGTGAGGTATTGGAGCCAGGGTGGTTTTTTGTTCTGCTTTTATTTTGTTACTTTCAGTTTCTCACATGTCCTCTCATTTAAGGTGTCATGATTTCTCCCCAGTATAATTGTCCCTCAGTGTCATCACCTGTTCTCCCTAATGTGCACACCTCTTTGTAATTGTCAATCTGTCCTAATGTTTATAGTCTGCGTCTCTTCAATGTACCTCTCCCCTTAATGTGATCTGTGTTATTGTATCTTTTATAATTATTTTCATGTTTTATAATGTATATAACCTGTAATTTTTTTCAATAGATATTTAAAATGTATTTTTTATCACATTAACTCCTTCTTTTCACATTCCATCATCCATTTTTAGAAGAACATAAACACTCACCTGAGCACAGGTGTTAGCTCACCTTTGCACTAATATTTTGCATGATTGAATGAATTAATTATTTCACACTAGTTGGTTTGAAGACATAAGTATGCCTGTGTGAACATCATCTGTATTGTGTACATGTTGACATGTGAACATTTTTGCAGCTAGCAGGTGTGTTGATAACATTTGAGTGTGTGTGGACAGGCCCCGCCCTTTTTGTACTACATTTGAACCTTACCGTAATGATAAACAACCAGTAAACTTGTTGCTTTATGCTGCTTCATGGTTTTACCCCCCCATCTCCTATTATCACCCTCCGGCCCCCCCCTCTAACATCCCTCTCTCTTCTTCCCCCTTTCCTTTTCCATCTGGTCCAACACAAAATATTTTCAAATATGATTAAAATGAATAAAGTTTGGCCTCAATTACAAAAGGGGTTTATTCAGAAATTCCTCTGGTTTGTCTGAAGATTAATAACCCCTGTTGTTAAAGTAAAATATGTCCAACACAAGAGGCCCTCATCTGTCTGCCCAGCTGTTGGACAGGACAAGTTAAAATTCTGAAAAACAGCAATGTGAAATGAAAACAAAGCTGAGGGATGACTGCCTGGACCAGGAAAAGGTTGTGAAGGTGGGGTGTATGAGGTTCCATTTTTGCCAAAAAACATGAAAATATGTTTTGCTTCTTCTGTCTGTCTTTTGTCCATTGTCTATGTCTATTGAACAAGTTCATTGAACATTGGTTCATGTCTATGTACTACGTAAGGGTTAATGGCCGACGAAGTGTGTGGTTACTACTTTTTAACGCACGCCGTGGAAGCCTGAACCGTCCGACGGTTGCTTCCGCGAAGTGCGTTAAAAAGTAATAACCGCACACTTCGAAGGCCATTAACCCGCTTATACCATGGTCACTTACAAAAGCAATACATATTAACCAGGTTTTAGTCCTTAATTCTTGTTTTTTTTTCGATTTGGATCACTTTTCTCACAAACAGCGGACTATATGTTACGTGATGCGGCGATGCGCCGCATCACGTAACATATAGTCCGCGTCGCGCAGCACCACTGCTGCAGTCAAGATTCTGCGATTTATATATTCTAATCCTCCCGATGGGTTGAATAAAGCAACAATTCAGAGGGAAAGTTAATCGCTTACCGCTTGTTTTTGCCCAGATGATGAAGCAAAAGGTTGTTTTACAGAAGCCGGCGCAGTGATACAAAACATTTAAGCTAGCCGACCGGAACTTCTTTTTTCACTGTGCGGTTATCAGATTTTAATGCATACCCAGCAGCCAATCAGAATCGAGTATTCAACCGGACCATGGTATAATAAGCAATATATTCTCCGTGCCAATGCTTTTTTGATTATTAATTTGTATTTGCTTTGGATGTTTATGCTGGTTTTATGCTTAAAACTTTGTATTTGTCTTTATTATTATCGTTTCCCCATGTCATCTCATTACGGTGTCAGAAAGCTCTAGTTCGTGTTCTGTATTCTCAGTTTGACATCCGGTCTATCCTGCTCTCTGATTGGCTGATTCACCTGGAGCATCTTTATTTTTGAATGCATTCCCTTGTGTTGTCTTAAAAGACATTTTGTGAGCTACGTCAGGAAAATCCTTAGCAACCTTTGCGAGTATGTTTAGCCACGACATTAACCCTAGCGCTGGCTCTAACAAACTTTTTTTTTTTCGTTACGTGGCACTACAGGAAACAATTTACCGGCTGTACAAAGGACTTTTCTGAAGACTTTGGCAAAATTTGAAAAACGACAAGATCTAATTACACGACTTGGGGAAACTTTGTAGTTAACGATACTAGCAACGGTTGCTAAGGACTTTCCTTTTTTTTTTTTTTTAACTTGTTCTGTCCAACAGCTGAGCAAACAGATTAGAGCTGAAGGCTTTTTTGTGTTGGACAGGTTTTACTATCACAAAAAGAGGTTATATAGCTTTGAGAAACTAGAGTGTAGATTTGTATAAACCCCTTTTTGTCGTATTTTTTTCTTTTATTTATTTGTTACATTTAGTGTGTGTGGGGAGGGAGAGGGGAAGAATGTGAGGGGAGGTGGAAGAGAGTAAAAGGAAGAAAGGTGAAAAGGTGGGGGAAACAAGCACTGATTTGAATAAGTTATTAGTTTAAGCTGTAACAATTATACCAGATCTGCTGGAAAGACAAATATTACATCAAAGGTAAAAATCTGACACTAATATGAGCAAAAAATATCTGTCCATCAATACACTGTGGGTAAGGAGGAGGGATGAAGCAGACAGGGAGCAGTGTGGCAGTGTGCACGTGCACGTGGGGGTGGAGATACATGCATGCTGCCGACGTGAACCGTGTGTTCATAAGGGGAACCAGATCCTACCCAGCCAGACCAGCCAGACCAGGAGAGCCCCCCAGGCCAGGAGCCCCCCCAGCATCCGGACCCAGGCAGCCCGGGAGGGGAGGAGGAGGGGACTGCCCACCCCACCAGCCAGGCACAGAGAGGGCCCCCCTACAGGGGCCCCCACAACGCCCAGAGGCATAAGCGAACCCAGTGCCCGGCCCCCAGGCCACAGGACAGGAGCGCTTAGCCGTACCAGGCAGCAGCCATGCGGGCCACCGGGCGCCGGACACTAAGACAAGGGCCAAGGACGAAGCCAGGGCCCCCAGAACCCATGAGCCGCCCACCACCCGACCGGCGCCCCGTCTCCGCAAGCCAGCCCAGGCACGCGACCTGAGCAACCCAGGGATCGCCACGCACCCACAGCCACCCCCCATAACCCTATAACCCTACACACTACAACCCCCCCCCACCATAATATCTGCCCCCCCTCCCCAACCCTCTCAGTGCTCTCCCCTCTCTGTGATGGGGAGGGAAAGCCCCACAGGGTCCCAGCGAGCCAGCCCCCAGGTCTGTCCCACCCATGCACTCACGCACACATACTCACAATCAATTCAATTCAATTCAATTCAATTTTATTTGTATAGCCCAAAATCACAACAACAGTCGTCTCGATGGGCTTTGAAGTAAAACATGAACTCAAAAGGATCATGAATACAAAGAGTCAATAGGAAAATACTAAAATAAACTAACAAACTGACTAAGCTATACTGGCATCCCTGCCCTTAGACCCCCCTTCGCGCAATCATCTGGTTACCTTCCCCACCCCTCGCCGCCACGCAGTAACCCCCCCAGCCGGCTGACCCCCAGCGCCGTATGCCCGACCATTCCCGCAGCTGACAGGATACCGATAAGCCCGTCCGCCCTGAGAGGACCAGGCGGGTGAAGACCGCCCCCCCCCCCCCGACCCCACATATGTATGGTGGTGTGGCAGTGCTGTGTGTGTGCTGCAGGTAAAATAGGAGGTCTCCAGTGTGGGGGGCTCCACCGCTGCCAAGCCGCAGAGCCCCCCACTACGGGCTCCCTCTGTGAGTGGTGTGTATTTGCTGTGTGTGTGCTGCTAGCATGCAGCGTGTGTGTCTACAGAGGAAGTTAAAATTGTGGGGGGGCGCAGCGAAAGGTGAGCACGGATGTTTCACCGTGCCCCCCTCCACCAGACCCTCTCCACAAGGCCCTAGATGAATCAGAGTGTCTAATATGCAAGTAAAAAGCAGGGTGGAGGGCGGGTGCCAACGCGAACCCAGAGAGGGGCATCCCCAGTGAGCCACGCCAGCATACCCCTCCCATCCAGTTCCCGGAGCCCTATGTGCCTGTGTGCAATATTTGTTTGGGTGAGAGCGGGGAGGAGCAGGCGGATGGGCACAACCGGGGGAGAAGGCTCCCCCGAGCGACCGGCCCCCCAGCCGTCCGCGGTAGGCGCCCCCCCTCCCAAAGCGGCCAGGCAGCCAGGTAGCGGCAAGCCAGCCGCAGTTGGAGGCCAGAGCCTCGTAGCGCAGAGAGACAGCCAGCAAGGAAGGGTCCCGGTGCGAGAACGGAGGGGCAGGGGGTCCAGCCCCACCATTCATACCCTGGCCTCCCTAAGGACTAGCACACCCCCCCAGCCCCCCCCCAAATAAAATAAACCAAAATAAATGAAATTATAATAATAAAATAAATAAATAAATAATAATAATAATAATAATAATAAAATAAACCCACCCAATAATAATAATAAAATAAACCCACCCAATAAACCCAATAATAAAATAAACCCCTTTACCCCTACTGTGAATGCGGCATCGACCCCCCTGGGGGCCAGGCCACGCGCCAACTACCGGACACGGGCAAAACACTGGCCATGGGCAGACGACCCCAGAACCCCAAGCCCCCCCCCCAGCCCCCGCCACGGCAACCAGCCACCCAGCACGGCACCCGGCCGGGAACCCCTGCCAGGTTGCCGGCAGAGTGCGCGCCCCCACCACCACCCCACCCGGGCAACCAGAACCCCGAGCCGGGAGAATGGCTGGCCCGGCAGAGCCCACCCCCCCAAACCCACCCAACCAGCCAGGACCCGGCTCAACCTATCACCCTCCCACCCCTACCAGGTGATGTGACTAACCAGCTGGAGCCAGGGAGAGTCTGAAGCCGACAGGTTTTTTGTGGAGGACATTATCTCTAAGCTAATATGCTCTGACATGAGGTTTCTGTAGTGGTTGATGCTAAGATTATTTTTAGATTTCCAGTTTAGGAGGATAGTTTTCTTTGCGATACATACAGCGGTGAGAACCATATAAGCCTTGTTAGATTCTATATTGATGTTATTCAGGTCACCTAATAAGCAGAATTTGGGGCAAGCAGGAATCTTATGATTGATAAATCCTCACAAACGTTACGCCAGAATGATTGGACAGGTGGACAGAACCACAGGGCATGCAAATAGTCGTCTATGTTGTTACCTATGCACTGTGTGCATATAGCAGACTGATTGAGACCCATTTTAAATAACCTCTGTCTGGTGTAGTGAATTCTGTGGAGAATCTTGTATTGAATAAGTTGCAGATTAGGGCTTTTGGTCATATTAAAGGCATTCAAACAGATCTGTGGCCAAAATTGATCACTAGAATTCAATGATAGCTCAGACTCCCATTTTGTCATGGGTAAGTAAATTGTTTCATCTATGTTAGATATCAACTTATAAATTTTGGAGGTGAGTTTGGGATTTTTAAGGTCCATGAAATGTGTTACTGTAAGGGGAAGGTCTAGGTCTATTTCGGTCAGGCAGTATTTAGTAGGGCTGGGAATCACTGGGTACCTCACGATACGATACGATTTGCGATACTTTGCTCACGATAACGATACTATCACGATATGGCGATAATGCGATAATCAATATATCTCGTCTCTAACAACTCACGATATCGCAAACTTTAAGAAAGAAGAACTTTAAAAACAGCTTTTTGGAAAATATTTCCCCATTTATTTTTTATTTTTTAAACACCATGATAATAAACAACGTGTGTCCTATTTGGTGTAATGAATAACAGACTTTTGTGTAACGTTGCTGAAATCAGTAATACTCTGTCTTTGACAAAAAATGACAATTTTCATGTGGAAATATCTGTAAAATTTGGTTTAAACAATAGTGAACATGAACAGCAGCCATTATTTAGTACAAAATTGCTGTAAAAAGGATAAAAAATGAATGAGTCAAGTGCGCGCAGACACATTGGTATTAACTTCAGAAAAAACAAAACCATAGCCATTGCTTAATTTAAAAAATAACTGTAAATCAGATATTTATTCTGTGAACAAATTATAGTGTCTTTGTTAAAAAATAAATGACACCATTTAGTGCAAATGTGGTGTAAACAAAAATATAATTCTCACAGAAAAATAAAAATCAAGTAGCTAGGAACTTTCCTTTAAGTTATTTAAGACATAAACTGCTTTTAAAATAAATAACCAGGGATAAAATACATAAAGAACTTGAAGTGCATCTAAAAGTTAACGTCTTTGTGAACAACACGTTTGGGTAAAGCTGCATGTGATGTATGTTTATGTTCATGTTTTTCTGGAGAACCACAGGCTTTAGCATCAAGACGCCGCTCATATACTGCTGCTTAGAGGAGAAGGGGGGTCTAAGGGCAGGAATGCCTCTCTTTCTTCCGTTTCTATCTCAGCTGTAGCTCTGGTCTAGACGTACAGAGCAGGGATCCTTTTTCAGTATTTCTGAGAGGGAATGTCAAAACTCTAATGCATTCAATAAAAACCCAAATCCCTCGTTCTCCACCGCGCTGCAGGGACCGTTTTCCGTTATTGCCGCTGCTCTGTCTCTCTCAGAAGACGGCGGTAGCTTCTTATGGAAAAAAGTATCCGCGTCGGGCTGTGTCGCTTCAGGCCAGCAACAGCCACAGCTTTCTCACACAACTCTGGGTGATGCAGCTTCAATGCTGCCGGCCCGTCTTTTAACTTGCTGCCGTCGCTTCTCATTGTTTTCCCGCTCCGCCATCTTTGTTTGAATGTGTGTTCTTCTTTGTCCGCCCACAACAGCCAATCTCGCAACGAGCGCCCCCTATCGACCCTCCAAGGAATTGTCTTACCAAAGGATGGTTAATATAACGTTTTACAGGGTTTTTAAACGTAAATAAAAGGTCGATACTTGATGAAGACGTATCGATAATCGATCGCGGGACTAAATATCGCGATATATCACCATATCGATATTTTGGCACACCCCTAGTATTTAGTGCTTATAGCTGATTTAAGCTGCTGATATTCTTGAAATTTGTTTATATTAATTCCATAGGTTGGGGATAACGTTGAGAGGGACATAAATTTTCTATTCTGAATTATATGCTGGAACTGCTGGATTAATTTGTTCTTCCATGAAGCAAAATTAATCATGTTTTTGTTGATCAAAATGTCAGGGTTGTTCCAAATGGGGGTAAGTTTCCATGGAAGTAATGTGAGGTTGTTTTTTTTTTAAGAAAATCCCACCAGGCTGTTGGGGATGAGCTGATGTTTAAACTTCTGAATCAATTGTGTTGTTTAATTTTAGAACTGAAGAAAAGTAAATTAGAAATATCTAGGTTAACACAGAGATTTTGTTCTATGTCTAGCCAGGATTCATCTAGCACACCAGGATTCAGCCATTTTTGTACATAAAACAATCTGTTCGCGGAGTACTAGTCCTGGAAGTCTGGTAGGCCTAGCCCTCCTCTATCTTTAGGTTTTTTAATAGTTTTAAACTGATCCGTGGGGGTTTACCTTCCCAGAGGTATTGGGAAATGAATGAGTCTAATGATTTGAACCAAGTAGTTGGAGGTTTGGAAGGTATCATTGAAAACAGGTAGTTAACTTTTTGGGAGAATCGTCATTTTTATGGTTGCAACTCTCCCGATTAGAGAAATGGGTAGAGTTTTCCATCTAGTGAGATCAGCCTCGGTTGTTTTAAGTAGTTGGGTGTGGAGATATTTATACCTATTTATACCTAAGTACTTTATGTTGCCTGTTTGTATTTTAATAGATAACAGATTTAGATAATTGCAATTAATTGGTAGAATTGTGCTTTTAAACCAGTTTATGGAGTATTCTGAAACTGAGGAAAATCTATTAATTAGGGAGATGATTTGGCAGATGGAAGATTGTGAATTTGGAGTAAATAGTAGAACATCATCTGCATAAAGACTTATTTGGTGTTCTAAATTTTTGGTTTGAATGCCTTCAATGTCTCGACTTTGCCTAATTGCAGCAGCTAGAGGTTCAATAAATAGTGCAAATAAAGACGACGATTGTGGACAGCCTTGTCTGGTTCCTCTTTGTAAATTTAAGCTTGGAGATATTTGATCATTTGTTCTGATATGAGCATTAGGAGAGGCATATAATATTTGTATCCAGTTAATAAATGATTTTCCAAAGCCAAATTTGTTCAGGGTGGCTATTAAAAATTTCCAGTTGACCTGATCAAATGCCTTTTCTGCGTCCAGTGACAAAATGGTTGCTTCTTGGTTATTGATAGTTGTATAATCTATGAGGTTGATTAATCTGCGCATGTTAGTAGATGAATGTCTACCCTTTATAAAACCTGTTTGGGTAGGATGTATTAGAGAGGGAACTACCCTCTCCAGCCTTCCTGCCAAGGCTTTGCAGATTATTTTAAGATCTTCATTAATCAGCAATATGGGTCGATAGCTGAATGGTGATGTGGGATCTTTTCCAGGTTTCAGAAGTAAGATAATATTAACAGAATTCATATTTGGAGGTAGATAATTGTTGTCCTTAATTTCTATTGTCATTCTGAGAAAAAAAAGGAGCTAAGATTTGCCAAAACTCTTTATAAAATTCTGCTGGGAAGCTAGGGCTGGGAATCACTGGGTACCTCACGATACGATACGCGATACTTTGCTCACGATAACGATACTATCACGATATGGCGATAATGCGATAATCGATATATCTCGTCTCTAACAACTCACGATATATCAAACTTTAAGAAAGAAGAACTTTAAAAACAGCTTTTTGGAAAATATTTCCCATTTATTTTTTATTTTTTTAAACACCATGATAATAAACAACTTGTGTCCTATTTGGTGTAATGAATAACAGACTTTTGTGTAACATTGCTGAAATCAGTAATACTCTGTCTTTGACAAACAATGACTATTTTCATTTGGAAATATCTGTAAAATTCAGTTTAAACAATAGTAAACATGAACAGCAGTGTCATTATTTAGTACAAAATTGCTGTAAACAGGATAAAAAATGAATGAGTCAAGTAGCTGCCAGGCACATTGTTATTAACTTTTAAAAACAAAACCATAGCCATCGCTTAATTTAAAATATAGCTGAAAATCAGATATTTATTGTGTGAACAAATTATATTGTCTTTGTTAAAAAATAAATGACACCATTTAGTGCAAATGTGCTGTAAACAAATATAAAATTCTCACAGAAAAATAAAAATCAAGTATCAAGGAACTTTCCTTTAAGTTATTTAAGACATAAACTGCTTTAAAAATAAATAACCGGGGATAAAATACATAAAAAACTTGAAGTGCATCTAAAAGTAAACGTCTTTGTGAACAACACGTTTGGGTAAAGCTGCATGTGATGTATGTTTATGTTCATGTTTTTCTGGAGAACCACAGACTTTAACATCAAGACGCCGCTCATATACTGCTGCTTAGAGGAGAAGGGGGGTCTGAGGGCAGGAATGCCTTTTCTTCCGTTTCCATCTCAGCCATAGCTCTGGTCTGAGCGTACAGTACAGGGATCCTTTTTCAGAATTTCTGAGAGAGAATGTCAAAACTCTAATGCATTCAATAAAAACCCAAATCCCTCGTTCTCCACCGCGCTGCAGGGACCGTTTTCCGTTTGTTATTGCCGCTGCTCTGTCCATCAGAAGACGGCGGTAGCTTCGTATGGAAAAAGGTATCCGCGTCGGGCTGTGTCGGCTTCAGGCCAGCAGCAGCCACGGCTTTCTCACACAACTCCGGCTGAAGCAGCTTAAATGTTTCCGGCGCGTCTTTCAACTTACTGCCGTCGCCTCTCATTGTTTTCCCGCTCCGCCATCTTTGTTTGAATGTGTGTTCTTCTTCGTCCGCCCGCAACAGCCAATCTCGCAACGAGCGCCCCCTATCGACCCTCCAAGGAACTGTCTTACCAAAGGATGGTTAATATAACGTTTTACAGGGTTTTTAAACGTAAATAAAAGGTCGATACTTGATGAAGACGTATCGATAATCGATCGCGGGACTAAATATCGCGATATATCACCATATCGATATTTTGGCACACCCCTATGGGAAGCTGTCTGGTCCTGGGGCTTTTTTACTAGGCATTTTGGTCAATGCTTTATGTAGCTCTTCTTCAGTAAGAGGGGACTACAGGGCTGTGATTTGTTCCTCTGTTGGTCTAGGCAAATCTATGCTATTGAGAAAACTATTGATGTCATTGTCAGAAGGATGAATTTGGGATGAGTAGAGGGATTGGTAAAAGTTTTTAAAAACTGAATTTATTTTGGCTGGATCATGTGTTGCGTTTCCTGTTAGGTCTATGACTGATAAAATAGTTGTCTTCTCTTTGTTTATTTTGAGTTGATTTGCCAAAAATTTCCCAGATTTATTACTGTGATCAAACCTCTCCAAACATAGTCTCTGTAATAAAAACTGTGTTCTTTGATTAGTTATTTCATTTAATTCAATTCTTACTTTCCTTATTTGTTGTAGAGTTTGTTCATCCGGAGAGTTGGTGTAGGTTTCCTCTAACAGTCTGATTTTTTGCTCTAAATCCACTAGTTGAGAGTTTTCTTTTCTTTTTTTGTGGGATGAGAAGGCGATTATTTTGCCTCTCATGACTGCTTTCCCGGCCTCCCATAAGAGGCATGAGGAAATACCTGGGTGGTCATTATTTTGAAGATATGAGGGCCATTCTTTAGCAAAGAAGTCTATAAAGTTAGGGTCTCTGAGCAACGATGTATTGAACCTCCAGCTCCTTAATGAAGGTGGTGATGTTTTGTTTTTAAGAGTCAGGGAAACTGGTGCATGGTCACTGATAGTAATGGGGTGGATCTGTGCTTCCGCAGCTATGCTCAACAAGGAGCTGTTAACCAAGAAATAATCTAGCCTGGAGTATGATTGATGAACTGTGGAAAAAAAGGTATAAACTCTTTTTGTGGGGTGGAATAAACACCATATATCACAAAGACCAAAATTCTCCATGTACTGTTTAACCGTGTTTGTGGACTGCCAGATTCTAAGATTTCCTGTGTTATTTAGCCTATCCATCTCTGAACACATGTTGAGGTCACCCGCAATACTTAGCGATTTGTCGAATTTAGGGTCGTCTACATTGGGGGCGTACACATTAGCTAAACACAGCTGCTTATTTTGAGTGGAAAGAGTGACTATTATAATTCTTCCTTCTGGGTCTATGACTGTACTAGTTTCTGTGAATTGAATTTCCCTATTTATCATAATTGCTACTCCTCTCTTTCTAGAGTTATAACAAGCTAAATATACATTGGGAAAATCTGCTGTGGCGAGAATATTCACTGAGGAATTAGACATATGAGTTTCTTGAAGAAACGCAAAATCAGTTTTGAGATCTTTTAATTTGGTCAATATTTTCAGTCTCTTCTCTCTGGTTTCAGCTCCGTGCACATTCCAAGTAACTAACCTCAGGGTGGACATGCTGCTGTTCAGGTGAATGCTAGAAACTGTATGTTATTGATTGAGGCAAAAATGAGTATATATGTACACATAATTGTGTGCTTGATGAGTGTCTGAGTGTGTTCTGCAGATCAGTACTATTGTAGAGGGGCTGAGTTATGTGGCAGCTTAGGTGAGCGGAAGGGAATAGTGTATAAAAAAAGAAAAAAGGGAAAGGAGTGCAGAGGGGGGGATAATTAAGGAAACAGGAAGGGTAAAAACAGAACAAACCTATTATAAACAGGCTTGAAGCTGCTGAGGAGACTGGTGGTGATATGACCTAAAGTGGAAACCCTTTATGCCCCGTGAGTTATGCCCAGTGTGTCACATATAAGCATAAACTGACACCTGTGCAGAGAGTGTAAAGGGTGTGGATACATATCTGATTTAGAAGAGCCAGGGAGTGGCGTTTGGGTCGCGGTGGAGCTGTCCATTCACATAGAGTCGGTCCACAGATATAACAACGCGGACCCCTTCATTCATGAATTTCTTCCTGATGGGGAACAGGATCCTTTGACGCTCCACGATTTCTTTGGGGAACTGATCATCCATCCTGAAGTCGGTTCCCCGAAGCTCCCTGCCACGGCGCCTCACCTCTTCCTTCTCCTTGTAAAGCACAAACTTGGCCACGATGGGTCTTGGCCTGCAGTTCCCAGGTCTCGCTGCTCCCATGCGATGCACATGGTGAAAGTTTATGGTTTTAACTTTTTCCTCTGGAAGCTTTAGCTGGGTTTGAATAAAGTTTTTTATTTTTTTTCTCTGCGTTTTCTTCTGGCGTTTCTGGTATTCCCATGACCACCAGGTTATCGCTCATGGATCTTGATTGAAGATCCAGAATGGACTCCTTGATCTTCTTATTTTCCTCAGAGAGTCGGCTCATTCCATCAGAAAGAGAACTTACCGACTCTCTCAGCGCTGAATTCTCTGCGGTCAGGGTTTCCACTTGTTTTTGGAAAAATTCTAGAGCTTCCTTGATCTCTTGAAATTCCCGGTGAAGAACTTCCAGGAGGGGAAGACGGCTGTCGAAGCTGGATAGTTTGGCACCAATGCTAAGAAGCATATCCCACGCGTTAGATTCTAACTCCGTCTTCGGTGGAGAAGCCCCCAGTGATTTTTCGGCTCGACTCCGCTTGGTGGGGGCGGCTGGCTTGGCTGACTGAGGGTTTTTTCCCATGACGAAACGCTCGTATTGCTCGTCGATGTAGCTTGTCAGGCTGTCCAGATCCTCCTCGCTGCTGCAGCTCTCCAGGTTGTTCGGAGTTTACCTTGGAAAAATTGGGGGGTGGGGGGGTGGGGGGGGTGACACTGGGACGGTGTATTTCTCCCAAAAAAGAAGGAAAAAAAAGAAGAGGGGGGAAAAAAAGAGATGCCGTTTGCTTGTTTGTTTTAGTTTCTCAGGATTAAATCATCTTATTTTCCACCAGGTCTCGAGCAGGTCTGCGTCACAGCGTCATGCGAACCCGGAAGCTGTCCTGCTAAGGACTTTCCTGACGACATAGTGAGACAACAGGGGGGTAACGACAATAACAAAGATAAATGCAAAGTTTTAAACATAACGCATGAACCATTGTTCCATGAACTCATTCAGTAGACATAGACAATGGACCAAAGACATAGACAGTGGACACAAAAACATATTTTTGGCGCAAACTGAACCTCATACGGGCGAGCTGGTGGATGCATGCATTGAGGACTTTGCCAGGTATTCCATTGGGGCCAGCATACTGAATCTGTGCCTTCTTTGGGTTCAGTGATAGGAACATCCCACTGGTGTCATGCTCCTGTACAGTGAGTGGAGGTATGCTGGGGCCATGGGGGGGTTGGGGGTAGGGCTGGGGCAGAGGGGTGTTGTTGGGTGGATTTGTAGCGAGCAGAGAAGCAGTTAAGCTTTTCTGCTCTTTACCATCTGAAGCAACTGTGGACACTTCACAGCCTCTGAGGTTGGTAATGTCTTGAATGCCCCGCCATACTAGGGTTGTTGCTGGATGGTGAGACTCCATGCATATCCTGTGGTCTGCCTTGACTGTTTTGATTCCTCTTTTCAAGTCAGCTCGGGCAGCACTGTATAGAGCTCCGTCTCCTGACCTGAAGGTCTGGAGCTCTAAGGAAAGAGCAGACTTGGCTAGTCATCCAGGGTTTCTGGTTAGGAAAAATACTGATGGTTTGGTCCACATTCACATTCCCAATGCAGAACTGCATTACAGTCCAACTGTTCCTGTGAGTTTCTCCAGCTCTTGATGGTGGAATAAGTTCAAGTCTGTCTGTAGGAAGCAGTCTTGTAGCATGGATAGGACATCATTAGGCCAGGTTGTGATAGTCTTTGTGGTGGGCCTTGACTGTTGTCTGAAGGGGATGCAGGCCAGGAAAAGCAGAAGGGAAAGATGACTGTTGGAGGTGGGGGAGGGGCGTGGCTCTGTGTGCATGCTTGATGTTAATATAGATGTCGTCCACAGTGTTGTCCTCCCTTGTAGAACACTTCACATGCTGGTAGAACCGTTGGAGAACAGTCTTTAAGTTAGCCTCATTAAACCTTGTGCTGTCCCAGGCACTTTATCATTGGGAGTTGGATCATCTAGACCAGGGGTCGGGAACCTTTTTGGCCGAGAGAGCCATAAACGCCACATATTTTCAAATGTAATTTCGAAAGAGCCATACAATAATGTAGCGTCCCTGTCCCGCACTGAGGCACGGAGACTTAACCTCTTTTAAGGTTCTTTATTCTGGTTACAATAGACCGCAGCAAACGCCGTAAAATTAATACAGCAACTCCTGAAACTGTCCCGCTGAGACGAGAGCTCTTCTCCCACTTTATATCCCCCCCTCCCGCTCCAGTCCTCCTATTTCTCTTATTCGGCCCATAGCTGAACCCCATTGGTCCAAACTACCTAACAACAGGCTGAGCGACAGAACTGAGAGCCAATCAGATCTCTGCTTGATGCGTTTGCTGAACTCCAGAACTTTTAACGCGGCGCAACAGCGGACCCAACTCAGTCCGCGACAATATGTTTAAAACTAAAAATACAAGTGAATGTGAGCATTTGATGTAATTTCAACATTTTTAAAGTACAATAAGTCTGTGGATTCTTTTTAAAAACATCGTTATGCTGTTGCTAATAAATGATGAGTATTTCTCGTGGTGGTTTTGCTGATGGTCTAGTCTGGTTGATACGTGGTGAGTTTCAGCTTCATGCAGGCGTTGAGACTGTAAACGTGATCGTAGGTCTGAATGTTCTGGAGATGTGACAAAGACTCACATGCAGACCTGGAGCCAAACACACACTCACACACTGCAGTGAGAGACGGGCAGCGGGTTTTACGTTTTTTACAATCCCTGTGCGATTCACCTGCTGCCTGTGGAAGAAAGCAGAGGGTGGGGGGCACCCCCACCCTCTGCTTTCTTCCTCACATCCCGTCCCCGCATCTGCGCGCTCTTTCTCAGAGACGGGAGCGCGCAGGTTTAGGCACGGCAATTAATAGGTTTCCTGCTGGAATAAACTCTGTGAAATAATAGATAATAGTAAACTGAGTGCTGGCGCAGGTTTTTCTCTCCAAGCACCGCTACTACTGCATGCCTCTGGCATCGCATCGCGCATGAGAAGGACTGGTTTGATGAAAAAAAAAATGGTATAAATAAAGATTTGTCTGCGAGCCATACGTGACCATCAAAAGAGCCATATGTGGCTCGCGAGCCATAGGTTCCCGACCCCTGATCTAGACCCACTAGACAGTGCTCTGAACCTTTTTTCTTCAATGATTTGTGATCTTCACTGGTGTCCATGGATTACATGAAATCTTTCCACCTTTATCCACCTTTGTCATGGTAGGGAGAACGCGTCAATGTGAGGGTGGGGTCATCTAAGATAGCACAAGTGTTAAAGCCTACTGCGACAATATGAACGCCGTCAGGATGAGCCTGCTGCTGTTTGTTTATGGCGCTTAGCAGAAGAGAGAGCGCTGTGTTTACGTTAGAGTCTCGCAGGATGTACACAGATGTGATGATCACAACAGTCAACTCTCTCGGTAGAAAAAAAGGCCAACATCTAACAGACATGAACTTTACGTCTGGGGAGCAGTCCTAGAGCCGACACCTGCTGCACCATGCGCGGCGCCATGTTGATGTAACGACTTGTGACAGAAGGAACCCAAACACAGGAAGGAAGGACTCGAAACTCGAAGTAGAACTTCACAGATTTACTCGAATTCTCAAGGAAGTCAAACATCCAGCTGTACAAACAAACAGGGCTCTGTGACACTGAAAACCACAAGCACAGAAACTTAAATACCTAACCACATAATCAGGAGACTGAAAACAGCTGAGAAAAACAGGTGAATGCACAGAAGAGGGAGGAGGAGGGTGCAGCTGTAATCATGACATAACCCCCCTCACAAAGTCCGGCCCCCAGACGGACCTTGACGGGGCTGATCAGGACACGGGAGGAGGCTGAAGAGGTGAGTCCTTTGCAGGCTTGAGCTTGCTGATGTGGAACACCGGGTGAACTCAGAGTACGGGGCAGACCAAGCCTGACTGCCACAGGGTTGATGATTCCAATTACGGGGTACAAGCCAATGTAGCAAGGCATCAGCTTCCTAGAGCCCCCTTTGAGTGGAATGTCTGCGGTAGAGGGCCACAATGTATCTCCCACCTTGTATTCAGGGGTGGCAGTCCTCCGGCGGTTGGGAACAGCGGTAAACCTCTCTTGGTTTCTCAGCAACCGGTGTCAGAGGCCCTCCCAGAAATTACAACAACGCCTCACAAATGCAGCAGGACCCGAAACCGAGGCCGCCTGCTCATGGTGGAAAGGAGAAAAACTGGTGGTATTGATGAGAGAGGTGTTGGGGTTCTTTGAGCACATACTGTAGCTCGTAGGGTGGTATCCAGATCTTGGTTGAACCTCTCTACCTGGCCGTTGGTCTGGGGGTGGAAACCAGAGCTTTGACTGACCTTGACCTGAGCCACCTGAGCCACTTGGGCGACAGTGGCTCAGGTGGTTGAGCGGGTGGTCCAATGATCAAAGGGTTGGCGGTTCAATTCCCCGCTCCCACCAGCCAAATGTCGTTGTGTCCTTGGGCAAGACACTTCACCCTCCTTGCCTCCAGTGTGGCTCCACTGGTGTGGGAATGTGCATGAGTAATCCCGGTGATGGTCAGAGGGGCCGTAGGTGCGTAATGGCAGCCATGCCTCTGTCAGTCTGCCCCAGGGCAGCTGTGGCTACAACCATAGCTTACCATCACTACGTATGAATGAGGAGTGAATGAAAAATGGCCACAATGTAAGCGCTTTGAGCGTCTGGAAAAGCGCAGATAAATCTAACCCATTATTATTATTATTGACTCCCAAAAATATTACAGAAGTCCCTCCAGAATGAAGCCACGATCCAGAGGCCAAGGATTAGAACCTATGTTCTGCGGGAGACCGTGCAGTCGAAACACTTGTCTTATCACTAGTAAACATAGGAAACACTGAACTGGTTTGCGTCCAGTAGGACGTAAGAACTGATCCAGATGGAATCACATGACCAAGAAACTTTGTGTGTGTGTGGTGTGGAATTCACACTTCTCGGCCTTACAGTACAGGTGGTTCTCAGGGAGGCACTGGAGTAGAGGTCTGCATTGGGATTGGGTCCCGCGGGACCCAACGCAAATCTTGCGGGACCGGGCGGTATGAACTGTGCTGCAGGCGGGAGCGGGCGGCAAAAAAAACCCCCCGCGGGATCAGTGTAGCCACATTCAGAGGTTTTCTCATGAATATATAATAGGGGACCACGTTAGGCTGTGCGGCTGTTGGATTCTTATGTAAGCTCCGTGAACTCACCAGGTAGAGACGCCTTATGGCCACTGTCATCTAACCTGTTGTTGGGGGTGTGCAACGCTCCACCCCGCCTCTTAGAAATTATGCTCTTTAAAGCCTGGAGAGATGATCGTCGAGCTGTTGCATCCCGAACATGAAACCACGTATTTCCTGAGCCAGGACCAACAGCTCCTCACCGGCGGCAGAGCCTCCTTCAGCAGACGATCCAGATAAGTTCCTAAGCTGCAAACGTCCTGCTGGGTTGGTCATGGTCACAGAATAATGTAACAACACGGGACTGAAGGAAGCCAAACGCAGGAAGGAAGGACTCGAATCTCAAGTGATTCCAGTGACAATTACAAACGAATATCATCTGTTTCTCTAAATGTCAAATCTAAATTTGAACTATAAATGTTTAATTCAAACATTAATGCCCAGTTTCTGACTCCCAGACCCTGGTTTCCATGGAAACTGATCCACACAGAGGAACACCTTCAGAAGTAGTCTAGTTAAACATTGGAGAGAACACACTACCAAGAGATTCTGACACTCTGGACCACTGATCTCTGACAGAAGTGTTGCTGTGGTGGAGCGTGCTGACGCTAAATTCAATCTCTTTAGATTCTGCATTTAATCCTTTATCAACTATTGTTAATATTATAACTTCAAGCTGCTAGACTCTGGTCCTTAAAAATATTGTCTGACATTAAACCAATATGCAGCTACAGATCTGCCTCTGCAGGTTTACTCAATTCTTTCATTTCTGCACCAAAACTCTCCATCTTTCTCCGATTTTCCTGTCTAGTCTGACTCACACTTGTGTCTGTGTGTGTGTATGCATGTGCACGCTTACGTGCCTCGGCTGACCGAGGTCAGCTTTCAGACAGGTTTTATCAGGATGACATGTCTGTTTGTAGCTAGTTTGTAGCTTGTTTGTTTTCTGACTCTTTAAACTCAGAAATCTGTCAAATGTTTCAACAGCTGAACCTTTTGTTGCCACGGAAACATCTTTGTTCTACAGAAAATCTAAGCAGCTGTTTTCTTTGACTGCAGACTCTTCATAGAATCAAAGATGTTCAATTTGTGGAAAATCCAGAAAATCTTTGAATCCAAACCTTTCAGCTTCAGTGAAGAACTACAAATGTAGAAATGAACCAACCAGCAGCTTCAATCTTCTGACCTCAGAGTCTGCAGTCTGCAGTTTGGACTCTCCAGTCCAAAACACAGAACCTCCATGGATGAGTCCTCCAGTCTGTTGTTGTACAGGTCCAGTTCTGTCAGGTGGGACGGGTTGGACTTCAGAGCTGAGGCCACAATTTCACAGTGAGTCTCTGAGAGTCCACATCCTGAAAGTCTGTGAAGAGAAAGAGAGACAGAAACAGGTGATCTATGATGAATTCAGGCTGTGTCGAAGTTCCAGTTGGACATTTCTCTCTTCATCAGAGCTTCATCTTCATCATAAAAACAGTCCTCCTCATCAGTCTCTCTCAGACCTTTCTTTCATCTGCAGCTGGAGGAGAGAAGGTGGAGCTCCATGGAGCTTCATGCTGCCCTCAGTCTGTCACTGATCTGAGGTCTGAACCCCAAAGTTACCAGTACAACATCTGGATCACAGAGACTGACAGCTGCCACTCTGACCATGATTATGACGATGATGATTGAATGTTGACAGTGTTTAAATGTTGGCTATGATCCAGTTTTCTGTTTTCATTTCCGAAATGAAGCTGTAAACAACAACAGTTCATCTTCCTGTTCTGTTGCAGAACTTTTAATCCAGTTTCCTCCACGTCTCCCGTCATGAACAGAACCACAGCAGCACCAACCTTCAGGCAGAACTTTCCAGAAGCTCTTCTTGGTAGAAAGAGGCTAAAGTGACTGTTTCTATGGAGGAACCAGAACCTGTGTAGGTTTACAAGTTAGCTGTGATGCTAAGCTTCATTGTTCAGCGTCAGAGTCCTCCTCGACTATGACGAAGACGTCCGTCTAAACATGTCGGGTACCGTATTTTCACGTCTATAAGGCGCACTTGAAAGTCTTACACTTTCGCGTAGGGGGCGCCCTATGAGGCAGTGCAACTAATGTGCAGTTGTGGGACTTCAGCAGAGGAGTAGAAGAAGATGGCATGAGAATCAACTCAGTTTTTCTGCCACTGCTTTTTTCCACAATGAGTGTGTATATGTGTGTCCTAAAATGTGTGCTATTTTCCCATATGTGGCGCTCCCCCGTTTGCAAAAGGAGGGGGCAGACACTCAGCTAAGTGACTGATCAGTTTGTTACTCAGTTTTATGTACAACAGTAATTTAAAACAAAGTTTTCCTCCAAAAAAAACAGAGTCTGGTTCTATTATTAACTCGCTCTGGAGGCTCTTAGGGTCTGAACGGGGAAGTGAACCCTGAAGGAAGATCCACTGTCTGCCCTGGAGAGGGTCAGGGTCAGAAACGTCATTGCAGTTTAAGGTTCAACACTACCATGAATGTTTTACCGGTATGCTGTGTTAATGTGCCCGCGCCTTGACACTCGGCGTGCCTTTTATATGTATAAAATACCGAAAGATTACCCACAACTGAGACTGCGTCCTATAACCCGGTGCGCCCTACAGTATGGTCGTGAAATACGAAAAACACAGCCGTAGAAGAAGAAAGAGAATTTTAGAAATGTGCTTCTAGAATGACTGATATTGTAGAAATGAAGACATCCTTTCATTCTGGGCTGTCTGCTTTGTGTTCAAACCTTTCAGACGGTTCTGGATTGGATTTCATTTGGACAAATATGATCCTTCTTTGATCTTTAGCTAAAAGATCATATGAGTGTTAAAAACAAACTGATTTTCTTCTTTCATGTTTTATTTCTAATCATTTTCAAACCTTTCATTCTTTGTAAATCAATCTGAACACTGATCTGATTTATCATCACAATCACTTCTGGACTCACCTGAACTTTCTGCAGTTCCTCACAGCTGCGATCAGTCTCCGTTTACCCTCATCTGATGTCTTGTATTGGTTTAGGTCCAGCTCATCCAGAACATCCTCTGACATCAGCAGAGTGTAGGCCAGAGCTGAGCAGTGGATCTCTGAGAGTTTCTTCTCTGATTTGTTCTCTGACTTCAGGAACTCTTGGATCTCCTGATGAACTGAGAGGTCCTTCATCTCCATCAGACAGTGATAGGTGTTGATGCTTCTGTCAGGAGAAACTCCTTCACTGTTGATTTTCTTCAGGTTGTTGATAGCTATTTGGAGGGTTTCTGGATTCTTCTCTGTCAGACCTAGCAGGCCTCCTAAGAGTCTCTGGATGGTTCCTGGATTCTTCTCTGTCTGACCCAGCAGGCCTCCTAAGAGTCTCTGGTTGGACTCCACAGAGAGACCATGAAGGAAGCGAACCAGCAGGTCCAGGTGTCCAGTTTGACTCTGCAGGGATTTCTCTATAACTCTACTCAGAAACTCATCCAGGGATGGGTTCTTCATGTTGTTCTTCAGCAAGTCCTCAATGACCTTTACCATCCTGTTGGAGTAACAGTGGAACATGTAGACTGCAGCCAGAAAATCCTGAACGCTCAGATGAACAAAGCTGTAGACCGGTTTCTGGAAGATCTCACACTCTCTTCTGAAGATCTCAGTACAAACTCCAGAGTACACTGAGGCCTCTGTGACATCCAGACCACACTGCTGCAGGTCTTCTTGGTAGAACATGATGTTTCCTTTCTCCTGATGTTCAAATGCCAGCCTCCCCAGCTTCAGAAGAACTTCCCTGTCAGTCTCTGTCAGCTCTTGTGGACTTGTCTGATGTTCCTGCTGGTACTTGTTCTTCTTCCTCTTTGTCTGGACCATCAGGAAGTGGGAGTACATGTCAGTCAGGGTGGTGGGCAGCTCTCCTCTCTGCTCTATGGTCAGCAGGTTCTCCAGAACCACAGCAGTGATCCAGCAGAAGACTGGAACTTCACACATGATGTAGAGGGACATGGAGCCCTTGATGTGGGAGATGATTCTGCTGGACAGCTCTCCATCTGGGAACCTCCTCCTGAAGTACTCCTCCTTCTGAGCATCATTGAAGCCTCGTACTTCTGTCAGTCTGTCCACACATGAAGGAGGGATCTGATTGGCTGCTGCAGGTCTGGAAGTGATCCAGACCAGAGCTGAGGGCAGCAGACGCCCCTGGATGAGGTTGGTGAGCAGCACGTTGACTGAGGACTTGTGTGTGACATCAGACACCAGCGGACTGTTGTTGAAGTCCAGAGAAAGTCTGCTTTCATCCAGACCATCAAAGATGAACAGAAGTTTCCAGACAGACAGCTGTTCTGCTGGGATCTTCTGGAGTGTTGGATGGAACAGCTGGATCAGAGTGAGAAGACTGTGCTGCTCATCTCTGATCAAGTTCATCTCCCTGAAGGACAGAGGAACCACAGCACTGATGTCTTGGTTCTCCAAGCCCTCGGCCCAGTCCAGAGTGAACTTCTGCACTGAGAAGCTTTTTCCAGCTCCAGCAACTCCGCTGGTCAGAACCACTCTGATGAATCTGTGTTGGTCAGGGAGGACTTTGAAGATGTCTGGGTTCTTGATTGTAGTGTCATGGAGCTTGTTGGTCTTGGCGGTGGTCTCCAGCTGCATCACCTCATGTTGGGTGTGACCCTCTGGTCTCAGTTCCTCTGTGATGTAGAGCTCAGTGTAGACCCTGTTGAGGAGTGTTTCTCTTCCTGCTTCTTCAGTTCCTTCAGCCACATGTTCACTTCTGCTCCTCAGATTGATCTGATGTTCTCCAAACATCTCCTGCAGACCAACATCTGCTGACAGAGCAGAAAAGAAAGCTCCTTCATGAGTGTTCCACATGTTTCCAGAAGAATCCATCAGCAAATAATCAAGCTCTGACTCACCAGCTCTGGGTCTTTCTGCAGACTGGGGTCCGCTCCTCTTCTTCTCTCTGTGGACACTAAGGAGAAACGTTAGTGAACAACAATCAAAGCAGTCAGTGGGAAGTTCCAGACTAACTCTGATCATGGAGCAGATCCTCTCTGATCTTCAGACTCAGATATTGTGATCCAGAATGTGCTGAATGTGAGCAAATGTGTTTCCAGGTTAAACCAGAGCAGATCTAGTCCATCAGAAGGTCTAAATGATGCGTTAGCTGTGTTTGGAGCTCATGTCTGAACTGAGCTCAGAGAAAAGTTCAGCTGTTTGCTTCATCCTCACAGACTGAGCTTTGTGTCCTCCAGAGTTGTCCAACTCTTTTCTTTCCTCTCAGACCTAAAGCTCTCACGGGAGATGGTTGACCTTCCTGGATGGATCAGCTGATGTTCTTGATGAGAACATTGTTGTTCCTGCTGAGAGCTGAACTCTGCTGTGATCACTAGAAACTGCTTCTTACTGTGAGTCTGAAGGTTCGGGTTCAGTTCTCAAGGATGGAGGAAGACGTTTGGACCGGTCACTCTTCATGGAGCCACAGCTGGAGGCTGCAGACTGGACTCTCTGTGTGACCTGTTGACCTCTGCAAACACCAAACCATCAGAGTGTTGGAGGATCTGCTTCTTCATGAACAGCTGATGGACTTTAACATGAACACAGACTGAGCTGTTTAGTCTGGAATAACATGACATGTTTGGATCAACAGTTTCCAGGTGGAGGGAAAAGGTTTCAGCATTTTCTGTCAGTCAATCCAGACTTTTTTCTAGAAAAGCTGATTCCAATTCTCCATGTAGAAATGTAGAAATTCTGATAGAGAAAGTCCAACTAGAACAATATGATGTTTGGAAAACAGGAAAATCTGAATCCTAGGAGTCTGCAGTGATTCTTCTCATTAGACTGGAGCTGCTGTCAGTCAGAGTCAGCAGTCAACATGTTTTCTTCTCCAACATCTCTGATGTCTCTCAGAGACTCTCAGAAGACTCAACTGAAAAGATCTCATCACACACATGATGCTCCAAGTGAGTCTGATCAGAGAGATCCAGAACTGAACCAGACCTCAAGTCCTTCATCTGAAAACTGTTGATCATCTGAACTAGAATCCAGCCTCCAAGAACTCTGACAAACACTCACTCTTCCACTCCTGGATGGATGTCCTTGAATTCAGGATTATTACCCTTTGACTTGTGATTCCTGAAGGACCCCCAACTGGATTCAGATCCAGGTTCAGGTTGGTTCCTGTGAAAAATGAAGGTTGCTGGTGTGATTCCTGAGCTCTGACATGGAGAATATCATGGACAGTTGGAGATGTTCATCTCACCTCTGAGCTTTGCTCTGGTTGTCATGGTTACCATCTCTGCTTTTAGAGGGAGGGGCTCCCTCCTGTGGTTCCTCCCACAGATCCATGCTGCTGGATTCACTGGATCCACATCAGCTCACACACACCTTCCACCTTCACCTGCAGAGGAAACCCTCCTCATAATCATAGGAAGCTGCCATCAGCTGCTGCACTTCTGCTCTCCCTCCACCAGGTGGAGACATGGAGCTGCAGCAGCAACATTTCCATTCAGTCACTTTAACAAAGAAACAACAAACTTCCTGTTTCTACACTTCAGGAAACACGAAGCATCAAGAAAAACAGACAGAAATCAAAGAATGAGGAGAAAAGAAAGAAAGACATGAATTCTTCCTCTCAAAGCTCCAACAGAGACTTTCTCATGAACTTTGACCTCCACACAGGTTTGGATGGAGGAGAACAGGAAGGTTTGGAGTCAGAACTGGAACCTTTGAACTCCAGAGCTTCATGATGGTTCATGTTTCTGACAGAAACTCTTTCTTCTGTCTGGATTCTGGAAAGTTCTGACAAGAAGCAGCAGTCAGGTGATCTGACCCACTGTGATGAGTCAGCATTTTCACTTCTGTAAACATTGACAGTTTATTCTGTGAAAATCTTCAATAAAAACATTAATTTGTTTCCATTTTCTTCAATAATCAGTGAAACAGAAACTGATCAATATGTGAGAATTGATCCTCAATTGTTGATCAGTAATGAGACCAAATCTTTAAACATCAGAGAGATGAGAGATTGTAGAGAAAGAAGAAAATTTTCTCTGAACATTCAGGGACAAACAGTGAAGTCAGTGAAAATCAAAGTTCAACAAATAAACAAAGTAGATTTACCTGAAAGATCTGAAGTCGTCTTTTCTCACCATGTGAAGCAGCCGCAGCTCAGATCAGAGATTCTGCTTCTTCCTCTACTGCTTTGCTTTAAGGACACATCACTTCCTCATGTTGTGTTGATTCTGCTGAGATTTCTGCATTAGACCAATCAGCTTCAACCTTTGTCCTGAATTTTACTGTTACTTGATCACATGACCTCTGACCAGGCAGCTTCTCTTCCTCACACATCCTCAACACAGTTGCTGTTTGTGAGGAAGATGAAGCTACATGTTGGTCTTTCCTCTTTAGTCTCCACATCTCAGCTCCTCATCTCGGTTCTGGATCCAAACAGCTTCTGGTTTCTAACTTTTTTCTGAACTGTAACAAAGTAAATTCACAAAAACTCTGACCCGATCGTTTCATCTGAATTGAAGGTGTCAATCTCCCAGAATGCTCTGAGCTCTGAGGTTTTGATCAGGATTACTCTCTGATTCCTGAACACAGCAGATGTGGTGGAAGGGGGCGGGGCTTCAGAGTGATTGACAGGTTGATGCAGAAGTCTTCTTGGAGGTGATTTGTGGATTGTCCAGCAGACTCTAGATCCATGAAGACAGGATAAAGATGGGGGTGGATCCTGGTCTTCATCCGAACCTGCTACTCCTGCTGTGGAACAGGCTCCTCCTCCTCAGTGGGCGTGGCCTCACATCTTCCTGTCAGCATGTATTCTGCTGGCTGGAACATAGAGGACGCCGCTCAGAGGACAGCCCTGCTTCTCTCCTCTCTCCCCCTCAAAGCTCTCCATTAGAGCGCCGTCAACCTTCACGCACACACTGGAGTCTAGTGCGCGCGTGTGTGAGCGTGTGCATGAAGGTCTGTCATTGCAGCCACAGATCATCTGCAGACAGAATCAAAGAGCTTCATCTGAGCAGAACATCCTTCACTTTCAAAGCTTCTTCTTTCACTTCTCTCTAAGGTCAAAGGTCACTCCTCATCCCCCCTCCCTCAAAGAGTCTTTGGTGTTTCTTTCAGCTCAGTGCTCCTCCTAGTGTTTGGTGGTGGAAGAGCCTTATATTTTTTTGATGGTGGATCCAGATGTGCAGAAGAAACAGGAAACACTGATCCAGATGTTTGTTTGTATTCTGCAGGTGTTTTCTTCACTGGTTTCTTTCTGTGTGACATCATGAAGTTCTTCAAATGTCCACAAGGTGTCTCTGTTTCTTTGTTCTGGTGTTTTCTTCAGAGTTCAGGAAGTTTTGCTGTGAAGAAAAGTCTAAAGTTGAGGAAGAATGAAGGATGAACTTGCAGGCTTCTTCCTGGTTTGTTCATCACTAACTGAAGAACAAATGTGAGTCTTTTGGTCAAAAGTCTCCAATGATAATCTCTCTTTGGTCCAAAGGAAGAATTCTGGCCTAAAGGAGCTTTGAAGGTCGGAGTTTAAATGTGAAAAAGTCTGGAAGAAGAAAATGAATTTCCTGATGTTTCCTCACAAACCATCAAAGGTCAACAGGAACCAACAAGCATGTTGGTGTTGCAGAAAAATCTCAGAGCTCTGAGGTCACTGATGACTTGATCTAATCAGCAGCTCTGAACATGGAGCCCTTTGGCCCGTACCATGATTACACCTCCAAACCCTCAGGAGGCTGTGAGTGTAAATGCTGCAGGTCACCATGACGACCCTTCCGTACAGGTTGAAGATCTGCAGAGTTGATGTGAGGATATTCCAGTTTTCAATCTCTCTGACAGCTGAGTTTTATCTGCAGTGAAGCTGAAGGATGAAAACCGCCTTTGAGCAACAAAGAGAAAAGTTTGTGGATGTGAAGAAAGACCTTGATGATTGCTTTTACTGGAAAGTGTCATCAAGTTGAAGTGATTCCATCATGTTTGCTGTTGTCAATGTGCTGCAGTGCTTCAGGCTACAGTTGGACTAAATGAGGGAAGAAACTGAAGCTCAGAGAAGAAGCTGCAGAGAAAAACAGGTGAAGTTTCTGCCTAGAACCTCCTCAAGAACAACATCCCTCCTTTAACTTCTATATTCACACTTTGGTTCTGGATTTCTGAGCTGAAGAAAAATCAGTGAGAGTGGATTTCTAGATCTGCAGACCAAAGTTTAGCTTGAATCCATGAGAGAGAAAGAGAAGCTGAAGAAAAACTCCTGAAGCCTCTTTGCTGTCAGAATGAAGAAGAAATCTGGGATGCAGAGATTCCTTCAGGTTTTCCAACGATCTGAAAGACACAATTGATCCAAACTGGATTGATTTTGGTTTTTTGAGTTTTTCTAAATTTGACAGAAACCAAAGTGGGAGGAGTCATCATTATGAAGTCCATCAGAATCCTAGAAAGTAGTACTAGATCATATATATCTATACATCCATGATTCTAAATGATGGATCTAAAGTTAAAAAGAAGTCAAAATGCTGACTCAGTGTAACAAGTGTTAAGCTTATTAGTTTAATTCCACCAAATCCATGGTAAACTGTCGTTTTTATACATTTGCACCAGAGTATTTATCTGTCTGAGGGTACTTGAACTCACCACGAGCACGCTAGCAGGTGCTAATGAGCATGCGCACTCAGACTGCTGGGTGCCGTGGCTGAGGTAAGACGTGAATCGTGAGTGTCCACCCTTATTAGTTTTATTTCTTTGTAAATTGTTCGTTAGTGTGTTCCACTCATAACTCACAAAGTTGGGAATCGTGTGGTGTCAATTTTACGTAACTTGTGTTGTTTTATTTATTTTTGGCTGCTCTTTATCAGCAGATCTGCACTGCTTCGCGTGAACTAGTTGAGGTTCGCGCCATTTTTCTTTGATGTTTAAATTAACTTTTCTTTCTTTCTTTTTGTTCATTTTTCAATTGTTTAAGGGGAAAAAAAAATCACACAGAAGAAACTCCAGACAGCATTCTGAATTTGTATTTTCTGTTAACCAGGTACGGTGCAGTTTTCTCTTTTTATCGTGTTCTTTTTGTATTACTTTACATGCTGTGGGGGGAAGGTGCTAATGAGCATGCGCACTCAGACTGCTGGGTGCCGTGGCTGAGGGGGAAAAAAAATCACACAGAAGAAACTCCAGACAGCATTCTGAATTTGTATTTTCTGTTAACCAGGTACAGATTAAAAGAGTTTGACTCGGCATCCAAGTGTGGTCTTTCATTCGCCTGAACACAACGCAGAGCAGAAAATCCCACCAGTTACATTGGTGCCGTGACCTCTTGGATTCCAGAAGCATCGACGTCATTTCGATCACCGGGAAGATCATCTCATCACTGCTTTTCAAGTTTGTTTGGTTTGGAGTGTTAATATTTTTGACTTAGTGATTTAATTAGTTCGAGTTGAGCATTTTTTTCGAATTCTGTAGTGTCTGATATTTTTTCAGTCCTGTTTTATTTTGGTTTCTCGCCATGTTTACGACACATAATCCAGACGTTGATGAATGTGTTTCTGATGAGGCGGTTAATTCCAATGTGGGTTTTGGGAGGGGATGGTTTAAAGATGTTACTGAGACTCCCCAGGTAGGAGCGTTAAGAACGCCGAGGTTGAGCTCTACTCGTGTAAACCCCCCCTTACATGTTACAAACTCACAAGACACAGACAGAGCTGAGCTCAGCATTTTAATATCTGACCTGGCTAATCAGATTGGTCAGTCTATTGCTGCTCAGATTCAGAACAATGTTGGGAGTTCTCCTTCACAGTCCCACACTAGTTTTCAAACAGCTCCAAGTCATCCTGAGCTGAACCTGTCTGGTGTCAAACTTGTAATGCAGTCTGATGTTAAGGAACCACCAATATACAGAGGGGATGGGAGTGACAGATGCTCAGTTTATGAGTGGGTTCAGATGGTAGAGCTTTTTCTGTCTAAGAAAGAATTTCCAGTTCAACAACAGAAAACTGAAGTTTTAACTAAGTTGTTGGGAAAAGCTAGAGATGTAGTGACAGTGACTTTACGTAATCTTCCACTGACTGACGACTCTCAAACACCTGCTGTTATATTCGACTTATTAAAGCAGCACTTTGGTGAGCTAGCCTACTCTGCTATGCCCATGGCTGACTTTTATGACACCAAGCCACTCCCCAACGAAAGTGTGATGGACTACTGGATCAGGCTGAACAAGGCCATCGACGTTGCTGATGAATGCCTGCGGAGACAAGGTAGAAGTGTGGTGGATCCAGGCAGGGAGGTGTCAATGATGTTTATTAAGTATTGCCCAGACCCAGTCCTTGCAAATAGGCTGAGTTTTAAATCTGCAGAAGAATGGACAACTAGTGAGGTTCAGGAGCGCATCACCATGTTCCAGCGGGAGAGTCGGGCTAGAAACCGCCAGTTCTCCACCTCGCCAAGGGTTGTGACTAGTTACCCCCAATCTGCAGCTGCTGGTGAACATGCATGTGGACCAACAGAAAAAGCAAACATAACTTCCAGTGCACAACTGTCAAGCATGCAGGCTCTGCAGCAGTCAGTCCCTTTGCTGCCGTCATCTGCCCCACCCACGCCGCAGTTTTCTTATGACCCAACAATGAATGCTTCTACCCCTGTCTTGAACCAATCTTTGCATTTGGAGGGTGTATGCTCTCTGACACAGTTATTGGACCGTTTGGTCGCTCACCACACTCCAGCATCATCAAGTTCGGGTCAGCATGCAGCCCCTGATCGCTTTCCAAGAACCTGCAAAATATGCGGTGATGCGGCTCACTCGACTCTGTCACACTGTAGAAGAAACAATCTTTGTCTGGCATGCTTCTCTCCTGGACACTGGAAAAAGAACTGCCCAAGACGGAACCAACTGCCTTTACAGAACCGTACTCAGAACTGTGCTAATCAGACCCAGCCTTCGGGAAACTAGGACACTCATGCTCGGAGAGGGGCAGTGTGAGTGATGAACCGAAAACCCTGATTGCTGAAACAGATCTTGAGCTTGTCTATGTCAATGCATGCTCCATCGCTCCAGAGGGATACCAAGTTGTAGTTCAAAAGACAACAGAGGTTCCAGCCTTTAGCGACTTATTCTATGCCCAGGTTCAGGTTGATAATGTTGAACTGAGAGGCATGATTGATTCAGGGTCTATGGCTTGCACAGTGAGTGAAGGAGCAGTACACAAACTGTTGGAGGCAGGAGCAAAGATTGGAGATCCAAAGTCGGCAGAGCAAGTTCTTCTGGTCGGTTGTGGCGGTAAGCAGACTCATCCAAGGTGTATATATGACTTTACGCTCACTATCTATGGGATGAGGTGCATTGTTCCTGTCTTGGTTGTTCCTGGCCAGAGAGATGACCTCATAATTGGTTCAAACGTTCTAAAGAAGTTGATGAGTGTTCTTAAGAATGACAGTGGGTTTTGGACACATGTTTCCAACGACTGCAAACACTCTCTTCCTGAATATGAACATTTCCTTGACATGATGTCCTGCTCAGTGAGATGGGGGGGGGGGCGGACGCACCTTCCCTCATTGGAACAGTAAGGTTGCCTCGTGCAGTTACTCTTCTTCCACAAAAGGAACATTTGGTGTGGGGGAAACTCCCAAACTCCTCTCCTGTTTCACCAGGCAGCACCATCCTGGTAGAGCCCTGCTCTTCTAGAGCCAGACCCAGGAACATGTTGGTGGGACGTCTCATCACCTCCATGTATGGGGACAGATGGGTTCCTTTGAAGATTACCAACCCCCTTACCAGACCGGTCATTCTCAGACGAAATTCCAAAGTTGCTGATGTCTCGACATGTGTTGCCATTGAGGATTTCAGCCTGAGCCAGAATCATTGCACCAGCGGGGTTCGAGATTCAGAATCCCAACCTAGGCCGTCTGTCTCACAAAATGACCTTAAAGCCAAGCTGGATGAACTGGGATTGAGTGAGCTTGACATTGACTCCTGTCAGGCTAGCTCTCGCTCAAAGGAGAAACTTGTGGAACTGATAGAGCAGTATGAAGACATCTTCTCCCGTCACCCCCTGGATTGTGGTGAGGCACAGGGTTTTGTTCATCGCATCCACCTGACGGACGAACGACCCTTTCGCATGCCATATTGCAGGGTGCCTCCAGCTCATTACCAAAAGCTACGTCAGGTTCTGACAGATATGGAAGAGAAGGGAATCATCCGCAAATCAGTTAGCGAATATGCATCTCCTCTGGTTATGGTCTGGAAGAAGGATGGAAACTTGCGTATCTGTACGGATTTCAGATGGCTGAACGCACGGACACTAAAGGATGCACACCCGCTCCCTCACCAGGCTGACTGTCTAGCAGCTCTAGGCGGCAATACGTTTTTTAGCACAATGGACCTGACATCAGGGTTTTATAACATCCCCATGTGTGAAGAAGACAAGCACTACACCGCTTTCACTACCCCTGTTGGGCTATACGAGTACAACAGAATGCCCCAAGGACTCTGTAATAGCCCTGCATCATTCATGCGCATGATGTTGAATATCTTTGGAGACCTCAACTTTACCAGTCTACTCTGCTATTTGGATGATCTGCTAGTTTTTGCGCTAACTGAGGAAGAAGCTCTTCGAAGACTGCATGTTGTCTTCCAGAAGCTGAGGGATAACCATCTCAAGCTGAGCCCAAAGAAATGCCATCTTCTGCGCAGATCTGTCAAATTCTTGGGACATTTTATTGACCAAGAGGGAGTATCTGTGGATCCTTCCAGAGTGGCTATGATCTCCAACATGCCCAAAGAGTCTCTGATGGATGTTGATGGTTCTACCCCCTCTGTAAAAAAACTGAAATCCTTCTTAGGGATGGTGTTTTTTTATCAGAGCTTCATCCCTCGGTGATCAGCTATTGCAAAACCTCTGTTCGCTCTCACGGCTGGACAGAAGCGGAAGAGCAAACACCCTCAAATGAAAAGAGGAGTCGGGACATTCAGGAAATTGACTGAAGCGGACTGGACTCCAGCTTGTGATGAGGCTTTTGAGAAGCTAAAGAGTGCTCTCTTGAACTGTGCTGTTATGGCCCACCCAGATTTCAACAGGCCCTTTATTCTCTCTGTTGATGCATCCTTAGACGGCCTCGGTGCAGTTTTATCTCAGCTCCCTGATGGTGAAGATAAAGCCCGTCCAGTTGCATTTGCTAGTAAAACCTTAAGCAAATCGCAACAACGATACCCTGCTCACCGACTCGAGTTCATGGCCCTGAAGTGGAGCATCACAGAGAAATTCAGTCACTGGCTTAAGGGGCACGAATTCACAGTATGGACCGATAACAATCCTTTGGTCCACGTGCTCACCAAACCAAAGTTGGATGCTTACGAACAACGGTGGGTGGCGAAGCTTTCAGCCTACGACTTTGACCTGAAATACATCCCAGGTCCTAAAAATGTTGTGGCTGATGCTTTGAGCCATGAACCTTTTGCCTCACCCGTCAGTGACAGACTCTTGAAGGAACCATACAGCAGATTGATCCAGGAAGCTGATGGGGCTGAGGTTAACATGGTGCAAGATGCTTTCAGACTCGGTCTCCAACATAACCAAGAAGTTCAGCTCTTGCACACCACCATCGTTCCCACCCCAAACTCAGTTCGTTCTCCAGAGGTTAAGGCAGTTTTCCAGCACCATGACCACTGGCAAAGAGGTGCAGAAACTCAAGCTGTTTGTCTCCTTCAACATGTGCAATCACTGCAGCCCACTGATCCTGAGCCTCTGCCGTCTTTCACTTTGAGTGAAATGGAGGACAGTCAAAGACGGGATGTCACAGTCTCAAAGCTGCTGCCATTTGTCATCCGCAAAATGCGCCCCTCAAGACGTGAAAGGTCTGGATTTACTCCCAGCCAACTAACTCTGTTGAAATCCTGGGAGAGACTCGTGGTCAGAGATGGACTCCTGTATAGGGAAACTAAAGATCCAGCAACCAAGATGAAGAGGCTCCAGTTTGTCCTACCCACTGATCTCAGGAAGAAGGCCTTGGAAGGTGTCCATGATTTAGCTGGTCATCAGGGCCAGGCTAGAACTCTCCATCTTTCTAGGCAGCGGTTCTTTTGGCCATATATGGAACGAGACGTCTCTGAATATGTCCGGTGTTGCCCACGTTGTGTTCTTGCCAAGACTCCAGAACCAGCCGCTCGTGCTCCGCTGGAGAGCATAAGGACTACTGCTCCAATGGAGCTAGTCTGTATTGACTTTTGGTCAGCGGAGGACAAGAACAAGCGTTCTGTGGAAGTGTTAGTTGTAACCGATCACTTCACGAAGATGGCCCATGCTTTTCCTTGTCGCAACCAGTCGGCGAAACAAGTTGCCAAAAAGCTCTGGGATAATGTGTTTTGCATTTATGGCTTCCCCGAGCGCATCCATTCTGACCAGGGGGCCAATTTCGAAAGCGAACTGTTGTCTGAACTCCTGCGTCTGTCAGGTGTGGCTAAGTCTCACACCACTGCCTACCACCCTATGGGCAACGGAGGTACAGAGCGTTTCAACCGCACATTAGGCAACATGATCAGAGCACTCCCTTTAAGAACAAAGCAGGAGTGGGCTCAGCAAATCCAGACATTGACGTTTGCTTATAATGCCACTGTCCATGAGACTACAGGGTTTGCCCCTTTTTACCTAATGTTTGGTCGTGTTCCCCGACTTCCTGTTGACATAGTGTTCCGGTCAGTTCTTCATGACTCTGATGTGACTGATTTCACCACCTATTCAGCCACACTTCTCACAAACCTTGCAGAGGCTGCAAAAGTGGCTCAGCAGCACGCAGTTCATCAGCAACAACATCAGGCAAAGGGGTACAACAAAAAAATCAAGGGTGTTGCCCTCCAGCTTGGTGACAGAGTGCTCCTAGCCAATAGAGGTGAACGTGGCAAGAAGAAACTGGCTGACAAATGGGAACCTACAGTCTACACTGTTGTGGCCAGACAACCACAAATTCATGTCTACAAAATACAGGATTCGAACGGACGCTGCAAAGTTGTCCACAGGAATCTGCTGCTTGATGTAAGCTTCCTTCCTGTTGTTGAGTCACAAAATCTTGGTGTTGGAGCTAGGGCTGTGACGATAACCGCATCACCGCATCACCGCGGTGATGAGGTCATCACCGCATCACCGCACTTTTTTTTTCGTTGTTTTTTTTTTTTTTTTTAGTTCAGCATATGGTCCGTGATTGGAACTATACTAAACACATTAAACACATTCATCTTTGCTAATAATTTACTTTTTCTGCTAGTCCTGTGTTCAGACTTTCCTTCTTTCTATCAGACTGTTCTCTCCTTTTCTCCCACCGCGCCTGTCACTCTCTCTAGTCTGCGCGGGCGCTCTTAGTGCCTCCGCGCTGCACGTGCCACGTGGCTCCCTCACACACAGGAGCGCGCTTTCAGAAGCGCACACACTCATTCTACAACAGAGGTTTCCGTCTCATGAGGAAATACGGCAAATTAACTGCATTCTAATTATTCATTTCCATTGCATTCTTTTCCATTACAAACTGCGTGCGTTCTTAAGTGCGGCAGCCCGCCGGAGGATTTTGTGTTGGGGGGGGGGGGGGTTATTACTGTTCTCAGTCACTCTGTAACACCAAACATGAACGCGCGCTGTTAAAGTGCGATGAAAATCACTAAATGTTGTCTCGCATGCAGCTAGAGAGCTGTCCGCTGCAGAAGGATCAACACGCACCCCCAACACACGTGTGCGCTCCTCCTCCTAGTTCTACACACCACGCAGCGCTCACACAGTCATTCTACAACACCTACATAGTTAGTTCATTAGTTAGACAGTAGTTAGTGTTACTGTTATTTGTTAATAAAGAATACTACGTTGTAATTGTATTTATTTCTGATGCGGCCGCCGGGGGATTTTGTGTTTTTTTTTTTTTTTTTTTTGGGGGGGAGGGGCGCTGCGGTTAACCGCAACACCGCGCCCCCTGGTGGTTTATCACCGCTGTGATCAAAAATCCAACACCGTCACAGCTCTAGTTGGAGCAACTTCGGATGGGTGTGACACAGAAAGCGTGGATCTGAGTGACCTGAATAGTCTCCAACATGATTCTCCGGAAGAGCGGACCGCTACTTGGGTTTCGTCCGGGTGTGACAACAGCCTCATCAGTGGTTCAGTGAAAACTAGTCTGGGATCAGATGCGTCTGGTTCCCACAGTGTTTTGGGGGACCTTGAAGAGGATGTTACCCCTGATCTCCCACCAGTCGTTGCCGGTGCTGACGGTGACTCACCAAGAGCTGATGTGACCAGTCCTCTGACTGACACTGATCCCTTACTTGACTCAGGACACAAAGAATCCAACAGTGACTATAGACCTGTACCACCAGTGAGTTCAGCCCAAGTTCCAGGGTACTTTGTTTCTAGAACAGGTCGAGTAGTTACCAGATTTATAATCTGTGACCAGATTTATAGAAGTCATGATGCAGGAACCTGTGTGGGTGTGACCTACAGTTTAGTTGGGTCTTTTTCTTTTCATCTGCTGTTGATGTTCGTGTTTTATGACATTTGGTTATTACTTTATTTTGACCAGTGTAATTAGGGATGTAGGCTGCATCTCTGTATTCTAAAAGGGTTAACAGACTTGATCAACCTGTTTACTTCTTTTAATCTGTTAAGTCAGATGGTTTTTCTATACTGATTCAAGAATTTGATTCTTGCGACATTGGTCTCTGTTTCTTTGCACAAACCTGGTTCTCTGCCACTGTGTTGTAAATATTTGGTGGAATTCTAGGAGGGGTGAATGTAACAAGTGTTAAGCTTATTAGTTTAATTCCACCAAATCCATGGTAAACTGTCGTTTTTATACATTTGCACCAGAGTATTTATCTGTCTGAGGGTACTTGAACTCACCACGAGCACGCTAGCAGGTGCTAATGAGCATGCGCACTCAGACTGCTGGGTGGCGTGGCTGAGGTAAGACGTGAATCGCCGAGTGTCCACCCTTATTAGTTTTATTTCTTTGTAAATTGTTCGTTAGTGTGTTCCACTCATAACTCACAAAGTTGGGAATCGTGTGGTGTCAATTTTACGTAACTTGTGTTGTTTTATTTATTTTTGGCTGCTCTTTATCAGCAGATCTGCACTGCTTCGCGTGAACTAGTTGAGGTTCGCGCCATTTTTCTTTGATGTTTAAATTAACTTTCCTTTCTTTCTTTTTGTTCATTTTTCAATTGTTTAAGGGGGAAAAAAATCACACAGAAGAAACTCCAGACAGCATTCTGAATTTGTATTTTCTGTTAACCAGGTACGGTGCAGTTTTCTCTTTTTATCGTGTTCTTTTTGTATTACTTTACATGCTGTGGGGGGAAGGTGCTAATGAGCATGCGCACTCAGACTGCTGGGTGCCGTGGCTGAGGGGGAAAAAAATCACACAGAAGAAACTCCAGACAGCATTCTGAATTTGTATTTTCTGTTAACCAGGTACAGATTAAAAGAGTTTGACTCGGCATCCAAGCGTGGTCTTTCATTTGCCTGAACACAACGCAGAGCAGAAAACCCCACCAGTTACAGTCGCATGTGGCTCTCAGACAAATCTTTAATTATACTTTTTTTTTCTCATTAGACCAGTCCATCTCGTGCGCGATGCGACGCCAGAGGCGCAGTAGTAGCGGTGCTTGGAGAGAAAAATCTGCGCCAGAACTCAGTTTACTATTATCTATTATTTCACAGAGTTTATTACAGCCGGAAACCTATTAATTGCCGTGCCTAAACCTGCGCGCTCCCGTCTCTGAGAAAGAGCGCGCAGATGCGGGGACGGGATGTGAGGAAGAAAGCAGAGCGTGGGGGTGGAGGGGGGGGGGAGAAGGCAGCAGGTGAATCGCGCAGGGATTGTAAAAACTTAAAACCCGCTGCCCGTCACTCACTGCAGTGTGTGTCTGGCTCCACGTCTGCATGTGAGCAGTTTTTCTCACATCTCCAGAACATTCAGACCTACGATCACGTTTAAAGTCTCAACGCCTGCATGAAGCAGAAACTCACCACGTATCAACCAGACTAGACCATCAGCAAAACCACCACGAGAAATACTCATCATTTATTAGCAACAGCATAACCATGTTATTAATAAGAATCCACAGACTTACTATACTTTAAAAATGTAATTACATCAAATGCTCACATTCACTTGTATTTTTAGTTTTAAACATATTCTAGCGGACTGAGTTGGGTCCGCTGTTAAAAGTTCTGGAGTTCACTGAACGCATCAAGCAGAGATCTGATTGGCTCTCAGTTCTGTCGCTCAGCCTGTTGTTAGGTAGTTTGGACCAATGGGGTTCAGCTATGGGCCGAATAAGGGAAATGGTAGGACTGGAGCGGGAGGGGGGGATATAAAGTGGGAGAAGAGCTCTCGTCTCAGCGGGAGAGATTCAGGAGTTGCTGAATTAGTTGTACGGCGTTTGTTGCGGTCTGCAGTAACCAGAATAAAGAACCTTAAAAGAGGTTAAGTCTCCGTGACTCAGTGTGGGAAAGGGACGCTACATTATTGTATGGCTCTTTTGAAATTACATTTAAATATATGTGGCGTTTATGGCTCTCTCGGCCAAAAAGGTTCCCGACCCCTGCTCTAGGCTAAACTTCAGTGCAGGACTATGTTTATGTACTGCCCTGGATTTTGTGATTAAAATGTAGTTTTTATATGAGCGTTTTGCTTGACGTTGAAGTTGGCTCCAGATATTGGGTAAAAAAAATCACAAGAGCTGGACTGCTCAAACCTGGATTAAATTATAATTTAGATAGTAAATAATATAGTAAACACAGTTTCTGATTCAACTTCAACGTCGTCCTTGGTCTTATGAATGTGAAGAGTGTAAGACTGATGTAAATAATATTTTCCTATCATTCCTCATTTAGAATTCACAATCATCAAGTGTGGCTTAGGATGCCGATGTACATCCCACTTTTACTGTTGCTATTGTCCAGCAACATTGGTGAATAGGTTACAGTTTTTAAAACATTTGGGAGCACCTCATCAAGAAGAATCACTGAGATGTAAACCAGAGGCCAGAACTGTGGCTCCCCCATCGCAGCACCTTCTGATACCACCACAGCCCTCAGAGCTCCCATCGCTGTCAAAAAAATTAAAGGAAAGATGTAAGATGCAAACAATTACTTGTCCTCATTGCAAATTGGATTTAAAAAAAAAAAAACTTCAAAGTGCATTGCAGGAGGAAACACACAGAGCATTTTGAGTCAGTTTCCCAAGAAAGATTTTTAGCCTGTCAATGTGTGGATGTAAAAAATGGTGTGTTTGCTGTTGAGAAATCATTCTGTGGTCCATCAAAGCCTGTACATGTTGTGAAGAAATCCTGGGGGGTGAGTCATAAAATTATGTGTGAGGTGGACCAGTGCCAGCTCAATAGGGACTTTGCCCACAGGAGCGGATTGCTATCCTATGAGTGCCACCATGTCAGATCTTTACAGTACTGCCCACGAACTGACAACCAACATGTCCCTCTATCTGAGGAGACATTGGAAAGGATGGTAGAGCAGAAATGGTTTGGGGAAGAGCGGAAGGCCAGTCTGTTGCACTGGAAAAAAAAGGCTGATGCTGAGGGTGCGCCCCTTTCAGTGCAGCTGACTGTGGGTGGTCCACATCAAAAATTCATATGTCTGTCTTTGAGCCAAAAATCACATATCATAGTAGATTGGGCCGATTGATAGTTGCATGACAGAAAACAAAACAGCTGGCATTGTTCATGCTCTAAAGCAAGACAGTCCTGCAATCATAAAGCCATCGCAAAATGGCACCTCTTTGTCACAAATGGGGAGTTGTTTCAGAAGGTGAAAAGTACTGAGGCAGAGTTACCTAACAAATCTCAGGATTCCAGCGAAGATTCAAGCTGCAGCACATTCGGTTATCCACCAAATGACAAGTCTGTTTTAAAAATGCTCAACTACCTTTTGACATACAAAAAGCTCCCAGCAGAACTACCCAAGGCTCTCATTGAACAGTCTAGAGATGGGAAAACACAAGACAGCTTTCCAAAATACTTAATCCCGGCAGAAACAAAATGCGTCGAGTGTGAATACCCACTTGGTGAGGAACAAATCATAACCCCAAAAGCCAGGATCCTAACCAGCACAGGTGTAGTTGAAGGTAAGTGCTGTTACGAGTCCATCCATGACCTTGTCATCTGGGGTGTGTTTCAGTACATGAGTCTTACAAATTATGTAATTAATTTGAAATTGCATATAACAAATAACAATAGTGTATTGTTGATTTTGTTTTTAGGTGTATCAACATACAGGAAGTCATCCCTCAGGTGTGGCATGATGTATCGATACCAGCAGTGGGAGGATGGCATCCACAACTTTGATGATCATGTAATCTTGTCTCTGCACCTGTGCCTCGTGATAAGAAATGCTTTACAGGTAAGAAAACATCTTCAGAATAATTGCATGCTTGGAAAAATGTTAATTGAATAAAACTATTTAATATGAAATAGAATTACATTACTCCTGTAATGTTAATTTATTTCAGGCACACACGGCTGTCAGTCAAGTCATAGAAATCATTGAGACCACAGAAAGGGTGTCCTTTCCCAACAAGGAGAGGGTACTTCATGCCTATCTTCACTTTGAGGCCCTTACAAAACATGACTACGCATTCACATGTGTATCATGTGGATACAGTCCAGCTGTCGTTGTAATGGATCTTCATAAAAAAGGTGTCTTCAGTTTGCCTGGTGAGTTAAATAAGATGTTATATTCCCTGATTATACATAATTTAAAGCTATCTTATCTTAAGTTAATAATATAATATACTAATATAACAAATAATAATATTGCTGCCTTTAAAAAACATACACATTTAGTGATCTTTTTCTGGTCAGTGACTTAATTTTCCTTGAGCTGTCACATTTTTAATCCATAATGACTGTTGTTTTGCAGTGAGTGAAATCCAAAGCCCCCCGGATGATTATGATGGTCATGTTGACATAGTGGACTTTTGGGATGCTGTGGCCAGAGAGATGCTAAGTCGTGGTTTGATCCCAGGTAAGCAAGTTAAAATACACAACAAAGTGTCATGTTTTCTGAATTGTTGGTGCTACAAATGGATAAATGATCACTAATACTCGCCCCATTTGATGCCAAAGTTGGTTGGAAGAACCCTTTCATTGTGCCCCCAAGCTATCATCACTGGTCACCATGGATTGGCCCACACACCAGACAGTCTAATTTAGTCCTGAACACTGAATATGAAAAAATTAAAATAGCCAAGGATTCCAACAAAGAGGAATATGACCAGATTAACGAGGAGCGTCTATCTGATGAACTTCTAAACTTAAAGGTAAATTAATATGTGCAAAATCCACCTGCTGACCAAAAATTATGATGTATTTAGCAGATTCTTAACAATAATTACTGTCTTTTCAACACAGGTGCAGGAAGTGAGGGCTCTTTGCAATCAGTGTGGGGTAGACAGCAAAGGCTCAAAAATGGATCTTGTCCTTAGATTGTGGGAGAAGATGTCTAATAGATCCAACTACAACAAGGTGTTTGAGAAGGTTTGGGGTGCCTCTGGTATGTTGAAGAAAAGATTATTTGATAAACGAATTTTCCTTTACGAATTTCAATTATGATAGTAATAAGTTTCTCTACATACTAGGAATGTTATTTTTATTTTTTTAACCTATTGAAGAAATTCCTTTTGAGTACCGATGTGAACATTATATATTTGGTCTGTTGTCTTACAGGTGGATGGGCTGTGATCACTTGTCCGTGTGGACTTGTTTACTCGGTCAAGTTTAACCTTAGAGCGGAGAGTCCACGGGACTTTGTCGACATGTTGCTGTCATGGAAGCATTTCCCTAATGTTATAATCTATGACTATGCGCGGGGACTGGCATTGCATGCTAACCGCAGGCAGCCAGGACTATTTGGTCCTTTCCATGGAAGGTTACTGGATCCAACTCCGGCGAACATCCAGCAGGTCTCAGAGGGCAAGGTTCTTATAAACATGCCATGGCTGAGAAGTTTACGGATACCAGCGGACAAGGATGGACACCCTCTCACCGGATCCTCGCAGCATTTTGCTTTGAATGATGTCTTCCATCAAGGCAACAGCAAAGACAAAACGGATGGTCTAAGGAAACTTGAGCTTGTGCCAGAGCTTGCTGGACTTGTCAACAGCCAGTGTGTGGAGCAGCTGTTTTCAGGAATGAGGAAAAATAACTATTTTCTAAACATGACAACCCCATCAACCCATATATTTCTTCAACGAAATATACTCCATCACTACAATATGGCAAAAAACCAAAAGGCTATGGTCCAGTATGGCCACATCGTTCCTGCTGTGAATTTGCAAACTGACATCCATGGGAGGGTTGTCTTAGGTATGCTGTTTTATTAACTGTTCATGTACTTTTGTTTAGATTTTTACTCAACTGAATTTACACAAATGTTTCTTAAAATTTTCTGTAGCTCCTCCACGGGCTGGGACGCAAAAGGGAACCTCTGACAGTGACCAAGAGGAAGAACCACCTCAGGAGCCTCGGGAGTGTCAGTAATTGCTATTTACAAATTGAACAGACAAAGTAGAAATATTGTTACTAATTTCCATTTCATTGTTATTTTTAGTAAACAACAAAAATGAGCAGAAGGATGTCACCAGTATTCATGGCTTGTTACCTAACATTGCACACTGGGGTCAGAAACTTGTTGAGGAACAGGAACAAATGGTAGAGTACACCTGCGGTTAACATCCACACATGCCTCCAACATGTTGGCAAGCTTTCCAACAAATAGCTATGTACTAATAGAGGCTTTTTATTGTAACCCCATCCTGAGTGTGTTACGGACTTCACTATTATCATTTATGATTATTTTTATTTATGTATTTGTTTATGTAAAAAAATATGGCAAATTTTGCAGTGCCCTTGAAAATGTTCTTGAAATTCTGTGTTAAATTAGAAATGTTTAGTGTTTACAAATTCTGTTCTGGTTACGACTTACACAGGTTATAGCTTTTAAAGAGTTTTCTTTTTTTCTTCCTTTAGTTGAACCAGGTCCTGGATAAGAGCAAGAGTCCAAGAGACCACATTGCAATGGTGGACAACATGATTTTGACTCGTTCTGACTTTTGGAGTCTGGGTTTAGAACAGGATGTTGATGGGATGGTAGGCATAGAGAAAACGCTGTGATAATTTTTCATAAAAAATATTACAGTGTTTTCAATTAAAACCCTTGTGTTATTTGCTCTACTAGATCCTCAACAGTTGTCTCAAGGTCATTGAGAAGGTAATTAAGCTCTTTCACGATTAAAAATTATTAACATTATTGCAGCTGTGAAGATGACAATCGCACTTTGTCCATTACAGAGAGTGGATCATGTTTTTGCTGCTAACAGTCATGTCACCGCCACTTGGTTCCCACCAATTTCAGCAAACCCGAAGGAGCACCTTCCGGTAATTTGCCAGTTACTCATGTTTTTGTAAGCTAATACTGAGTTGGTTATTTTAACAATGTTTTGTTATTGATGTTTTCTTACAGGACAATGCAGCCAGTCTGCAGTGGATCATCATCCCTGTCTTTGTTCCTGGGCACTGGATCCTCTGTGTAAGCACAGTTGTAATTTCTTTACTAATTAATCCAAACAACATAAAAGAAATTGGTATGCTTTTAACATTTCACAGCTACTGAGGCCACAGGCCAGAGACATTTTCTATTTAGTGTGGCAGCGGTTGGAGAGATGAGAGTAGAGTGCATCCAATCAGGTTTCTTGCCGGGCAATGTGTGTTCTGGACAGTGGTAGTTCAGTTTTAAACCAATTGTCGTTTTATTTTATTCTTTGATTTTTATTTTATTTTTTTAAGATTTATGGTTCTGTGTTAATTGAATAATATAAAAAATATCTATTCATTAGGCCTGCACAATAAACTGTAAATTTATCTTTATTGCGAAAACAGGATTTGCAACACGCATATCGCAAAATCGTTGGATATTGAAATAAATGGTTTCTTAAATGTGCTAAAACTATCTAAAAGCAGCTTGAAGTATTTAACGATTATCGTGCATATTGTGCAGCCCTACTATTCATTTTTACTCATTGATGGAAACAGAACCATAGATCCTGTTTGAGTTGGGCAGTTCTGTTTGAGGCTGTTTCAATAAATGACTCAAGTTCCCACCTTTTCCACAGTTCGCTTCAATTGGACTTCTTGTGTAAATGTATGAAAATGCTGTGCTTTTATTTTCTTCTGTTAACTTAAACTGTGCTTTTTTCCAGACACATTGCACACCTCCTCTCCCCTGGACCCTGGAGGACACTAGGAAGAAATAATGTTCCGGTGATTTGTCATTGCATCAGCTAAAATGTTCTATTTGCTTACTATCCTTTAATCAAACCTTTTGTTCACACACTCCCAGGGTCTGGCGAAGCAAGGGTGCTCAAACAACTGTGGCGTGTTTGTTGTAATGGAAAGACCAGGGCTTTTCAAAAACAAATGATTACAAATAATCATGGTCATTAAATGTTCCTCTCAATAAAGATCAATACAACATACACCTAACTTTATGTCAATAAGGGTTTTATAATGAATTATACCATGCGCTGGGTGAAAACTGATTGGCTTCTGTGTGTGCATTAAAAAGTGAAAAAAAGAATTAAGGACTAAAAACTGGTTAATATTTCATTCTTTAGTAAGTGACCATGGTATATAAAGATAACATTCCGAAATGTCACATGGATTCTATATATTAACATGTACTTTCTGACGTTCAGTACGCTCTGTATATTGTCACGGGGACTAAGTGCGATTTCAGTGAGGTGAGTGTAAATTCTGGTCAGTTTGTCGAGTGAATTCAAGACACTTTAGGGTTGTGGCTCAAACTAACTTACTCTGTATTTATTTCTTCAAAGGAAAACATGAAGCAAATTAGGAGATGGTGGTGTCTGCACCTAATGACAAACTTCCCAATGCCGTGAGTGCTCTTTATATGATCACACTTTTAAAATGCTTAATATTTTACTTCATATTTTTCTGAGAAATCTGTGGATTTGTTATTAAAATTTTGATGGTGAACATTCATTGTTGTTGATTCATCAAGGTCTGCAGAAGAAAGAATGCAGGCCGGAAAAAGGTGTCGGGAGGAGCGGAAACTCCAGGGGCCTCATTTATAAAACCTTGCGTAGGATTTGCGTCAGAAGTGGCGTACGGAAGAAACATAGGACGTGCGTACGCACAGAAATATTCGGATTTATAAAACCGTGCGCACGCACATCCTACGCATCCTTCCCTTAATAAATCACAACCAATTCTAAATGCTGCGCAGCTTTTGCGGCTTCATGACACGCCCATAGTTGCCCATAAATAGTCCGTGAAACGCCCACAAATGAATATTCATTGATAGCGAAACCATGGCAAACACAGAGAAAAAAAAAAAAAAAACGTAACTTCACTCGATGTGAAGTAGAAGTTATCGTTGGCGAGGTGGAAAAGAGGAGAAAAATGTTGTTTGGAGGGCACAGTGTGGGCATTACTAATGCCAAAAAGGCACGTGAGTGGCAAACAGTGACAGACGGACATCAAAGTCGAGGCAGAAAAACGTCTGGCGCTGCATCGCCAGAGTGTGTCTGCCACGGGTGGGGAACAGGGGGACACCGGAGCTGACCCCCCATGATGAGAGAGTGGCGGCAATTATTGGGGAATCCCTTTTACGTGGAGTGGTGACTGAGGCGGGGGGGGGGGCTACGACGCACCTGATGCACCGGGTGACACACCCCCACAAGCTCCAACAGGACGGCTCGAGGAAGTCGGAACCGGCTCATAAGCCACTCGTCCTCGTTCTTGCTGTCTAAAGACTCGTTCACTTCGAATTCTTCCATTTGCCACATCTTCTAAGATCCAAGATCAGCCATTGTGCGTCATTACGCATTGTGATGGAGCATTTTATTTTCATCCATTTCATTGCATCTGACAAGCTACAGATGTCTGTAATAATCCACGTGGAAATGGGAAATTGTTCATCAAATGTAATTTCTTGTTGCTTTCTGAATGGTTGAGACATACGCCATACATTGTTTTATCAAAAATCAAACAAACTAAAGGCATATGCATGAATACCATAATTCCATAGCTTATGAAGAAATGTTTTACTATGAAAACAACTTTCCCCAGTGGACAATTAATACGTCTGTCTGTCTGTCTGTCTGTCTGTCTGTCTGTCTGTCTGTCTGTCTGTCTGTCTGTCTGATTCGCACTCATCTGGCGGCGCGTGCACACGCAGCGGCTCTATCGGCTTTATTGTTTTTAAAAGAATGTATTTTTAAGTCGTTTATTTATTATTTTATATGCTGCTTGCACTGTGGGGTGAGAGGAAAGCATTTTCATCTGTGCTGTATGTCTTACGGATGCTGCATATTTGACAATAAAGCTGACTTTGACTTTGACTAAATCTGCTCCTCCAGACGGACACATTGACGAGAATAACAGTTTTGTACATTATTTCGTTCTGTTAACTATATTATTTATGAGGATGAAAAGCATAACATGCCAATATTGCAGAACATATTTCACTTTTCTTTTTGCAAATATGTGTTCATTTGAATTTCTGTTGTAATTGTCGTTTGATTTTTTGTTTGTTTGTTTCACTGCTGATCGATCAAACGGGTGTTCGTGTAGCTGTTCATTGTGAGACTTGCTTTGTGAAGTCTTCATGTTATTTATGAGAGGCAGTATTGTCATTTTCACTTTCACGTGTTTCTTCCATCTGCCGACGGTGTCGCCGTTTCTCATTTCACCCGTTTTTGTGCGTACGCCTGGGTCAGAGCTTACGTGAAGGACCGCACATTTTCCCGTCAAGTTTGCTTTTTATAAATACCAACTATTGCGTAGAGAGTGGCGTACGCCTTCTTTTGTGCGTATGCAACGTTTATAAATGAGGCCCCAGGTGAGAGGAGCTCATTTAATTCCTGAGGCTCACACTGAAGCTCTTCTTTGAGGCTGTTGTTAATCCCTCTGCCACTTTCAGGAGGAAGATGCTTCAATTAAACAGATGCGATCTGAATCCATCTCAGAAGGTACTATTGAAGCTTGAGCTGTTGGACACACATACTTGGTGTTCTCTGCTTTCAGTGTCTGATAGATTTAGGTGACCTGAGATGCCCCTTCAAATATAATATCATATTGTATTTATTATAAAAGTTTAGGAGATGGGATGTCCAGGATCTCTTTTTTTAGTGTCATTTCTATCTTTTCATTGTCATTCTATTCTCTTTGTAGGGGAAGGTGACACGACAACAAGCAGTGGGACAGGAAGGAATGTATGGATCCTTCTGAACTCAACATTTGTTGCCATCTCCACTATCTACTCTAAGAATGACTTTTTTTCTGTGCAGGAAGAAGATGCCTTACTACTCGGCACCATTGAAGCAGCCAAATGGTGCCAGTTTCAGTCTTTCAAAGGAAGATGTTCCCTGCCTGATATTTTGAAGGTGGATCATGAAAAACAGAAGGAGATACTTAGAGAGCTGCAAACCAGCTCCCTCATGTGTGAAGATGAGAGGATGGTTGAACTGAGGGAGCTTTTCACTTTTTCTTTCCAATTTTTGAGTGACTTTGAGGCCTTCTGTTCTGAAATTATTGACAATTAAAAATTAAAGGTCTATGTTTGTTTCGAGGAACAATAAATCAAAGTGTCTGCATTTTTGTTTTCTTTTTTTCTATATTTGTATATGTGTAATGCTACATGACTGTAGCATTACATTCATTCATTCATTGTCTATTCCGTTTCATTCCTTTTGGGGTCATGGGGCTGCTGGAGCCTATCCCTGCCACTTGCTGGTGAAGGCAGGGGACATCCTGGACAGCTCGGCAGCCTGCAGCAGGACCACAGTCACCTGTGGACACGTTAGAGTGACCAATTTACCTATGAAGTATGTTTTTGGACGGTGGGAGGAAGGCCCAGAGGAAACCCACACATGCACGTCTAGCATGGGGTCAGGGGTTTTACTTTAAATGTTTAACCCACCTGAGACTATACCCTCCTTGAGGTGTGAGACTGAGCATAAATACACAAGTTATTACACGATGTCTGTGGAATCTAGGCGTGATATATATTTTATATTGTGATTTAGTTTTACATATAACAAACATTTGATCAATAAATGACAGGTACAGTTAAACTTTATTTCCAAGAGACTGTAGAATATAACTCATCAGCAGCTTTGTTCAGTTTGCCTTTTCTTTTCTCGTGTAGCCAAATATAAAAGGGAGCATTTTCCTAAAGAAAATTCTTTTTTTTAAAAAAAACACGATTGTACATATACTGAAGGAGATTAATTGCATTTATTTACATACGTTCAAACACACAAACCGGTGGAAATTCACGTTGGCCGCTCGTAATGCATGCAGAAACGATCCTCCAGGTCTGTGAGGCCAGATAAAATGTATTAACTCCCTAATACATGCACATGGAAACTTGTAAAAGGCATAAGAAAACAGCAATCATGGTAAAAATTCCCTAATTTAATTCAATATATTTTTTTATGTAGCACAAATTCAAACTACAGTTGTCTCAATGGGCTTTGTAATTGTAATTGTAAGGTAAACAAACATTAAAAAAGGGATCATGAATATATAGAATGCATTGGGATAGTACTTAAGTTTAACAAAAACAGACTACACTAAACTAGCATTCCTGCCCTTAGACTCCCCCTTCGCGGTAAGGAAAAACTCCTTAAAAAGCGGTAGGGGGCAGTATTGCACATGGAAACTTGTAAAATGCAGAGAAGAAGACGGGCTCAACGTGGGCGGGGTTAAACATTCCCCAATTCTGCAGGCTGCAGCCAGGGGTAGTTGGATTCTCTGGGATTCATTGGAGTCCAGATTCTCCTGGATGTGAACAGTCTCTGCTTCTGGAACAGAAGAGTCCTTCTCAGAGCAGCATTGAGGATCTGTTCTGTCCGGCTGAGAGCGCTCCCTGCTGGTGGGAGACAGAACCACATCAGCTGCTTTTCTTTGGCCGTTCAGAAACAGTCTGGAGACTCTAAAAAACCTCCACTTCCTGAAGCAAACGGATACAGAGCATCATGTTTGATCCTCTTCCTTCAGAAACGGCTCCAAGTCAAGTAACTTTATTTGTCAAGATCTACAATGTTGACACATACATAGAAATGGAAATTGCGTTTTCTCTTCATCTTCAGTTAAACGGGGAGACACATTCAGTTGCACAATAAACAAACTATAAATAGAAGAGGCCTAAATATAAATAGTATAAAAAATAAAAGTAAAATTGAGGAGAGAATAAAGTGACTGAAGTACAGTTACTTAATTTTTTAATGGCACTGGAGGACTGGTGGAAGGTGCAGTTAGTGCTGATGAGGTAGATGATCTGTGTGTCAGGGATCAGCAGAGCAGGAGGGCAACGGGGCAGCAAGAGGGGAGGGGGGGCAGGGCTGGGAGAGAGTTCAGCTTCCTGACAGCCTGGAGGAGAAAACTGTCTCTGAGTCTGCTGGTCCTGGCCTGAAGGCTGCGTAGTCTTCTCCCAGATGGAAGCAGACTGAAGGAGCTGTTGGATGGATGGGTGGGGTCAGCTGCAATGCAGAGGGCTTTCCGGGTCAGGCGGGTGTTGTAGATGTCCTGGAGGGAGGGGAGGGGGGCACCGATGATCCTCTCAGCTGTCCTCATGATGCGTTGGAGGGACTTTCGGCTGGACGCGTTGCAGGCGCCATACCACACCGTGATGCAGCTGGTCAGGATGCTCTCCACCGCGCCTCTGTAAAACAGGTGCATGATGGGGGAGGGACTTTTGGCTACAATTTACTCAATAAAATCAAAGTCAAACGTTAATCAGAGAGGACATCAATGAGCTAAACTAGTTTTGACTGTAAAACTATTTGTTTGTGATATTCATATTTCTGACTTGATGTTTTCTGCTCACGCTTGGCTTCTTAAACTAAGGAGGCTAATGCAATATTGTCCTACCTTTCTTACCGTAGAAGCAGGTTGACAATTGTGTTGAGGACATCCCATCCCGCTGAGATCAATTCTACATTAATTGCAATTATTTAAACAAATTTAAGGTCATAGATCATTCGTAAAGAAGTTGATCAAATTTATTCAAAATGAAAATATTTAAATGATTTAAATACAATTATTTATTAAAATTATTTATTTTGAATACATCTACTTAGTTTTCACAAAAGCTCTTGTTAGATTAGTACTCACAAAATTTGTTGCAGTGAACTGAAATTCACCAATTTTATTATGAATTCATATTTTTCTGTCATATTTACTGCACCTTTGAAATGTTTTAGAGTGCAGTTTTAAGACGTACAGAATAGATTTCAATGAGACTCAAGAGTCCAAACTGAACTTTGAGAGTTGGACTTGAAAGCAAACAGTGACGTTAGCGTCTGCAGACTGAGTCCAGCTGGGATCAGATCTAATCCAAGGTTTTCAAAGCAGAAACTTCCTTCACCAGACTGGACCAGTTGCAGTAAAAGAAGACGGACGTGTTCTTCTAATAACAGTCCATTCAGTTGCTGCTTTGAACAAAAATCAAGTTTATTGCAAAAGATCAAAACCAGACAGTTTCTGAGCAAAAGTTAATGTGGATAAAGTTCATTACAGAGCAGATTAAGAATCATGTAGTGAAAACAGGAAATGAACAAACAGTATTTCCTCTTTAGGACAGGAAAAAGATAGACTTCCTTTTTCTGATCCTAAACTGATGAAGCTTTAACTTCAAATATAATAACATCAAATTTTGTCTGATTTTTACCTTCAGTAACAAAACTTTATATTTTATTCATCTGCGATTCATCCTTTCACTCTGACATCACTCACAAATGTACTGACACTAAAAATATTGAGTGGGAGGAGCCAAGACTTTCTTTTCTATAATTTAGTCATCATCAAAGAGGAAAGGAACATTTACAGTGAGAGACCAACAACCTAAGAATGACTCTGCTGCTGGAATTCATCTTTATTTTCATGATTCAGTCTGGAGGTGATATTTCTTTGAAAAATGTTTCTTACTTTTACTTTAAAATTGTTGTTTACCACATATAGTCAGTCTATTTTATAAATAACAAGATGTTCTTTGTTTAAAAAAATGGGTTTTGTAAAAGTAGATTATTAAGAGAATAAAGATGATTACATTTTGTTTTTGATAAAAATCTGTTTTCATTTGAAGATTCCTTAGGAAGAAAAAACATCTTTGGTATAATTTGTTTTGTAAACAGATTTTTTATAAACAAATGCAAATTCAGTTTTAAAGTTCAATTTATTCAAAAATACGTATTTGAATGCTGACAGCTGAAGCTGTGAGGATGATGAAGAATGTTAACACAGTAAAGAAAAGTCAAGAAGTGGAAATGTTTGTAAAACTGAACTAACTTCCTTAAATTTAAATGACTTTTGCTATTTGAACTGCTAAAACTGCAATAAATGGTAATAAAGAGGAAAAGAACCAGTTTTCTGGAGTAAAACTATAATTGAGGAAGAAACTAAGAGGAAGACTTGTAAGGACACAAATAATAAAGCTACAGATTTCAGAAACTGATTGACTGATATTTTAGCAAAAAAATTACTTTTAAGGATTTGAAGGTTCTTTTCATTCATGGTTTAAATTAATTCAAGTTTAGGAAAACAGCCAAATGTTTGATAAATGGCTTTAATTTTTTAATGCCTAATAGGTTGTATATATTTTTCTAATACTATCAATTACAGAGAAAAACTAAATACTTCATCTGAATTCACAATTCTATCCAGAAAAAGTCAGAGTTAAAGATGAGAATGATGATAAGATTAGAGGAAAGTAGAAACGTTTACTTGTGTTTCTGATTCTGATCATCTTTTTCTCTTTCTTCTTGTTTCTCCTGCAGGTTTCAGTTTTGAGATCCTCTATAAAAGAGTTGGAGATGAAGCCGTTTTACCTTGTAGCATTGATAGATCCTCTGACCGGGATCTTTACTGGTCCATCTACAGACTTGAAAAATCATTTTCAGAACTAATAAGCTGCAATGGAAATGTCCAGAGTTCAGCCAGAGCTTTAAGGCTGAGTGTGAGCAGTGACTGCTCTCTGCTCATCAGATGCATCACTGAAGATGATGCTGGTCAATACGCCTGTCAGCGCAGAAACACGACAACATTGTCACCGTTGTGGATCTGAATATTTTGAGCAGTGAGTATTCTGACCAGAAGAATTCTGGGACTCCATGAATGTCAACATTCTGATCTGATCCAAAAAAGAACTCAGAGCCTGAAGAGACTCTGACATGTGAACTCATGTAATCATTTAGGTCAAACTGCTGACAAAGCATGTTTAGTATGAGAGATGTGAGAGAGTCAGCTCAAGGGAGAAAAAATCCCAACATTTCATTCTTTTACATAGCAAATAGGTTGAATTGATGAATCCATAAACAGCAAAGATCAATGTCTCTGATGATCACTGATTAATCAGGTGAACTGAGTGTTTGACAGTTTCCTGATGTGTCACACATTAAAAAAGTGTTTGGTTGAAAATTCAATTAAGGACAAAAATAATAGTCTGAAAACTTGATTCTATTTTTGTTTTCCTTTAGTCTCTTGGTCTCCTTCAGATGTTCATGGAAGAGTGGACCTAACATGCTCCTTCAAGGGCTACGATGTACCTTCTTTCTTTGAAGAACGTCATGGCTGGAAGAAAAGCCGCATCATCTGGATGAATGAGACGGGATCTCAACTGTCTGGTAGAAATCCAGAGTTTGAGGTTAAAAACCAAACAAACTGTGATTCTGTTCTGACTGTGAAACATCAGAGTGGAAACTCCAAAAGATTCAGCTGCCAGTTTGTTGACTATAAGAAAGTGCAGACAGAGGCCGTCTACGTTCTCACAGGTAAGAACTTTGGAAGGATTTAACTTTATATTTGTGTTCTATAAATGAGATTTTTCCACAGTTTAGAAACAAAAACACTTTCTGTTCTTTTAAGTGATTCCTGTGAATCTTTGCTCTGTCAGGATTTTCAGAATAAAACAAAACAAACTTTTAATGTCAATCAAAAATCTATACATGATTTGAACTTTTCTATATAAATGTCATTGTTGTTATTTTTACCAAACTATCAGGAAAATAAATTGAGGTAAAAACTTTTAACTCATTTATGTTGGTTGTTATGCAAGCATCACAGAAGAAAAGATTGATAAAATAAAAGAATATTATCTGTTGAAACAGGTTTTTATTATAAATAGAAGCAAACATTGAATTCAATAAAACAAACGTCTCTTTAAAGCAGGTTTTGTACTTTTATAAAAGAACCTGTTTGGAGATTATTTTAGAAAAGCATAAATGTAATTACAACTACAAAAACAGTTTCAGAGGAGCTTGACGATACGTATAACAATAAAGAAGAAATGAAAACCTAAAAAACTCAGCAGGTGAACAAAATCTGATAATTAAATTATCAGATAATAATCTGATAATTATGGAACAAGTTTGTTTTACAAATGTTCATTTCTCCAGACTTTGATTCTCTGTTGATTTAACCAAAGGGAGATGTGGAGAGTGGATTGTTCATTTGTTGTTGTCGTTTTTTCCATTTCTTGTTTTCTGCAGATGTCTGGGGGGGGGGTATTCCTAAAGCAGGTTATGCTAGTTACCACGGTAGGTTTCAGGATTAGGAAGCAGCGTGTTTTTCTGAGTCAGTTGATGATGCTGATCACAGTGCTAGCACTTTTAGCCACATGCAGCTCAGTTAGCCTTACAGATATATATGGGGGGTTATATGTGTGTAGTGGAAGCTACACTACTACTAGAGAGGGGGCAGCGAGGGAGGTGGCGCGAAGAGGGGTGCGGGTGGCGAGTAGAGGTAGGCAAGGGGGGCGAGTAGCGCCTGAAGGGTCATACAACGCCACTCATGGCTTTAATTTGATTCTTGTTCTGTCAGTCTCTGACTTTGTCATGTTTGATTGTTTAAAGTTCAGAACTGTCACCTTTCTACCGTTTAAAGCACTTTTTGACTCATTCTGTTCACATTAGAAGAAAACCTTCTGAATGGATCTGAGGAAAAGATCATTTTCTAAAGAAAGAGGAAAAAAACTTCCTTGAGGAATTAAAAAACTGTGTCTCTTTAATGGTTTAATGTCACAAAAATAGAAGCAAAGTCTTCATTTTCAGTTTTATCTTTATTTATCATTAAAGAAGAAATCAAACCATGAATGACTCCAAAAGTAGAATTAAGGAGAAATATGTTCATATTAAAACATTATATTGAATTCATGTCACTTTTCTGTAAAAATCCAGAATTTGATGTTAGTTATGAAAAAATATTTTTTAATATTAATAATTTTTATCATTTAATAATATTACCCTGAAAACAAAACTTTGCAGATATAATCATCTTACTGTATTTCTTCAGTGATTTTCTTAGTGACTGTTGTGTTAAAGGTTCAACTTTTTGTTCTTTTCTCTCCTGCAGACATCAGTGAACAAACTAAACATCTTCATCACAGAGCTGGAGATGACGTCCTTTTACCTTGTAGAACTACATCCTCCTCTTCCTCGTGCTCTGATGTTACCTGGCTGAACCAGAAAGATCCAGATGAAGCACTGAGACCAGAAGTACACAATGGAAGTGTTGTCCAGAGTTCAGTTAGAGCTTCCAGGCTGAATGTGAGCACTGACTGCTCTCTGCTCATCACAAACATCACTGATGAAGATGCTGGTCGATATCTCTGTCGGCTCAGGAACAAGAATACGTTTGACGCGTATCTTAATATTTTGAGCAGTGAGTATTCTGACATGAATAATAATGTGACTTCATGGTTGTCAACATTCTGATCTGATCCAAAAAAAGCTCAAACCCTGAAGAGACTCTGACGTTTGGAGTTTTTTTTATCTAAACCTTCAGATTCTACAATAGATTAAATATTATTCCTTTATTTACATTCAGAGTCAGAACTAATCAGTTTTCATCTCAGATGAGGGGAGATTTATTCCACAATCCAGAGCTTCTGGGCTTTTGAAACAGAATTATAGGAGTTAGACCAGACAGACCAGGAGAATCAGGACTAGAAAGACAAAGAAAGAGCCGACAACAAAGTTTCAGCTTCATGCAGAAAACATTTCTTTAGGTTCATTTTATATAGTTTTATATTATTTCCATAATATTGTTTGTTGAAAGTTGTCAGAAAATGACAAGCAGTGACTTCATCATGTAAAAACATCTAACAGAGAAACTTTTCTGTTTGTGTTTTCCTTCAGTTTCTAAAGATCCAGCAGACGTTCCTCCCAGAGGAAGTGGAAGTGTCACATTCCAGTGTTCACTGAGTAGATTTGATCCAACTATTCCCTGTAGACACAACAGCATCATCTGGATGAATCAGACGGGATCTCATCTGTCTGGTGATGATGTTGACTTAGAGTTTAGAGGACAACCAGACTGTGTTTCTGTTCTGACTGTGAAACATCAGAGTGGAAACAACCAAACGTTCATCTGTCAGTTTGTGGAGGATGAGGAAGTGAAGACAGATGCTGTCTATGTTCTGGACTTTTCAGGTGAAACTGTTTTTATTATTTTTATCCACAAAGACAAATTTGCGAAAGTTAAAGCCACACAAATACTTTAGTTGATGCTGGTAAATGTTTGTCTGCAGATCTTTCTGGTCATAATTTCATCATCATGGTTGGAGCCGTGATGAAGGTGGTGTTGATGTTTCTGGGTGTGGTTGCTGCTCTGGTCTACATGTCCAGGAGGAGAACCAAAGGAAATGAGGACCAGAGAACTAGAACAAGTACTGTCACTCTTCTACTCTTCATCATCTGCTGACGTGGATGATGTCATTTCCTGTTTCATTCAGCATGAAGTTGGTGACCTTAAACATTATTTACACTTTTAAAAATAAAAAAGCTGCTTGATCTTCTAAATTCTGCTTCTACAGGGAGAAGAACTGTTGCTGGTGATGAAGACGCCCTGTGAAGAAGAGATGCAGAAAACTGGTTTCATATTTGTTGTTGTTTAAAAGAGTGCAGATATTTTCTTCTCTATGATTTTTTTTTATTTCTTTTTAAATATTTCAGCTGCAGTAGTTTTATTCGCTCAGTTCTGGCTTCACCTGCAAAGTTTCTAAGTATAATAGTGTAGATGCAGGAAATGGTCTATGTGTGTGTGTGTGTGTGTGTGTGTGTGTGTGTGTGTGTGTGTGTGTGTATCCTATTGACTTTATATTTTTTCAGAATCAGGTCAAAATATATAACTCCAGGTTAATATCTATATATATAAACGTACATTTGTTTGTCTTCTTTAGCTTGTTTTGATGGCTTGAAATAAACCATTTCTAAATTACAACTCTTTTTCATCAGACCGCTTTTTGTTTTTGTGAATAACATCCATGTTTTTTTAAGAAGGACTACGACTTTGGAACTTGTCACACAGAAAATGTTTTCCACATTGATGACAGAGACTCAGATGTCTTCCAGAATGACATTTCTGCAGATCAAACTGAACCACAAATGAAAATAAACCTTCTAGATTTCTATAATGTGTTCACAGCTCTGCAGCAAAACTAACAGAAAAATCTGCTGTCTAGTGGCATCAACACACTACAAGGTCCTTTTAGACACAAAAGAGTAATAAGAAAATCAAATAGAATTTTTTTTTGAATGAAAGAAATCAAACATTTGAAAAAAAAAAAAAGAAAACAGCAATGGAGTCATTCTAGATGTTTCTGGTTGTTTGATTGATGATTTTTGAGCCTCAACAACATCAGGGGGTAAACAGGCTCCACTGAGTGTCATGTGGTTTCAAACCTCTGCCATTTATATTAATAATCCACTGCATTTAGTTAACACACATTGTGGTTTTTCTATCTTTATCAGCACTTGTCTGTTCTTATCTCTTGCTTTTATCTGAACACATCATGTAACTTCCTCACAGAAACACTCATGCAGAGTTTCCTGTCTCCACAGAGAGTGAGTGTTGACGTCCAGAATCAGAATCAGGTTTATTACGTCTCCATGTCTGGATCATGTGATCATTCAGAGACTAAAAATAAAAAAATATGAAAACAAGAGAAAATTAGAGGATATTATTGTTATTGTCTCCATGAAAATAAAAATATCAAGATCTGGAGACCTGAGCAGACTGCCTCTTGCATGCCTCAGCAGCTCTATCTGAACGCCAGCTCGCCTCCCAGGGGCCGCTGTAAGGAGCCCGATTGCCAAGTAAGTAGCTGGACGGCTCCAGAAACCGGAAACAGCAGGTTAAGAAAATGGATGGAACCATCAAAGTTGTAGGCTTAAAGGCTGTCATCTGGACTTGGTTTTTTAAGTTGAAGACGTTTCACCTCTTATCCAAGAGGCTTTGTCAATTGTGAATTAGCTGGTAAAAGTGCTGGTAAAAATGTGCTCATGGGGGAGGAGTCAGACCTGACATGGGATGATATTGTGTACTTAGACTGCATGATTTCAGATTATGTTTTTTATAAATCTGAAAGTCACCAAAGTGTTTAACAAACTTTTTTATAAAGTGAAAAGGTCAAATGTTTGTGTGTTGGAAGTCCCAACCTGACAGATGAGCAGAATAATAAGGCAGGCAAAGCCGTAACACTGCCCCCTGGTGGACAGGAACTCAGCAGTGCAGCTTCAGGATGGAGTCGCTTCCAACAGATCAGATCAACGTTCTGCTCTCTGCTAAAGAGGCAGAACGTCTCCTTCTAAGAAGAATCCAGAGTTCCTGATCACAAACATCAACTGAAGCCCAAATCAGAGCTGATCAGACTGCATGGAGCCCAAGCTCCAGAAAAGAGGAGAGAAGAAGAAGTCGTCCACATGAAGCTTCACCTTAGAGGAAAAGAGGAGCTGCTGAACTAAAGTACTCCAGTACTGAGGAACACTTTCAACCTCTGATGGATTCTGTAGAACATTTGGAACTAGAATGTAGAAAGTGCTTCAGTTCCATCAGCTGTCAGTCTGCAGCAGCTTCATCTGCTGCCTCCATCCTCTCTCTGTGAGTCTCTGCAGAGTTTTTCTGCAGCTGCTGGTTTTTCTGCAGCAGCAGCAATGTGACACCGCGTGATGACGTCACAACAGCTCTCAAAAAGTTTCCTCGATGCATTGTTTTCTGTTTTGATTTTTTTTCTTTACTATCTCCTGAATTAAAACTGTTTAAAAAAATTGGAACCTTTTTTTTAATCTTATTGGGGTGCAGTTAAGCAGTACAGACGTTTCTTTCTAAATAAAGTCTCGTCACGTGACCCGAAAGTAAACAGCACGAGGCGCTAGCAGCGTTAGCTTGTTAGCAGGCTAGTAGCGTTAGCTTGTGTTGAGAGGACGGTGGTGTTTTGTTGGGACGTTTGTGAGGTTTTTGGACAGAAAGGACGATACGTGGTTCGTGTGGAACTCTCAGCATTTTCCAAAGTGTCGTAAATGAGTGAAGAAGTGTTGAACGGAAAGACAACGTGGATTGCTGTGATTGTGAGACTAGCAGATGATCGATCGGAGCTGCAGTGAAGAGGACGGCGGTGTTTGTGGGAGTTGGAGCTGAAGATCGGAGCAGGAACCATGTCTTCAGAACCTCAGGAAGGTTCTGTCAGAGAACAACTTTCTGCTGCTGAAGGAACCATCGTCCAGAACGAGGAGGAGCTCTGTCGTCAGCGCAGACTGCTGGATAGCAGCTGGAACCCGCAGCTTCAGCTACATGTAGTTGGTACGTGACTAAACATTTTATATTCATTGGTTGCCCTTAATGTCACTGGAAATAAGGGATTGTTGTCGTCTCGTCCGGCCTTCACAGATTCAGATGGTTCAGGACGTCCAAAAATGAAATGTGCAGAATCAAAAAGACACACAAGAGTCTGCACGAATGTTCAAACCTTTTCCAAAAGGGGAGAGGTGGAGAAACACGACCTGTTAGTCTCTGTGGCTGTCCTCTCTCTCTGTCCTCAAGGCTAAAAGGCTTTTTTATTATTCAGTAAGGGAAGATGTAAACATACTAGATACGTCATTAGAATGGTGTGTTTTTGTCTAGTCTGCATTGCAGGTGTTGTGGCTCCATAAACACTCCAGTACAGAAGGAAAACAGAGACCAAAAGTTAGAAACGCATAAACTTCCTGGTTGAATGAACGTCAAAATGAAAAGGGAAAAAAACAGCTGCTACCCTTTTTTTTTTAAGAAGACAAAAATGTGTCTTCCGCACCCCCTGCCGGTTCATCACCGTGGTATTTAAAATCCCACTCTGTCACAGTTCTAGCTATAAAGTGAAAGAGCATAAAGACCAACTAAGCTGGCGTATTCAGGAACTGAGTGAGGAACCTTAAAACCGCTCAGACGCATTTCTAACCGAGCGACCCCGCGTTGTACAACTACCTGCAATCCAAACTGAGCGGTGAGCCTGGTCAGTTCCTCTTTGCACGCTCACCTGGGTTTGCACGCAGTGTTCAGGGGTGTCTTCGTCACTCTTTACAAGACTCGTCAGCATATTCGTGTTATAATTAATATTTTGTCGGAAAGACCGTCTTTATTTTAATTTGTTGCATATATTTTTCAAATTTTAATAGAAATATGAATCATGATTAAAGTGATCAATAGTCAAGAAGATACTGAAGCTACTGTCCTGAAGCTACTACCAAACCTTACATATAGACTAATCATTACCTTATTGTCATACTAAAATGAGGAATATGTCAATATTTCACTTTGTTTATTTTTAGGAATTTTTCATATTAAAAAATGGATCAGATTTGATCAAAAATCCTCAATAGCTCTGAAGATTTTTTTGACATAATCTTTATTGTATTAGGAAGATACGGTCATGATTAGTCAGTACAGGAAGTTCTGTGTCAGTAACTATAACATCTTCAGAGCTATTGAAGATTTTTGACCAAGTCTGATCCATTTGTTAATATGAAAAATTCCTAAAGATAAACAGTGAATTTATGATATAATCTGGATTGTAGGACAATAAGGTCATGATTAGTCAGTACAAAATGTTTGGGGACATTCGGTTTAGTATCTTAGAGCTATTGTGCACAAATGTTATGATTCATCCATTCATTTTCTTAACCGTTTTTTCCCTTTCGGGGTCACAGGGCTGCTGGAGCCTATCCCGGCCAATTGTGAGCGAAGGCAGGGGACAACCTGGACAGGTCGCTAGTCTGTCGCAGTGTAGAATGTCTACAATCACACACCCATTCACTCTCACACTCACACCTAGGGACAATTTAGAATTGCCAATTAACCTATGAAGCATGTTTTTGATTCATATCTCTATTACATTTTTAAAACTATATGCAATTAAATAGAGATTGACCTCACTAAATATGTAAGCTAGCATGAATATTCTGACAAGTCTTTATTACCCGTTCATATAGATATAAACATGTATTCACTTTTTAGAAGATTCCACCTTCTTTTGGGAAGATAAGCATTATAAGACATAAGACAATCATTATTTTCCACTTGTCTCCTTTTACAGAATGGTGTTTCACAGAGGTTGCACTTTGTTGACGGTCCCTTGGCAGCCGCTTCGCTGCATGTCTGCATTCACAGCTTGAAGAGGAAAATTCTGATTAAAAGGCAAAAAAAACCCACTCTTTTTTCTTTTGAAATGAATTTGTAGTTCACTCTGTGTGTTAATATGAAATAATAGGGGTGTAAGAAAAAGTTTCAGTTCTACAAAATATCGCAATATTTCATTTGGTGATATTTATATCAATCAAAATGCTGTCAGGACGATATTTATTTAATTATTTCTGAGCGTCCTTCAGTGTCTGACTTGTTTTCCACTTCACCCTCCGACCTCTAGTTGGCAGCAGAGCGCACAGAGCCTCTTTAAGCTGCACCACACTACACAAAACAACGGGAAGACTGCAGCCAACAAGCATGCAGACTGCATCTTGTGATCATGGGTCGACCGCCCTACCGCTGCACCACGGCCGCCCAAAACGAATGAAGCAGCGCAGCGGCTAACTAGGGTTGTGCTGATGGACGATGGTATCATGATGGGTGACTGACCTCACAATGGAGAGACACCATCGTGATCCCCGCCACGCTGCGAGTCGACACCATAAGCTGCAGTTACATGAGCAAAATATCTGAATCGGATAAATGGTCGGATTAGAATTCAACCGTGTACATGGGTGCAGAAAAATATTTTCAGATTATAACAAACGTTCACATGGGGTCACACTTTCGGTTGCAATAAATCATTGGCACATGCGCAGTGGTGTTTGTAATACAGGAAGAGGAAATGAGTTCCGCCGAGCGGCTACATACATAGATATGTCAGCTCCGTAATATACTAGATGATCTTCTAAACGTGCTTTTATTAATGTTAGCTCGTCATTTTAATTTTAATCCGTGTGGCCAGTGCTTTGTCTGTCGAAGAACGGAGCTGGAAAGAAGCCAGAGCTAGCAGTATGCTAACACGGGCTAACAACAGTAGCTTTGGGTGAACATAATCCATGCAGGAAATAGTGCAATCTGCATCCTGGCTGTGGGATGTGGATGTGGGAATAATATCAGCCTTCAGGGCTCCAGACTAACTTTTTTCACCTAGGAGCACTGTGGCCCCCAATTGAAAATTTTAGGGGCACAACCAGAAAATTTGGGGGCGCATACCGTAAATCAACATGCAAACCAGATCTACTAATTTCCACTGTATTACTACTAAATACTTTAATAATAGATGCAGAAATTACAATGTGCTGTTTCAAATTCAGTGTCACATTTTATTCTGCACTTTTGAAAATGAAACAAAAGGTAAACTGACAGAACCATCGCTGACACGACAGTACAAATAGTACACAAAATACCATACATTCAGAATAAAAAAAAATTTTTAGTAACAAGGTGATTACCGTAGTAACCTTTCGGTCATTTCACAGTTTCAAACAATACTTAAATGTACGTAAATATTAGGGGATGGAAATTCATGTTGGCCACACCAAATAGGTGCAGCCAAGATGCACAATAATTTGAGATCATCCAGATGGACGCAACTCTGCACAGATCACCTGGTGTGAGATGTATATTTTTGTTTTTGCTCCAGCATCACCTGTCAATCATCACAAAAATATCACCAGAAATGGGTGGGAGCAAGGCCCCAACCTGAGCGAAGCAGCTGGAAATTTCGTACTGCACTGACTGAAAGCTGCCCTACAGACTACAAAACAATGCATTATGGGACATGTGTCCTGATGGGTTTTTGTAGTTCAGTGATCAATTAAAATAATTTAAAATACCTATTGATTAAAAATAGGCTACATACATTACAAAACATTCAAATAAATATAAAATATATAGTAACACAGATCATACTGAATGGGGGGGGGGGGGCATATTAAAACGGAATTGAATGTCAAGGACTACAACTTCCTGTTCTCCTTCAGTCTTGCTTTAGCTTCGCCTTCATGCCCCCCCGGGCCTGGTCTCCCCAACGATCCAGGCGCGGTGCTGGTTCACCTCAAACACATCTATCGTTGCATTTTCCCCATGTGTTTTACGTGTGTCTAAGACTAAATTGTGTTGTCGCTCGCACATGTTTAAAACACATGTGTGAAACTGTTCACATGTGTGAAACTGCCGCAAAAGGGTAGAAAGACTAGCGTCTCTGAGCTTCATTGTTTTGTTCACTTGTTCCACGGTCTGATCCCGGATTCTGTGGAAAGCTACACCGCTAAAGACGAGCTTTAGCTGGTATTTTTGTTAGAACTGAGCGACTTTTTGTGCTAAATTGGGACAAGGAAGTGAAGACTTTAAGCACTTCTGATTGGTCAGACTGATGACATGTGATTAAACCTTCAAGAATGATTGGTGGAGACAGTTAAAGGGGCGGGGCTTCAGGAAACAGGTATAGCTGCAGCTAAATCGCGGTGGTACCGTCATTCTTATCAAAATGTCTTTAATAGAATCAAAATAACACAAAGAAAAAGTAATTTTCTGATCTTTTATATTCCTAACTACTCAGTGTTTTATCAGGGCCTGTTTGGATGAACACAGAGCTGATATCCTGGAGATGGGAAATGGTTTTAGATCAGTTAATGAGGGCAATTTGCCACGGCACACTTGACCATCTCCCACGGCACACTAGTGTGCCGCGGCACACTGGTTGAAAAACACTGATCTAGATTCACTAGACAGAGCTCTGAACCTTTTTTTTTTCAATGATTTGTGATCTTCACTGGTGTCCATGGATTACATGAAACTTTCCACCTTTATCCACCTTTGTCATGGTAGGGAGAACATGTCAAAGTAAGGGTGGGGTCATCCAAGATAGCACAAGGGTTAAAGTTCAAGCCCCCCTTATGTAGGTGTGGGACATTTATGCTCCTCAGCTGACCATCTCCCGCGGGAGCAGTGTGCTGCCGTAAACAGCCATGCATGAGAACCGTGGTTTGCTCCGTGAGTTTGAGACCCCTGTTGTACACTCTGGCACTGGTACACTAGCTGCAGGTCGGAAGAACGAATCAATAGATCACTTGCTCATAGCTCAGACGCACATTTCAGGTTGTGTGAATATTTGTCTCTGTTTCCTTCCCACAGATGTTTACGCGCGCTCAATTATCTCTAAGCCCCTCCCCCTCCATGCATTTTAGCCACTTACAGTGGCCATTCCCTATTCTTCTCACACGCATTGGCCGCCTCACAGACAGGCATCACTCAATGACACGCGAGTGTGTGTTCGTGTTTCAAGAGTATGTGTGCGAGTGTGTGTGTTTGCGTGCGTGTGCGCTTGCGTCTCATTGATTATTTCATTGATCATTGACGTGCCCCGTCCAAGTTTAATGTATAAAAAATACAGAGGGTGGGGGAGGCAAATTTATTGGGAGCACATGTGCGACTGGATGTAAAATTCAGTTGCACACTCTCAAATTTTGGTCCCTAAATGCCACCATTTGGCCGCAGTCTGGAGCCCTGGCCTTTATTTTGTTGGGACACGACTGGAAACACAAATCTACGTGATTGTTCGAACGGTTTCTAAGGACTGAGCAACATTTCTGCTTTGAAGCTCACACACCGCCCCAAACAAAGCCGCTTTGTGTGCTGACGATCCGAGCTCTGCCCGGATACACACTTTTAGACCCGGTTCTCCTGAGTTCGGTAGCTCGTTCACCTAGAGCTGCGAGACCGATCACAGTCCTAAGTCTCCCACACATAGCGCACACATAACAAAGCTTCTTCCAGATCCCTCAAACACAAAGCTGTAAGTCCGTGCTCCACTGGTCCACTTGACTAGTTAAGTGCAGGAGTGGACTACTTCTTTTCTATTTTGCTCATTTGTTTTGCTAAAGTCACTTCCCTCAGTTTATACTGGATCCTCGTGGATGAGTCATTAGGTGGGTAATAAAATAAAGTAAAAAGGTAAAATAACAAATAATAATTATATAACAAGTATAATAACAAATAATTACCACCCCCAACCCCCCAGACGATTTCATGGTTCATCCCGATGGTTTACTGCAAACATCGTCAACTGCCAGTTTAAGGGACATCGCCCAACCCTATGGGTAATGCACTTAGCATTAGCTAAAATGCTATCGGTAAAGCGGGCCAAAGTTCTGCAGAACCTCTAAGCAATAGATTCTAGTTCAGCAATCTGATGGATCAGAGGGATGTGTGCAACATTCTGAAAAAAGGCCAACATCGTGGTGATCAGTGTTACCAGTTTACTTCTGCGTGTAAGAAAGCGTGGCAGCACAACGGTGCAGGGCAGACTGTGATGTGAAAAAAAGCCTCTTTGTCACATTAAAGCAGCTTTCCTTCCTTCATTTTGTCGTGCTGCCTCATTATCACACTTTACTGTTTCTGGAAAGAATCACTGCTTTCAGGCTCCTGAACCGTTTAAAAGTACTGGAGAAGGCAGGAAGGCAGAAGCTACATTGGGCATTGTTGTAATAAACAGCATTTTATTTCCCCAATAGAAACTAATTGGTTAAGGCATTGTTTTCAACCTTTTTCGAGCCAGGGCACACTTTATCCTAGACAAAAATCTCATGGCACACCAGCATCCAAAAATGAAAAGAGGAGAAACTCTGTAGTCTGTATTGATGAACTCTCTGCAGTCTCACGTGCATTTTTGTGATAATTGTGGCAGAAAAAGCTGGATGTTGCAGCTGTTTTTTTCTAAAAGATGTAATAAAAGTTAAAGTTAGTTTTCTGTAATAATTTTTAACTAAATTATTTGAAATTTTACGTTGGTAGTTGTTTTTCCCTTCAGTTTATTAACATGCAGTTTTATGTAACCTCACAAAATATATATATATATATTCTTTCTAAATAATTATTCAATTTTTCAATGTTGGTGCAAAGGCAACTGTAATTTTTCAACAATTATATGATCACAATATCTTTGATAAATATAAAAAAAAAACTAACATATTTATTTTTTCTATAGCTCCACAAAAAGTGAACATGTTGAAGTTTTATTAGTTTTATTTTGTCTTAATCAAAGATAAAGTCTGTGAAAACTTTAACAAAAATGTTATATGTCTTCTTAAATGATTAAATTGTTTCAATTTAGTTCAATTGTTTCTGTCGGCCACTTCACCTTAATCCTGTTTCTCAAATGTTTTTATTACTTCTATTTAAGCTTATCTTTTCAAAAGTAACTGACGTCTGAAAGCAAATTCCTCCTTCAATCCAGACGTTGTTAGAAAAGTATTTCAGTTAGAAAGATGACTTGGACCAAACTATGGGATGTTTGGCTGTTAATAAACACAGACCTTAAAGGAGAACTAAACTGTTGACCTCTCATTTCTAGGGGTGTGCCAAAATATCGATATGGTGATATATCGCAGTATTTAGTCCTGTGATTGATTCTCGATACGTCTTCATCAAGTATCGACCTTTATTTACGTTTAAAGACCCTCTAAAACGTCATATTAAGCATTATTTGGCAAGACAATTCTTCGGAGGGTAGATAGTGGGCACCCGAGAGATTGGGAGTTGTGGGCGGACGAAGAAGAATACACATTCAAACAAAGATGGTGAAGGGGGAAAACAAGGAGAATAGCGAGAGCAACTTAAAAGACGCGCTGCCAGCATTAAAGCTGCATCACCTGGAGTTGTGTGACAAAGACGTGGCTGTTGCTGGCAGGGCATCTCCGCAGGCACCACAAAAACAGGGGGCAGCGGTCTTTTCTTTTTTTACTGTATCCCACGAAGGGAAATTCTTTCTCCGCATTTGACCCATCCCCTGGGGGAGTGGTGAGCTGCAGCCGAACTGCTGCTCGGGAGGGAGTAGCGTTAAGGGTCTTGCCTAAGGACCCATCACTGGGTGATGGTAATTGCTTGCCATTGATATGGTAATTGCCCCCAGTACCATTGCTCATTCCCCTCCGGGAATAGAACCTTGGCTTCCTGATTGGTAGCTTCCCACCTTACCAACCGAGCTACCCAGCCGCCAAGGTAAGGCAAGGCTTAGCCAAAGCCAAGGCTTAGGCAAAGGTGCGCAAATTTAACGGGGGTTGGCGGTGACAGCGGCTCAGTGCTTGGAAAAAAATCTGGTCCTCTGGTGGTTTCTTATTATCTGTTAATCACAGAGTTTCTAACAGCCTGAAACAGTGAACCTCCGTCCCTGCAGGTGGCGCTCCCGCCTCCGGTTATACGCGGCTCCCGTGTGAGAGAATAAAAAGGGGGGGGGGGGGGGGGGCTCCGTGCACGCGGAGAGCTGCCCAGATCAGGATCATCACTGCCTTTAGATTCCTCAGCTCATGCTAAATGTCATTCTTTATTAACTTTTGTAGACATTTTGGTGACGTGTTTTTATTTTCCATATTCTTTGTCTGCCTGTTTAGTTGGTGTCAGCATTTAACACAAAGACAGCAGTAATGCAGGAAAACAGCTGCACTTTATGACATCAAAAATAAACAATCATCATTTACAAACCAAATCAGCACCATGTTTTTTTTTATCTATTTCTTCAGTCTAAAAACGTTAAATATATTGGTGCTGCTGTGTTAAGGTTTCAGATAAATTTACATTTAATATTATTTATTGATTGAATTATTTTTCTCTGCATCAAATAGTTTAAGACACTTAATTGTTCAGAGACTATGGACATGTCTGTTTTATTGTTTTTGTTTGTTTTGTTGTGAACTTGAATGTCATCTTTTGTGAAGAAGACTGCACTTACAAAAGAGAAACTGGATGGCAGTTTATTTTAAGTTTTCAATTGACTAAATACATAAGTTATTGTTACATTATGTTGTTAATAATAGTTTTAAATTTGACCATGTTGTGTGGTACATTGCAAACAAAAGTCAGATATTATATTACATTAAAGTCTAGTTTGAAAAATGACAATTTGTGCTTTAAAAAAGAATAAATGTAAAAATCGAGAATCGAATCGAACCATGACCTTAGAATCAAAAATGCAATCAAATCGAGGATTTGGAGAATCGTGACACCCCTACCTGCAACACACCAGTTGAAAAACACTAGGTTAAGGCACATTCATTCTTTGTTTTTTCTTATACTGAAATATATTTTGTTGTGGAAATCATACAGTTTTGACTGTTCCGTTTCTATATTTTTAGCTACCAAAATAAAAGCACTATTAATTTGTTTGGGTAAAAGCAGCTGATATAGGAGATACAGTTGCAGTGCTTAACATTAAGATCATTAAATAAACTGAATTTGAAAATTTTATTACAATGAAAGACATGTTGAAATTCAAGTAGAGTTTTTTCAAAGTCATATTTAAAAGAAAAGAAAAAAGAAAGAAAATATGTTTAGGTAAAATATTAGGATACTTATTGTGTTGCCAGACTCTTGCCAATACACACCCCTACAAAATAATTAGATACTTGCTGTCACATTTGAATGTTTATCAGAAGAGTTATTGAGGCCAGACGTCAGAATCTGTGAAGATCTTTCAAACCTAACCAAACTGCAGCTGATCTATTCTCATGTTCCTCCACATAGCTGATAGCTGCAGTTTAAACTGTGCTTCATAATCATGTCTCTATGCATTTCCAGGGTTTTCAAGACAGTTGTTCTGCATTATGCGCATATCTACACCTTTTACTATGGTGGGGGGGTTCTCCTTTCATGTTCTTACCGCTCTCTGTACCGTTCTCATGCTGTTCTCTCCTAGGTCCTCTAGGCTTAAGAATTTAAACAAGAGAAAAGGTGAAAATGTTCATGTCTGTCTGAGAGAAGTGTATTTATGCAGTGAGGAGTTTTACTGCCATATATTTAAAACATCTGTAATCATTCTCCTTTGATTTCACCGATCACGGTTATTTTTAGAACGCAACTCCTGCAATAAACGAGGAACTCAGTTCTGGTGAAAAGGTAACACAGATATATGTGTAGCTGCAGCAAGAGACATACATTTGTGTTTTTTAGTATTACTGGATGAGAAACAGACAGCGCAGCTGCGCAAACTGTGTGATGATGAGCTCAAAGTCTCTGCAGAATTATGACGGGACAGGATCCATTTATTTATTTTAAATGTATCAGTATATTTTTCCTGAATTGTTGTCTTTGAAAATCATAAAGAGTGTTTTTTGGTCATTGTTTTTTTTCATAAATAATGTTATTTATTTTCTTAAAAGGATCATGAATGAAACTTTTGTACCTTTGAAAGGTACAAAAGGGGCTTCACAATAAAAGAGAGATCTAAAATGGGAACAAAAGTTTTAAACTAAAAACTCGAATATTCTGTTTTAGAATATAATTTTCAATCCAAATGTTTTCATCTACAGTCCATATTATATCATTTTCACTCCGCGCATCTGCTCCTGGTCCGGCCCTTCTATCCAATTTTAGAACCCAATGTGCCCCGCGAGTTAAAATAATTGCCCACCCCTAGTGTAGGGGGTCTACCACTGCTGCTTCGGTGGGGCTCTTGGTGTAGGAATGACCGGGCTCTCTCTCCTTGATTTTTTACATTCCATCATCAACAGAACAGAACAGAAAAAGAACAGAAACACCCACTCGAGCACAGGTGTAAGATCACATTTGCACAAATAGTGTGCGTGACTGAAATGCTTTGTGTGTGTGTTTGTATGCATAAGTATGTGCTTATTAAAAATATAATCAATCTAACTAAAGTCTAGCCTAAATTAATAAAGTGCTTCATTCAAATATACACCTTGTGTGTCAGAAGATTCATAACCACATGTTGTAACAGTAAAATATGTCCAACACAAGAGGTCTTCAGCTCTCATGTGTTTGGTCAGCTGCTGGACAGGAAGTTGGGGAAAAAATTGTTTCAAAATGAGAAAATCGAGTCGATATTGGAAAATACCATTTGGATTGAGACACGGTGAGTGAAAGAAGGCATCTTTGTTAAGAAAGATAAACCTTTTCTTAAGAAGAGGTGGTCTCAGGTTAAATCAGTCCCAGACAAACAAACCGAACCAGTTTCACTTCCAGGTCTTAAGGAGTCCTTTGTTCTCAGCTAGAGTTGGAGAGACAGGGGCTACACTCCCCAACCTGGCCATCTCTTTCAGCTGTTAATGTCATTTAGTTTAGGTAAAAGGCTATCAAGTTTTTCCAGTTTCAAGTTTGACTCCACCCCCAAAAGCACTTATAAACCTGCTTTTTCACCAGTTAATCCACAATTGACAATTTGGATAAAAGGGGAAATGTTTTTAATTTTAAAAATGATAATGTCCAGATGGCATTTTTTAAACCTACTACTGTGATGGAAACAAACTGTATGAATGAGAGTCTTCACAGACAATTGGTGTTTTTAGATAAGCAGTTAATAGTGTTTCTTAACAACACACAAAGTCCTCAAAACATAAAAAGTGTCTCTTTTGTTTTTCTGCAGTCCTCCCCCAGGATTGGGTGACTGCAGATCTCTGCAACCGACAAAGGAACTTCAGAGTTGAACTGGAGAAACCGGACCCTCCGCATTATAAAGAGGAACCGGAGGTACCAGAACCATCACAGATTAAAGATGAACCAGGGGAACTCTGCATCAATCAGGATGAAGATCACCTTGATCTGAAGCAGGAGACTGATACCTTGATGGAGATTCCTACTTGTGAGGAAGATGAGAACAGTGAAGCAGATCTAAACAATCAGCAGAGCTTTAATGTAACTGATAGTCAGGATGAAGAAGGAAACCAACATAAAGAATCAACAACAACTACAGATGAAGAGACAGAATCAACATCAACTACAGATGAAGAGACAGACCCACAGAACAGAGATCAGAGGAAGAGAAGAGACAGAAGTCATGTCCAAAGTGTGGACAGCTCTCACAGTGAGTGTGACTCTGATGGTAGTAGAAAGGATGATTTGGTTAAAAAACACAAAGAATCTTCAAAACAGAAAAGACTTTCCTCCTTCAAGTCTGGCGAAAACTCAAGAATCGCTAACAAACCATTTAATGTAGGAACTCGATCAGGAGAAAAGTCCCTTTCTTGTAAAGAATGTAATAAAGGTTTTAGTGATTCATCTAATCTCCGAAGACACATGAGAACTCATAGAGGAGAGAAACAATTTTCATGTAAAGAATGTGACGTTAGTTTTAGTCAAAGATGTAATCTGAAAACACACATGAGAACTCACACAGGAGAGAAGCCTTTTTCTTGTAAAGAATGTATTAAATGTTTTAGTCGTATATCTCATCTCAAGAGCCACATGAGAACTCATACAGGAGAGAAGCCTTTTATTTGTAAAGAATGTCGAAAAGGTTTTAGTGAATCATCTAGTCTCAAAAACACATGAGTATTCACACAGGAGAATGGCCTTTTTCTTGTAAAGAATGTGCTAAACCTTTTAGTCAATTATCTGAGCTCCAAAAACACATGAGAACTCATACAGGAGAAAAGCCTTATTCTTGTAAAGAATGTGACAAAAGTTTTAATCATATGTCTCATCTTAAAACACACATGAGAACTCACACAGGAGAAAAGCCTTATTCTTGTAAAGAATGTGATAAAAGTTTTAGTCAATTACCACATCTCCAAAAACACATGAGAACTCACACAGGAGAGAAGCCTTATTCTTGTAAAGAATGTAAAAAAAGTTTTAGTCTTCTTTCTCTTTCGGCTTTTCCCATCAGGGGTCGCCACAGCGAATCATCCTTTTCCACCTCACTCTATCATGAACATCTTCTACCCTAACATTAGCCAACTTCATGTCCTCTGTTAAGACATCCATATATCTCCTCTTTGGCCGTCCTCTTGCCCTCCTGCCAGGCAGCTCCATCTCCAACATCCTTCTACCAATATATCCACTATCCCTCCTCTGAACATGTCCAAACCATCTCAGTCTTGCTTCTCTGACTTTGTCGCTAACGCAGGCAACATGAGCCGTCCCTCTGATGTACTCGTTCCTTATCCTGTCTAACCTGGTCACTCCTAAGGAGAACCTCAACATCTTCATCTCCGCTACCTCCATTTCAGCCTCTTGTCTCTGTCTCACTGCTACCGTCTCTAATCCATAGAGCAGAGCTGGTCTCACCACTGTCTTGTACACCTTTCCTTTGAGTCTTGCTGACACTCTTCTGTCACACAATACTCCTGACACTTTCCTCCACCCGCTCCAACCTGCCTGCACTCGCCTCTTCACCTCTTTTCCACACTCCCCATCACACTGAACTGTTGACCCCAAGTACTTAAACTCCTGCACCTTCTTCACCTCAGCCCCCTGTAACCTAACGCTTCTACCTTGATCCCTCTCGTTCAGACACATGTATTCTGTCTTACTACGACTGACCTTCATGCCTCTTCTTTCCAGAGCAAACCTCCACCTCTCTAGCTCTTCCTCCACCTGCTCTCTACTCTCACTGCAAATTACAATGTCATCCGCAAACATCATTGTCCATGGAGATTCCTGTCTTACCTCGTCTGTCAGCCTGTCCATCAGCATAGCAAACAAGAAGGGACTCAAAGCTGATCCTTGGTGTAGTCCCACCTCCACCTTGAACTCCTCTGTCTGACCTACAGCACATCTCACCACCGTCATACTTCTCTCATACATGTCCTGAACTACTCTGACATACTTTTCTGCCACTCCAGACGACCTCATACAGTACCACAGCTCCTCCCTCGGCACCCTGTCATACGCCTTCTCTAAATCTACGAACACACAGTGCAGCTCCTTCTGACCATCTCTGTACTTTTCCAACAACATTCTCAAAGCAAATATGGCATCAGTGGTGCTCTTACGGGGCATGAAACCATACTGCTGCTCACAAATCTCCACCTTCTTCCTAAGCCTGGCTTCTACTACTCTTTCCCACAGCTTCATTGTGTGGCTCATCAACTTTATTCCTCTATAGTTGCTGCAGTTCTGCGTGTCACCCTTGTTCTTAAAGATCGGGACCAGAACGCTTCTCCTCCATTCCTCAGGCATCTTTTCACTCTCTAAAATCCTATTGAACAACTTCTTTAGAAATTCCACTGCTGTCTCTCCTAAGCACTTCCATACCTCCACAGGTATGTCATCAGGACCAACGGCCTTTCCGCTCTTCATCCTTTTCAGAGCCTTCCTAACCTCATCCTTTTCAATCTCTGCTACTTCCTGCTCCACAACAACCACATCTTCCTCCCTTCTTTCCCTGTCATTTTCCTCGTTCATCAGCTCCTCAAAATACTCCTTCCATCTTTTCTGTACACTCTCCTGGGTTGTTAGCACCTTTCCATCTCTGTCCTTAATCACCCTTATCTGTTGCACGTCCTTCCCATCTCTGTCTCTCTGTCTGGCTAGCCTGTACAAGTCCTTCTCTCCTTCCTTTGTGTCTAACCTGTCATATAGCTCATCGTAAGCTTTCTGTTTGGCCTTTGCCACCTCTCTCTTCACTCTACGCTGCGCTTCCTTGTACTCCTGTCTACCTTCCTCAGTCCTTTCTACATCCCACTTCCTTTTAGCCAACCTCTTCCTCTGGACGCATTCCTGTACTTCCCCATTCCACCACCAAGTGTCTTTACCGTCTTTCCTCTTTCCAGATGACACCCCTAGCACCTTCCTACCTGTTTCCCTGATAATCTCTGCTGTAGTTTCCCAGTCATCTGGAAGCTCATCCTGACCACCCAGGACCTGTCCCAACTTCTGCCTAAATTCCTCACAAGTTTCTTCATTCTGTAGCTTCCACCACTTGGTCTTCTTTTCTGTTTTCCCTCTCTTCTTCTTCCTGACCTCCAGAGTCATCTTACACACCACCATTCGGTGCTGTCTGGCTACACTCTCTCCCACCAACACTTTGCAGTCATTAACCTCTCTCAAATGACCTCGTCTACATAGGATGTAGTCCACCTGAGTACTCCTACCTCCACTTCTGTATGTCACTCTATGTTCCTCTTTCTTCTGGAAGTAAGTGTTGACTACAGCCATTTCCATCCTCTTTGCAAAGTCCACCACCATCTGTCCCTCCAGATTCCTTTCCTTCACACCAAACCTGCCCCATCACCCCCTCATCACCTCTGTTGCCCTCGCCAACATGCCCATTAAAGTCTGCTCCAATAACAACTCTCTCTCCTCTGGGAAAACTCTCTATGACCTCATCCAATTCACTCCAGAATCTCTCCTTCACTTCTAACTCACAGCCAACCTGTGGCGCATACCCACTGACTACATTCACCATCACCCCTTCAATTTCTAACTTTAGGCTCATCACCCTGTCTGAGACTCTTTTCACCTCTAGAACACTGTTTACAAACTCCCCCTTCAGAATCACCTCCTACCCCGTTTCTCTTCCTATCAACACCATGATAGAACAGTTTGTATCCTCCTCCAATACTACGTGCCTTGCTGCCCTTCCACCTTGTTTCCTGCACACACAGTACGTCTACCTTCCTTCTCTCCATCATGTCTGCCAGCTCTCTGCCTTTCCCTGTCATTGTGCCAACGTTAAGAGTCCCTATTCTCAAACCTATGTTCCTGCCTTTTCCCTTCTCTCTCTGGCCACGGACCCTTCTGCCTCCCCTCTTTCTTCGACCAACAGTAGTCAAATTTCCACCGACACCCTGTAGCGTTCAACAAGCATCGGTGCGCCGGTCGTTGTTAACCCGGGCCTCGGACCGATCCGGTATGTATAAAAGTGTTGTGTATGATTCACATGGTGTTTTGGCCATTTGTACGCCGCTGCCCTTTGAACGCAACCCTCTTATTACCGGGCGTGGGACGGGCACAGAAGTAACTGGCTGGCAACCCCTGGGGCTAGATTTAAAAAAAAAGTTGTTGACCTGTATCTAATCTTAAACCACAACGAGGCTTCATAACCGGAGAAAAAAACCTTTTTCTCTGTATTAGAATGCAATAATTAGTTAGGATGCATCTAGCTTCTCTAACAAACACATAGAGAACTCACTGAGAGAGAACATTTTCCCATTTTAAAAATTTTAACAAAGGATTAATTACAAACTTACATCAGACCAACTGAGAGCAGCGAACATGTTGCACGCTTAAAAAAAAACACAAGGTTTACCTGTAGAAGAGGGAAAGATTGGAAATCGTACACATTTTCTTCCATTAAGACAGAACACTGCATTTTATTAAACATTTGAATTTAAGATCCTAGAGCCTTGCGTTTGATGGTGCCATATAAGGACGGGACATACCGCTTTATGTACCGGCGTAAAATCCAAAAGTACTGGAACACTATCAGTAACATTATACTCACACACATGACCAAACAAAGGATGGCAGCTACTGTGTGTCTCACACCTGGCCACCACAACATTATAAACCACCCCAGGATCAATGTGGAGTTCGTTTTGTTCCTAATGAAATATCAGGACGGGCAAAATCGGTATGTAACTGTGGATATTCTGATTATGGATGGGCGACCTTATACTTTGCCACGCAAAGCCGATTCACCTGACGGCAGCTTTTGCTGTCTCAAACGGCACCCACCTTTTAACCACAGGATCAATGTGGAGTTAGTTGTTCAATGACACAGGACGGGCCCAAAATGGGAAGTGTACGTTATATTCTGATAAGCGCGACCCCTTACCTCTGAGCACAGCGATCAACTTGGTTTATTTATAATAAATGTGAACTTTCAATTCTTGTCATTTGTTTAAGTTGTTTTAATCTTTTTAAATTCTGGGATCAAACCTCATCTTGTCAATATACTCCAAAGCAGCCCGGAGCTCCCTACATGAACACAGAACACAGGATGTGGCCTACACAAATATTGAATGCATGGTCAGTCAATAAGAAGGAGACCACAGTTAGTGTGAACACCATAACTAACGAACCGTTTTCTAAAAAGCTGTGCTGCGTCATGCATATGTCCAATGCAGGAGCTTTTGCACACTCATATCATATCTCATATCACGCCCTCTGGAGACCGTTTCGACCGTTCATCAGGTTAATGATACTTAAAGGTGTAAACAGAGAAAGCCAATATCAGTACAATTAAAACATATAATATATATAATATATATCATATATAATTATATATGGCACTGCATCCCAACTTAAAACTCCAAAAATATCTATATGATACCACAGTTTCTTATATTGCAAATTCAAAGTTCAAGATTAAATTTTCTCCACATATCCGGCAAGCATCTCTTAATTGAGACGTTGCAAAAAACTTTTCCACTGACAAACAAAGCTCGTGCATGCTAGCCAATCCTTCTTTTTCTCCCTTTCCTTTCCTCTTCCCCTCTCTTCCCCTCCCTGTTTCCCCCCCTTCTTTCCCTGTCTTCCC
>JALJSC010000063.1:0-53853 GCA_023969325.1 Oryzias curvinotus
TTTTTTTTTTTTTTAAACTTTTTATTTAACGTTTTGCACTTTTAAAATACAAACAAATCAAGATAAGAAAACACAATCAAGTAAAGAAATAAAGTAGAATAAAATAAAATATACAAAAACAACGCAAACAAGCAAAAAGGAACAGGTGGGGTAAAACAAAATTTGTTTTAAATTTTTGGTTCTGAGCGGAGTGCATATTGCTTCCATTTCCTCCATCGGAGTTGAAATTTTTCAGCTTTCAAGCGTAAGTGAAATGTCATTCTTTCCATAGAACAGATCTCTTCCATAATGTCTATCCATTGCTCCAGTCTTGGTGGTTCACTTTTAAGCCAATTTCTTGTTATGGCTTTTTTACAGGCCATGATCATGACTTTGAAAAGATAGTTGTCCTCTGTTTGTATCACTCCTGTTGGTAACAGTCCTAGGTATAGTATCCGTGGGTCAGCGGGTATTTCATACCCTAGTATTTCCTGCAAAGTTTTGATGATGCTTTGCCAGAAGGGAACAACTTTACTGCATGTCCAGAAGATGTGTGAATGATTGGCGTTCACGCCTCCACAGAGTCTCCAGCATTGTTGCGGGGTCCTCAGCTGTTTGCTCTTTAAGTGAGGACTGATAAAGAACCTCATTATATTTTTCCACCCGAATTCTCTCCATTGTCTAGAACTTGTTGAATTATGTTGTAGCTGACAGATTGAATACCATTCATCCTCTGATAGGTTAACCTGCAATTCTAACTCCCACTTCTGCTTTAAGTACAGTGAATCAAAACCAGTACATTTCATCAGACATTTATACAGTTTGGAAACCATCTTTGAAGGCAGTTTCTTATAAGCCCCTGTCACTATTTCTATCACATTGCTGCCTTCCTGTGTAATTGAGCTTTTTACCTCTTCAATGTAAAAGTTTCTTAATTGAAAATACCTAAATAAGTCTGTGTTTTCCAGTTCAAACTCTTCTTTAAGCTTTTCAAATGTTTTGAAAATGTTCCCCTCTGTTAATGTACATAATGCAGTCAATCCTCTAACTCTCCATTTCTTAAATGTATTGTCTAGCTGTCCGGCTTTGAATCCCGTAGAGTGTGAAGGCCATATAAGTAATTTGTGGTTGTTACCAAATTTGTATTTATTGACCACCTGCCACCAGGTTTTAATTACAAACTCCACTATTGGGTTCTGTTCTGTACTTACTACTTGTATTTTTTCCCCCAGTCTTGCCTGGGGCGGGCAAGAACCATAGTCAAGCTCAATTTGTTTCCATTTAGAATAGTAATCTGTTGAACACCAATATATTATGCTTCTTAACTGTGCTGCCAGATAATATTCTTGGAGACTTGGTAACGCTAGCCCCCCCTTAGCTTTTTCCAACTGAAGTGTTTTCAGTCTTACTCTAGGTTTTTTCCCGTTCCAAATAAATCTAATTAATTGTTTGTTCCATTTAACAAATTGTTCATCTGGGATCTGTACCGGTAATGCGAGAAACAAATGTAGCAGTCTGGGCAGCACATTCATTTTCACTACCTCTATTCTTGAGCTGAGATCCATGGTTAAGGTGGTCCATTTTGTTAAGTCCCTTCTTATTGTTTCGGTGATTCTACTGTAATTAATGTCTTTCAATGTGTTTAGTTTTGTTGTCAAGTAAACTCCTAAGTATTTTATATTTTCTGAGTCCCATTGCAGTTTAATTTTTTGTCTGAGTGGTTCAGCTGGTTTGTAGTTCATGGCTAGCATTTGAGTCTTGGAGATATTTAATTTATATCCTGATTTACCTCCGTAATCTTTTAGGATGTCCAATAATTTTGGGAATGCGGTATCTGGATTCTGTAGATATACAATGTCATCTGCAAAAAGCCCTATTTTTTGTTCTTGCTTTGCTATTGTCACCCCTTTTAGATCTTCACTCTGTCTTATATACTGAGCCAAAGGTTCAATAAATAGAGCAAAAAGGGATGGGCTCAAACAGCATCCCTGTCTCGTTCCTCTAAATAGTTCAAAGCTATCTGTTAAATTTCCATTGATTTTAATTCTACCCACTGGCTTATGATACAGAGCTTGTAAATACATGATACATGTATTGTTAAAGCCCATTCTCCTCAGGACTGCAAAGAGGAAGTCGCAGCTGACCCTGTCGAAGGCCTTTTCAGCATCTAGGCTTATTAAAGCTACTGGGGTTTTGAGTTTATTGACCTCGTTTATGACATGTATGGTGCGTTGTATGTTGTCTTGTGTCTGTCTTCCCTTTATGAATCCAGTCTGGTCTTCGTCGATGAGTTTAGGGAGGAATTGTTCAAGTCTTTTACTGATTATTGATGTAAATATTTTATAATCAACATTTAAAATCGAGATTGGGCGGTAGCTCTCACAGTTCTCCTTATTTTTCCCTTCTTTTGGTAGAACAGAGATGATTGCTTCTTTCCATGATGGGGGAGTTTTGGCTTTTTTCAATGTCCAATTAAAGGATTCTAATAATATAGGAGCGAGTTCCTCTTTGAATGTTTTGTACCATTCATTTGGATAACCATCACCTCCGGGACTTTTATTACTTTTCAGTCTCCCTATAGCTTTGTCGACTTCTTCTCTGGTAATAGGTGAGGTTAATGTTTTATTTTGGGTGGTTCCAATAGATGGCAGATCTAGGTTGGCCAGAAAGTCTGTGATTTCTTCTTCATTTACTGGTTCAGATTGGCTATACAGAGTTTTGTAATAATCTAGAAATGTTTTTTGAATTTTTTCTGGTTCATAATGTATGACGTTGGTGTATGGGTCTCTGATTTTATGAATTTGATTTCTCATCTTCAGTGATCTTAGGCGCTTTGCTAGAATTTTGGTTGCCTTAGGGCCTGATTCATAAAAGGTTTGCTTTATGAACCTTAATTTCTTTTCAATTTCTTCTACTGTTAAGTCTGATAATTTGTTTTTTATCTCTTTAATATTTTTTGCCAGCTTTTCACTTCTGTCCCAATGTTGTTGCTTCTCGAGGCTCCTGAGTGTCTGTTCTAATTTAGTTTGTGTTAACCGTTTTTTTTTATTTAAATGATACATCCTAGATATAATGTTCCCCCTCATAACAGCTTTAACAGTATCCCAAATTATTGTTGGTTCTATTTGGTCATCCTTATTGATCATTATACACTCCTTAATTTCCTTTTTTATCTCTTGCACTACGTTTTCATTATTTAGGATGCCAACATTCATTTTCCACAGTGTTGTTCTTTGTTGGTTGTCCAGATGCATAGTTAAGTATATAAAATTATGGTCAGATATATCCGCTGTTCCTACATTACAGTTCAGGACTCTGTATCTGTCTACTTTATTCACTAAGAAGAAATCTATTCTTGAGTGCACTTTATGGGCTGCTGAGTAGTGAGTGTAATCCTTCTCTGATGGATGTAGATCCCTCCACACATCACAAAGTCCGGTTTCTTTAATAAAAATGTTGAGATTTCTTGATTTAATGCTCTTATTCTTCTTAAGGCTTGTTGTGTCCTTTGAATGGTCTAGTACTGTGTTCCAATCTCCTCCACAGATCAGGATTCCTTCACTTAGTGTAGTTACTTTGTCAAATAATAATTTAAAGAATTTCTGATTCCCTTCTGGGGGTGCGTACACATTGACTAGTGTAACCAGGTTATTGTTGATCTTTCCTTTAACAATGACATATCTCCCATCTTTGTCACTTTCCTGCTGAACTTTTTCGAAATTGACTGAATTTGATATTAACGTGAGTACACCTCTCCTTCTGCTGTTTTTGTAGGAGCTGAAAAAACAGTTTTCATACCCAAATTTACTAAATTTTTCATGCTCATTTTTTGGCAGATGTGTTTCTTGCATGAAGATCACCTGTGCTTTTTCCCTTTTGAGTTTTGATAGCACTCTGCTTCTTTTTACAGGGTTGCCAAGGCCGTTCACATTTATTGAGATTATTCTGTAGTTACCTAGTCCGCTCATTTATTTTGTTGATAATGTTTGTGAACCCCACAAAGAAAACAAAACAGGGTAAAAGAGAAAATAAAAAATAAAAAAGAGAAAATAAAAAATGCTTCAAACTTAAGAACAAAGAACATTTGAACAGTACCAACCGGTACCTGTAACTTCCACACATTGGAGGGAGTGTCTTTCCCTCCTCGACCCCGCTGGGAGGTCCAGGGTTGTTCCTCCTGTTAGGAAGGGGCCCTAAAAAGGACTTGGAGAACGACAAATTCGCTCCCGTCCACATTGTCCAGCGTACACGTCTTTACGTCTGCTTCTGGTGCCGCTCCTATATTCCAATGTATTGAAGAGGCCAGTCTTCTGATGTTTCCGTGTTGTATCAGTTTCCATCGTTCCTTTCAAATTCTCTCAGCTTTTCCTTCGCTCTTTGTGACGTGGAGGGTCTGTTGTCCTGCTGGCGTCGAGTCTGCTGCTGCCATCCCAAGATCTCCTGTAGGCGAAGCTCCGCCGTGTCCTCCTCCGTTGTCGTTCCCGGTAGTTCCACTTCAATCCCTCGTTTGCGCAGCTCGAGCCCGGCTGCATGTGCATTGCTGTAGGTTCGAACGCCGTCTCGCCAATGAATCCGTATGCTGGTGTAGGGAGTTTGGAAGCGTATTCCTTTTTCCTTCAGAGCCTTCTTTATTGCTTGGTACTCCCTGCGCTTCATGGCAACCTCTGAGGCATAGTCATGGTCGAACATAAAGACATGTTTTGTAACCATATCATCCAATACAAAGACTCCATCTCCAAGACCAAAACAGAATATTTCGCTGGTTTGATAAACTCCGCTAATGGCAACTCAAAGGTCCTATTTTATATCCTCTCACGTACAACCACCTGCCTGAATTCACTTCCTCCTCATTTGTACACCTCTGACTTCTGTAACACCCTAGCGTCTTATTTCTCTTCAAAAATCCATGACATTCACCAGCAACTTCAATCCAACTCAAGTCAAAATGTAACTGCACCAGCTCTTCTCTCCCCACATCAGCTATTCTCATCATTTAATCTTCCATCAGTTGAGCAAATCACAGAACTCATTAACAAATCCAAAACCACCTCCTGCCAACTTGACCCAATTCCCACTGCTCTGGTCAAGGCTACTCTCCCCTCTTTATCGCCCCTCATTACTAGCATCATTCACGCCTCCCTTAAGACTGGAACTGTTCCTCCTGTTCTCAAAACCGCAGCTGTCACCCCCATACTGAAAAAAACGGGTTCTGATCTAAAAAGATAAACAATTTATAGAAACGTTCCCAGCTGCATTTGGACATTAAACGGCTAGCAAACGTTGCACTGCTAAACACACAGAACTACTTAGTTCGATGTCGCCCTCTAGTGGTCACCACATACCACTGCACATCTCCAAAGGGATCACAGGGACGCTACATTATTGTATGGCTCTTTCGAAATTACATTAAAAATATTTGGCGTTTATGGCTCTCTCCGCCAAAAAGGTTCCCGACCCCTGGTCTAGAGCAAAAGAAAACGTTTGAAGAAATAAGTCTGTCAAATGATACAATTGCTAGATGAGTAGAAGATCTGTCGGCAGCAACCGCCAACCGTAACTGGGAAAACATCTGGAGGGCCTGGTTTATTATATAAATGACACTTGGTCATTACAGTTACTAAAAGTTATTATAAACAACTTTTTTTTTACACCCAAATTGGCCCCCAGTCTAATGTCGAGTTCCTAATTTGGCTCTCCACTACAAAAACTTTGAGAATCCCTGCTCTAAAATTAAAAATTGTGAAAAATAATAACACTTTCTTAAATTGCAAATAAGAACTTTACCTTTTGAATGCCTATGTGCTTAAAAACCTTTTCTTGTCACATTGTACGTTGAGAAGTCAAACAGTGCTATTTAGAGCTGAAAACGCTTTTTTAACACTTTTGAATAAAAAATGTTTTTTGTGCTCAGAATCCACTCAAAAGTCAAGATAGATAGATAGATAGATGATGACTTTATTAATCCCACAATGGGGATATTTCATATATCTGTGGCAGCAAAAACTACATTCAGAGACAATCTATACAATATAACATCAAAAAAGGTGTCATGGTGCCTCTGCCAGTTACTCTCCTCCTCCCCCGCCTGCTCTCTTTTGGACACGACCAGCTGTCTTCAATTACCTCATCTTTGCCGCCGCCTTCTTATGGAGCACCTGGATCATCAGTCGACGCCAGTTCGTTGTTCCTCCCACGGTGCTTAGTCTGGTCTGCTCATGCTCCTGTGTGTTGCCAAGTTTCGCTTTACTAATTTTACCTCTCGCTCCGCTCACAGGAAAATCCTTCATGGATACTCACCTGGTCGCTGGCTCTCTGCTCAGGAGTCTCGCTCTTGGATTCCCACTGCCATCGCTCTCCAGCCAGCCGCCACGCCTCCTCCTGGAAATCACCATTCACTTACTTACAGTGAATTAAGTCATTCTAACTTACCTCCTGTCTCTGGGTCCCCTTCCGGGTTCCAGCGTTTGGGTCAATCTGAAATCTCGCGATACCATGACAAAAGTACATAAAAAATGACATTCATATTAAATCATTAAGAATATTAAATTATTAAAAATTATAGTTACAATTATTGTTGAAATTATTATCGAAAATGAGATTCATATTAAATAAATAAATATTAAATACTACTGCTACTACTAATAATAATAACAACAATAATAATTACAACAATCACAACAATAAAAATAAAATATATCCATAAAATATGTGGTCAACTGCAAATGCTCGATTCCTTATGCAACCCACCATTGTCAAATGTTTTTTTTGTAGGCCCCGAGCACGGAGTGCAAGGACCCTATTGGATCTGTTAGGTTTATTAGGGCCCGAGCTCATAGTGCAAGGACCCTATTGTTTTTTGAATCTTTATTATTAGGGCCCGAGCACGGAGTGCAAGGACCCTATTGTTTTCGAATGTTTATTAGGGCCCAAACACTAAGTGCAAGGACCCTATTGTTTTTTAATGTTTATTAGGGCCCGAGCACGGAGTGCAAAGACCCTGGTGTATCTGTTAGGTTTATTAGGGCCCGAGCACGAAGTGCAAGGATCCCATTGTATCTGTTAGGTTTATTATTATTAGGGCCCGAGCATGGAGTGCAAGGACCCTATTGTATCTGTTAGGTTTGTTAGGGCCCGAGCACGGAGTGCAAGGACCCTATTGTTTTTCGAATGTTTATTATTATTAGGGCCTGAGCACTGAGTGCAAGGACCCTATTGTTTTTCGAATGTTTATTATTATTAGGGCCCAAGCACGAAGTGCAAGGACCCTATTGTATCTGTTAGGTTTGTTAGGGCCCGAGCACGGAGTGCAAGGACCCTATTGTATCTGTTAGGTTTATTATTATTATGGCCCGAGCACGGAGTGCTAAGACCCTATTGTATCTGTTAAGTTTAATATTAGGGCCCGAGCACGGAGTGCAAGGACCCTATTGTTTTTCGAATGTTTATTAGGGCCCGAGCACGGAGTGCAAAGACCCTGGTGTATCTGTTAGGTTTATTAGGGCCCGAGCACGTAGTGCAAGGACCCTATTGTTTTTATAAGGACTATTAGGGCCCGAGCACGTAGTGCAAGGGGCCTATTGTTTTTGAATGTTTATTAGGGCCCGAGCATGGAGTGCAAGGACCCTATTGTATCTCTTAGGTTTATTAGGGCCCGAGCATGGAGTGCAAGGACCCTATTGTATCTGTTAGGTTTATTAGGGCCTGAGCACAGAGTGCAAGGATCCTATTGTATCTGTTAGGTTTATTATTATTAGGGCCGGAGCACAGAGTGCTAAGACCCTATTGTATCTGTTAGGTTTATTAGTATTAGGGCCCGAGCACAGAGTGCAAGGACCCTATTGTATCTGTTAGGTTTATTAGGGCCCGAGCACGGAGTGAAAGGACCCTATTGTTTTTTGAATGTTTATTATTATTAGGGCCCAAGCACGGAGTGCAAGGACCCTATTGTATCTGTTAGGTTTGTTAGGGCCCGAGCACGGAGTGCAAGGACCCTATTGTATCTGTTAGGTTTATTATCATTAGGGCCGGAGCACGGAGTGCTAAGACCCTATTGTATCTGTTAAGTTTAATATTAGGGCCCGAGCACGGAGTGCAAGGACCCTATTGTTTTTCGAATGTTTATTAGGGCCCGAGCACGGAGTGCAAGGACCCTATTGTTTCTGTTAGGTTTATTAGGGCCCGAGCACGGAGTGCAAGGACCCTATTGTTTTTATAAGGACTATTAGGGCCCGAGCACGTAGTGCAAGGGGCCTATTGTTTTTGAATGTTTATTAGGGCCCGAGCACGGAGTGCAAGGATCCTATTGTATCTGTTAGGTTTATTATTATTAGGGCCCGAGCACGGAGTGCTAAGACCCTATTGTATCTGTTAGGTTTATTATTAGGGCCCGAGCACGGATTGCAAGGACCCTATTGTATCTGTTAGGTTTGTTAGGGCCCGAGCACAAAGTGCAAGGACCCTATTGTTTTTCGAATGTTTATTATTATTAGGGCCCGAGCACTGAGTGCAAGGACCCTATTGTTTTTCGAATGTTTATTATTATTAGGGCCCGAGCACTGAGTGCAAGGACCCTATTTTATCTGTTAGGTTTATTATTATTATGGCCCGAGCACGGAGTGCTAAGACCCTATTGTATCTGTTAAGTTTAATATTAGGGCCCGAGCACGGAGTGCAAGGACCCTATTGTTTTTCGAATGTTTATTAGGGCCCGAGCACGGAGTGCAAAGACCCTGGTGTATCTGTTAGGTTTATTAGGGCCCGAGCACGTAGTGCAAGGACCCTATTGTTTTTATAAGGACTATTAGGGCCCGAGCACCTAGTGCAAGGGACCTATTGTTTTTGAATGTTTATTAGGGCCCGAGCATGGAGTGCAAGGATCCTATTGTATCTGTTAGGTTTATTATTATTAGGGCCGGAGCACAGAGTGCTAAGACCCTATTGTATCTGTTAGGTTTATTAGTATTAGGGCCCGAGCACAGAGTGCAAGGACCCTATTGTATCTGTTAGGTTTATTAGGGCCCGAGCACGGAGTGCAAGGACCCTATTGTATCTAATAGGTTTATTAGGGCCCGAGCACAGAGTGCAAGGATCCTATTGTATCTGTTAGGTTTATTATTATTAGGGCCCGAGCATGGAGTGCTAAGACCCTATTGTATCTGTTAGGTTTATTATTAGGGCCCGAGCACGGATTGCAAGGACCCTATTGTATCTGTTAGGTTTGTTAGGGCCCGAGCACAAAGTGCAAGGACCCTATTGTTTTTCGAATGTTTATTATTATTAGGGCCCGAGCACTGAGTGCAAGGACCCTATTGTTTTTCGAATGTTTATTATTATTAGGGCCCGAGCACTGAGTGCAAGGACCCTATTGTATCTGTTAGGTTTATTAGGGCCCGAGCACTGAGTGCAAGGACCCTATTGTTTTTCGAATGTTTATTATTATTAGGGCCCGAGCACTGAGTGCAAGGACCCTATTGTATCTGTTAGGTTTATTATGGCCCGCAGCACTCACAACTGCAAGGACCATATTGTAACTGCTACGAGGGTCGAACACTCAAAAAAACCCAAAACGTCAAAAAAACGCATCAAAACGCCAAAAAATGGGGTCAAAAGTCACCCAAAGCACAAAACAACACAACAATTGTGTAACGCAACAAAAAAACACACACACACGCACAACACCAACGCACAAACGACAAAATTGTAGTCGCAAAAATTACGACAAAAACACGAAAAAGCCCCAAAAAGCCCTCACAGGACTGATTTCAAGCCAAAAAGACATGCCCAGCCTATAGTAAAAGACAGGCTGCATTGAAATACATAGGAAATCCCCTGGGGAAAAAACTTCTTATTGTTTTTTGAATGTTTATTCTTCTTCTTCTTCTTCTTCTTCTTCTTTCTAACGGATCCGTTGAGCTCAAATTTGACCCCCGCCACATACCCGAAAACTCACCAAAATTGGCACACACCTAGGATAAATTGAAAATGAATTTTCGGCAAAGAGAACGTCACTCCCCCGAAGTCGATGACATCACGGCGAGCGTTCCCGTAAAAAAAAATGAATGGGCCGAAAATCGCTTATGGGGCCAAAAAAAAATATTTTGAAATACAGTTACGAAACCAAAACACACTTGTTGGAGATCTCCCAAAGAAGTTATGAAAAAATTATGGGATGGCCACACAACCTACGGCTTGGCGGCCATTTTGTGGCAAACTCACAGAAATGGCGATTTTTCTGTCTTAGAACTTTTGTTAGGGAATAAACCTTCTGTAACTTTATCCGGCAGAATCCTGATCTTTTATCTCTCCCGACTATTAGAACACTCATGGAAAAATCTCAGAGCGAAAGATTTTTTCCTACATGTTCCATGCTGAACAAAATGATGAAACATATGACAAGATCGATAAAGGAATGAGGGGTGTGGTGAACGACAAACTGTCGCCCAAAAAAGTCCTGACTTGGATTCGGATATTTTTGTTTTGCAATCTGCTTGCAAAATCCGACTTCACCTTGTCTGGGACAGCCAAGCAAAGTTTTGAAATCATTAGTTCATGGCAACACGACCTATGGTCTGGCGGCCATTTTGTGCTAAAATCTGCGATTTTTCAATTTTCTCGTTTTACACGTGGAAAAATGAACTATTTTTCAAGCGATTTTTACAAAATTTGACGCATATGTTGCTAGCATAAGTCTACAATGACCTGTGGAGTTTCGTTGACTTTTGACATCGGGAAAAGGCTGCCATCTTGAATTTTGAAAAAAAAAAAAAAAGCAATGTAGTACAAAAAGTTTTTCCAGTACCAAATTTGGCAAATTTCTAGCAATCGTCCTGAAACTTCTCGGGCGTCAATGGCAAGCTAGTGTAGACAAAATGTTGGTATTAGAAATTGTAGATTTTGAATGGCTTCATGTGGTGAATCGCAACTTTTGCGATTTCCAGTAGCTTACACATTTTTTTGTTGGAATGTCTTGAAAATGAGATCTGCAGTTTCCTGTTTCATGCTGAACAAAATGATGAAACATATGACAAGATCGATAAAGGAATGAGGGGTGTGGTGAACGACAAACTGTCGCCCAAAAAAGTGCTGACTTGGATTCTGATATTTTTGTTTTACAATATGCTTGTAAAATCCGACTTCACCTTGTCTGGGACAGCCAAGCAAAGTTTTGAAATCATTAGTTCATGGCAACACGACCTATGGTCTGGCGGCCATTTTGTGCTAAAATCTGCGATTTTTCAATTTTCTCGTTTTACACGTGGAAAAATGAACTATTTTTCAAGCGATTTTTACGAAATTTGATGCACATGTTGCTAGCATAAGTCTACAATGACCTGTGGAGTTTCGTTGACCTTTGACATCGGAAAAAGGCTGCCATCTTGAATTTTGAAAAAAAAAAAAGCAATGTAGTACAAAAACTTTTTCCAGTACCAAATTTGACAAATTTTTAGCAATCGTCCTGAAACTTCCCGGGCGTCAATGGCAAGCTAGTGTAGACAAAATGTTGGTATTAGAAGTTGTAGATTTTGAATGGCGTGCACATGGCGAATTGCAACTTTTGCGATTTCCACTACCTCACACATTTTTTTGTTGGAATGTCGTAAAAATGAGATCTGCAGTTTCCTGTTCCACGCTGAACAAAATGATGAAACATATGAAAAGATCGATAAAGGAATGAGGGATGTGGTGAACAACAAACTGTCGCCCAAAAAAGTGCTTACTTGGTGTGGTGGACCGAGCAGTAGAAGGCAAGGACAGCAAACAATTTTATCAAAAATATTTAAATTTATTTTTCAAAAAGTGTAGATGGGCAAAAATTGGCCCTTAAAAGAGGTCAAAGTAACAAAATTAACTCAAGCTTTTAAATGTAACAGAGGACAACTGAACAGACAAACAAACTTAATCAAACTGACCTCCCTAATTGGAAACACAAGGAAACATATATAGTGGCTGATCAAACCAACTAGACACACAAGGGGAAACTTAAAATGACTAAGACAAAATACATCAAACAAACTAAACTAAAGCCCATCCTTTGATAAATTAACATACACAAATGACTGAAAATAAAGAACATCAAAATAGAAACTAAGTAAAGAAACACAGAAAGAGTTCCTTGTCCACTGGGTGATGGTTCAGTCCAATTAGCTGCCTGCTGAATATAAGGCCTCTGCTGACTGGGATGCATTCTTGTGTCAGGCCTGACTTGATGGTTCCAGCAGCAGATGGCAGCAGCAGCAACAATGGTTCCCCTTAGCACTGGTAACTCAAACAAACCATCAAATTATAAAAAAGTAAACTGAAGCATGTTAATACATTTTATGATTAAATGTACGTGTCATTTTTGAAAAAGAAATCTAAAAGTATACGCAAACAAATAAAGTAAACAGATTAATGTAGGGTGTGGTGCAGGAGGTTACTGCCCTGATGGTGTGGCAGCGTAGGCAGCCATCACACTTGGATTCTGTAATTTTTTTTTACCATGTACTTGCGAATCCGACTTCACCTTGTCAGGGACAGCCAAGCAAAGTTTTAAAATCGTCATGTGATGGCAACACAACCTATGGTCTGGCGGCTATTTTGTGCTAAAATCTGCGATTTTTCAATTTTCGCGTTTTACACATGTGGAAAAATGAACTATTTTTCAAGCGATTTTTACAAAATTTGATGCACATGTTGCTAGCATAAGTCTACAATGACGTCTGGAGTTTCGTTGACCTTTGACTTCCGGAAACGGCTGCCATCTTGAATTTTGAAAAAAAAAAAAAAGCAATGTTGAACAAAAAGTTGTTTCAGTACCAAATTTATCACATTTTTAGCAATCGTCCTGAAACTTCTCGGTCGTCAATGGCTTTGACGTGAACATCGAGAGGTGAACATCTAGGCAAAATAGCAGTTCTGAGTGTGTACGTGATTGTGTTTGTCTTTTCCTTTTCTATTTCATATTTTAATAAAATAAATGACATTCAAAGTCTTTTAAAAATGCAATAAAGTAAAAAAAAGTTTAAACACAAAATTAAAACAATTGGAAAACATTTTTTCAACATTATTTCAACAAAATGTTGGTATTAGAAGTTGTAGATTTTGAATGGAACAAAATGATGAAACATATGACAAGATCGATAAAGGAATGGGGGTTGTGGTGAACGACAAACTGTCGCCCAAAAAAAGTGATGACTTGGATTCTGATGTTTTTTTTTACAATCTGTTTACAAAACTGACTTAACCTTGTCGGGGACAGTAAAACAAAGTTTAGAATTCATTACCTGATGGCAACACACATATTTACAAATTACAAAATGTCAATGAGTACATTTTGAGTACACAATCATGGCACTGCCATGGCATCTCTTTTCTGCATTTTACACAAGTGTATCTGTAGCAGTCAACACATTGCATACTGGCATGATTATTCTTGCAGTGATGCTTGATCTGACACGTGTTTCTTTTTCCAGGGCTGGGTGTGGATGGTTGTTGCCGAAGCAATTGTTCTTTTTGTGCCTTCTTTGCACCCACATAAGAGTGAGCCAAGCACTCTTGCAAGCTCCACCAGGAAGTCCACCCGTCTCTCCTGCCTCCCGATGCATGCTTGGTACAGCACATGCGCATTTAGCGCTGCCATGTCAACCTTGTTATAGAGCAGAGCGACTGGCCAGCGCCGTGTTCCTGTGTGAACCGTGGACCATCTGTTCCATCACATCCACTCCGCACTTTGTGGTGTTATACAGGGTGACTGTGTTTGGCTTCCTTTTAGTGGTTTTCTCAGTCTGAACCCTGCTGTGCATGCTGATGAGAATGAAGACGGTCTTCTTCTTTTTGGGCCTATACACCGTCAGCGTAGCACCAGTGGTTGAAAATACCTAATAAAGACAAGTTATTATTTTCATAGCACTTTCACACACAAATTAGAAACACATAAACATAGAGCAACAAAAGTCCTGCAACATACCTGAGTGGTGAATTCATCGCGGTTTGTCTGCCTAGCGGATTGAGGAATTTCCTGGCGAATCTTGTTGAGTGTGCCAAGGATGGTGGTTTTCCGGCTAAGCAGTCATTGCGCAAGTGACAGCGATGTAAAGAAATTGTCTGTAGTAACATTTCTGCCCTTGTCCAGGAATGGGTCTGTCAGCCTCATCAAAACATTTTCAGTCATACGAAAACTCTTGCAGTAGAATACATTTATTTTCACATACTTAATTTACATCTTAGTTGGCATTCACAAACTTTGATTGGCATAAGGCTCCGTACAATTCCATGAGATAACTTCCATAAACTTTAGGGTAAAAACCCCCGAACGGAGCCCACTGGTGGAAGCCGGGGAGGAGGGTGGGGCGACGAAAGCGGCGCTGCGGTAAGAAAGAGAATGAACGCTGCACACCTGGACTTAAATAGGAAGCTGAACAGGTGAGTTAATTAACTACCGCCCTAGGGGGGAAAGAGACTGCCCGAGTTTCCGGTGCCTGAAATGCGAATACATTCGCTATTTTCAGTCATACGAAAACTCTTGCAGTAGAATACATTTATTTTCACATACTTAATTTACATCTTAGTTGGCATTCACAAACTTTGATTGGCATAAGGCTCCGTACAATTCCATGAGATAACTTCCATAAACTTTAGGGTAAAAACCCCCAAAACCAAAGATCATCAAGAAGAGAGAAGAAGAAAGAATGTAAATGTATAATCAGTATGTCATAAAATGAGGTGTGTTTTGGCGGCATTCCATTTTCATTTCATTTCATTTCCAAGTAAGACTGCTATGTGTGACCCGGCACCTTTGACCATTGGGCCGCCCCCTTCTTTCCATTTCTTTTATCCGAGTTCAGTGCTACAAAGGGGGCATACTATCTAATGGATCTGCTATGTGTGACCCGGCACCTTTGACCGTTGGGCCGCCCCCATTCGAGTACAGCGCCTCGAAGGGGACACACTATATAATGGATCTGCTATGTGTGACCCGGCACCTTTGACCGTTGGGCCACCCCCATTCGAGTACAGCGCCTCGAAGGGGACACACTATCTAGTGGAACTGCTATGTGTGACCCGGCACCTTTGACCGTTGGGCCGCCCCCGTTCGAGTACAGCGCCTCGAAGGGGACACACTATCTAGTGGAACTGCTATGTGTGACCCGGCACCTTTGACCGTTGGGCCGCTCCCGTTCGTGCCCACTAGGGGAACATACTATCTGCAAAGAGAGAGAGAGAGAGAGAGCCCAACAAAGAAAACGAAACAAAACAGGGAGCCAACATAAGAATCACTCATACCCAATTTTTTTAAGAACCTAAATCCCCATCCGCAAAACGTTGTAAGGAACTATAATTTGAACCGCTAAGTACAACCCGTATGAAGACACTACCTACATCCATCCAAAGCTCCCAAAGCATGCTAAACATGCTAAAGTACCATCCATTATTCGTAGCTTCCATCAAATACTAAGAACGAGCTTAGCGTTATTTCATTTGATATGCTATTAAAGGCGCTTAAATAACATCCATTAATTCAAGCTTCCAACGACAGGACTACGAACGAGCTTAACTGCCATAATGTTACCCCATTTGTCATACCATAATACGAGCTCAGAACATCCATTTATTCGAAGATTTCCATCAAAGTATCAAGAAAATCCTCACTGCCATTTGTCTGAAGCTTAATTGGCGTAATTGAGTTTAGAAACCAAATTTTGAGCTCCATCGCATACTAATAATACACTTTAGAACATCCTAAATTTTGAGGCTTCCACCTGGCAATATAATCCAAGAATTTACATTCATTCTACTGCCAACATGATGATTGATTTAAGTCAGAAGTGTCATGGGAACGTAGGGGAGGTCCACCGCCCCATCACTTTCAGTTCAGCAATAGTTGAGCAGTCATCGTGGCAACACCAGATCAAGGAATGCAGGGGTGTCATCATTCGCCAGAAATGGGGAAGCAGGCCAGAGAGCAGGGACTCGCAGGCTCAGGATGCGATGCATAGATAAAATACAAAACCAGTATTAGTCTTAGCAAAGAACATATATATAAAACCTAGAAACTGATTAGTTTATACACTGATTAAGATGGATGGAATAACAACAAGGTTACATTTATTAGAAAGTTATGGAAAGTCCCATTGTGGCTTCATCGCACCATAGAAACCACCCGTATCACAAATTCCAGCAGTGAATTGATAGTGAAATACAGAACCTGCACGATATCTTAACACCAATTTTATATACACCAATTGTAAAGAAGCAACCTTTGACAGTTCCAGAGGGACGCACCTTCAGAAGGTCATCGAGAATCAGGCGATGGGATGGGTAACCAAGGGCCAAGGAGATTGTAGATGAGGAAGGTCCACGTCCCACGTAGCAATGGATTGCAGCTCGGCTGAAATTTGATTCTATTTGATATTAGTGGTTCTCAAATAGGTGGACAACAAAACACAGACTGCCGAAATTTTAGCCAAGGGCGTCTGGAGATCCATAAGGGATCGTAGGTTTTGATAGACTGAACCTTAGATTTTTAGAGGCGGAGCATAACAAGCCTCTACATGTAGATGCATCTAGTCAAGTGTCATCTGCTTAAGCAGGGCAGATAGAAGACTGGCTTGCGGACACAAGAATTAACTCTTGAACTAAGCTTTAGAGCGTAAAGATGGATTTTCTACGGTCAGGGTTAATTTGCTTATGGTGTTATTTAAATACTACCCAAGACAACCGATGAAACACATAAGACTATTATCTCACTCTTTAAAGAGCCTTAATATAAACTCCATGGCTAAATTCTCATAACCACACGATCTTTAAAACCATTAGAGCCGTGGATTCTGGCGGCCGGACGTACACAAACCGCTCTTATAAATCTTTCCCCCCAAAAACTAGAGGGCCCAGCCACAGAAGAACAAGCGGAGGGAGACTGAAGACACGACAGGCATCATCATAACAAGACCTCTAAGCATGAGAAGGACAGGCTACAAAACGGAAGACGTGAATATCCAGAACAGGAACATGGGGCCCTGGATCAAACTACCCGGAACAAGAGCACAAGATGAATGGATGACCGTGGGACCAAAGCCAGAGCAGAATCAGGTGGGCCGATCATTGAACAAACGCCCACAAACAAAGAATGAAACAAAGTACACGCTGCACAAAAGCGAGAGATGGCATAAAGGGAGAGGCATGCACCAATGAACCATCCAGATCCAGAAGAAGAAAACAAATCCGGACGGGCAGAGGACCATACGTCGCAGACAACGCGGTAACCCAGATCAGAAAATGAAAGTAAGCCACAGAGATACAAAAGACCAGGCACACAGAGGAACATTGACGCAGAGAAAACATCAAAACGCGCAAAACGAAGGGGAGCCCATAGCCTACCCAAGTCCAGTACAGGGCTTGTGATAATACAGTCGATAGCATGAGGACCGCCATGACAGCAGAAAGGTCAACCGATAAACAAATCGAGCGCCGACTGGATGCAGAGAGACTCTTCCGGGAGGCAAAGAGGCAGGACACTGAGAACATCAGGGATAACAGCCATCCCCAGCCACAAATCGCGTCCGGAGTAAAACGTGGAGAAGGCATGGGCAGCCGAAGTAAAAAATAAACCAATCCGTAAGGCGCACGAGGAATCAGGCCACTGACGCCAAAAATAACGACGACAGGCACCAACAGGACCGAAACAAGTTCCAACCATGAACACATCCAAGGGCCACCCACAGTGGCGGCCTATACTGTGAGCAGGCGGAGGCGACGAACGAAGAACGCCGAATGAGTCAAAACAAGCCACAGACGTTGCATAAAAGAGACAAATCAAAAGTAAAATTCCACAGAGGAGAGAGGGGTCCAACAAGAACAAACCAAACGCTGAGTAAACCATCAAATGCACAGCAGCCACGACAGAAACACAAAACAAAGAGCCACCAAAATAAGAAAGCCAGCGTCGATTAAATACAGGCAAAATTCACATTCGGCTCTTATCTAGGAGCCGTAGGAGCCGAGTCTTAGCCGGACGGCTAAGACAGAGAGACACAGGAGGAGTGTCTACCCCCATGCCATCAGGCTCTTAAACGTTAACTCTACGCGTGTACCTTAATTATTCAAGTCTTCAGTCCACATTCATGCACATTATTTTGCATTCCATATTTAATTCTACAATACACATACTGTACGTATTTCATCGGTACACAGTTTTACTTAATTATTAATATAATAATATAATAATAGTTTTCCCTGATTATTGCGCTGTCCACAGAGCGGACCTGGGTTACATTTCACTACTGGTTGGATTTGCTAAATACAACTTCGTATGCAACAAAGAAAATCCTGAAATCTTGAAATCTTAAATAACATACAGCAAGAGATAAAACGCCGAAAGCCACAACTAATTCAGCCAGCATGAGAAACCTGTCCAGACGAGGACCACCAGCCCTGAACCACAGGAAAGACCCCACAACCCCTGAAACAATAACTGGATGCAGAGCCACAAAACATGAAAACGAGTCAGGTAGACCACAAAGACAAAGAACATAAACTACAATACCCAGAGTCCTTAGGGGCGTGACGTCACATACAACCGGAACATAATAAGGAAACAGAAACGCATTAGAAAACACAACAGAAAAACACGGGAAAAGACCGCCTGGCCGCTCACCGCAATGATACAAACGGCCACAGCAGAGGAGAAGCCTGAACGGCCCCCGATCTAACGCCGCTGCCAACCGAAACACCGCGAAACGCTCACCCGCCGCAGCGACGCGAACACGCCGGCGCCGCCACCCGGCCGATGAAACGCCGCGGAAGGAGAAACAAACGCGGCGAAATGAAAACCCCCCACATCAGAAAAAGTGGGAGCACCGTCCAAAGAAGGGGGGAACACACCAAGATGCCAAAAAAGGACAGCCGCGGGCATGGAACACCGGCGACGAAAGCGGCGCTGCGGTAAGAAAGAGAATGAACGCTGCACACCTGGACTTAAATAGGAAGCTGAACAGGTGAGTTAATTAACTACCGCCCTAGGGGGGAAAGAGACTGCCCGAGTTTCCGGTGCCTGAAATGCGAATACATTCGCTATTTTCAGACAGTCGCTCCCCACTGGGACGACTGGGGTCCTTGCCAAGATATGGGAGGACATTGCAAATATACTTGGATTTCAAGTTGCAAGCCACCCAAAACTTGATCCCAAAGGTTTAGTTGCAATATATTGCAGGAAACAGTAGCGAGTATTTGATGGGAAAAGCTGTTCGTCAACAGTGATGTGCCGACCAGGATTGTAGGATGTGATGCAGTTGGTGACAAATGATCACCAATCAGTAGAAATTGCAGCAAACTTATCAGTCTTTGCTTGCTCACTGCGGGTGGACCTGTCATCAAAGCATGATGCATGATGTCGCATGATGTCGCATGATGTCTTGGAAGCGGTCACTGGACATAGTTCCAATGATCTGTGGGTTTCCCAGGTTTGCTGACCAGCAGTCACGTAGTGAAGGACCTTAGTAAGCCCCCGCAAGATAACAATTGCAATAAATGCCATTAGTTCCGGGAGGGCCATAAACCAATCAACATGCTCTGTGTGCTGTGCATGTTGAATTGTATATTCTTGAATGCTATGAACCATGTCCAGAGTGATGAAACAAAGGAAGCTCTGAAGGTGACTTGAGATACTTCTCCTGGCTTTAGCTTTTGGCTCTCCATCTGTGGCGTATGCTTCTATTGGGGTGAAATGGAGAAACTCCCCCACCCTACATTGCCAACATGAACAATCCTCTGCCCATGATCTTCTCAACACAGCTGCTTAGCAGCTCTCTCTCCCCCATACAAACAAACAACCACCACCCCTCCACACTCTCCACATTCTCTCTTTGGATGTATTCTCTGTGATTGCCGGACGTAAGTAAAAGTATTGGTTTGGTACGATGCGTAATACTAGAGAGGTGTTGCCTACCTAAACATGCAGCCTCGACAGTGGAATCTAGGGGCTCGGTAGGTAGAGAATGTTGCGTGAAGACATGATCATCGATTAAACTCTGTTCTGCTCCAGAATCGATCAGGGCCAAAGCTGCGCATGCTCATTATGCTAACTATGCTATTAATGATCAGAGTGCTAGTGTGGCAGGATTAATTGGCTCAGGTGCAGTGGGGAGGATAATTACAAGCAGTGGCCTCATGGGGGCGCTATAAAAGGCCAAGAAGCCCTCACTTGGTCGTGGGCAGCATGGGCACCCACTTCCTGTTTGCACACCTCCGGATAGCCTCACAGGTAATGTAGCGGTGGTAGGCTGATTACAGGAGTTAGTTAGTTCGCTGCTTCATACTTGCATACTGTTTCAGCTCCGGATGAGACCTGCAGGCACAAATTTTGAGCCAAAACAGCCTCTGCAATTGAGCGCGCCTCCCAGGTGACAAACAGTCTTTCTGGTAAGCCGGCGAGGGTCAAGTCCTGCGCTTGCCTTTTAAGCTGTTTTTTGTTTTCTTTTTGTAATGTTTGTTGTTCTTGCAGCGCCGGGGACTTTCTGACGCTCCCACCTGCCGAACAGCTGCTGCTTTTTATATACTGAATTTTTGGAAACATTTTAAGGAACTGTCCCTGCTTGTGTCCAGAATCCCTGCGGACTCTGACCAGGGTTCTGCCGGGCCCTCAGCTGCCTTTGAACCTGAGCAACGGAGGACTAAACAGGGTGACACACCTGAACCCTCCACCACCCACGAGAATAAGGTACTCCCTTCATTGAGCAGCACCCTACAAGCGGATTTACTCTCACGAGTTTCTTTTATTGTCATTTTAAGAATTTTTATGCAATTCTTTTAGAGCTGTGTTTTAACTGCATTTTATTGCGTTCAGTGCTGAGAACTCAGGTATCAGCCCTGAGCCCTGAGGTGGAAGCCTTCCCCCGGTTTGGAGTGACGTGCCCTTGGGTAAAGGGTTCACAAGTCTGTGTGTGTGGTCTGCATCACGTGAGTGGCGTAAAATTTTACTTTTGTTCTCTGGGAGCCTCCACCTTCCTTAAGACTTCTGGTCCTCAGCAGACTGAATCTGCTTTGTGCATGTCTTTTAAACAGGTCCATTTTTTAACTGGTTTAAACGTTTTGTAATAAAATCATTTTAATTTTGTCTCCTGCCTGTTTGTGTGCATCCGCCAAAAGAAAAATAAACTCCCTCGAGACCACACCAGCATTACAATCAGCAACTGACTCAGAAAAACACATCGCTTATTATTGCTATGCTAGTTATGCTAATGTGGCTAAAAGGGGTAACGTAGTTGTTAATTGTCCCTCTTAATCAGAAAGTGTCTCACTTTCCAGCCGGTGGATTGTACCACGTTTAATGTTTTCATAGCGATCGACATCATCAACTCACTCAGAACAACACTTTGCTTAAGTTGCTAATTATGCTAACTATGCTAGTTATGCTAATGTGGCTAAAAGTGCTAGCATAGCGATCAACATCATCAACTGACTAAGAACAACACATTGCTTAAGATGCTAATAATGTTAACTATGCTAGTTATGCTAATGTTGCTAAAACTGCTAGCTTAGCAATCAGCATCATCAACTCACACAGAAAAACATAATCCTCCATTGGTAAAAGCTACATGTCATTAGTTGATAGAAAAACCACTTTTGTTTAAATGGTGCTCAGCAGTTGATCTTATATTTTTTTTCCGCCTCGGGATGACGAACAGATCAATCTAAGTTTCAGACAAATTGGAAAAAGTAAACATTTTGATGTCCTTAGCAACAGAGATTTAATGATTACCACACCCACATTCCTTATATGTCCGTATCAGGTGTTTTTCATTGCCAAAGAAGTTTCGGGATGATTGCTAAAAAATTGTCAAATTTGGTACTGGAACAACTTTTTTTTCAAGTGCCAAGTTTCAAGTATCCGCCGATGATCTGAATCTTTGTTCCTGACAATTCTGGCTTCATGTCAGACACCTGAACCACAGACTTTCAGCGGTCACCGACTTTGTAAATTGACTGCTTGTTTGAGAATTGACTGATTGTTTGGATTTATTTGTCAGCCTTTTCCCGAAGTCAAAGGTAAACGAAACTCCACAGGTCATTGTAGACTTATGTTAGTGTGGCAACACGAGCGGTTCAGGACACACCTAACAAAATTGAGGACTCAACCAGGTGGAGACGTGGTTCTGGCTTAAAAATAGTTTTAATATCAATAATTAAAACCAGGGTAAAACCAGATAAAAACTGTAAAAGATTAAAACCAGGGACCAGATAAAAACAGTAGGAACCTCATAAAAAATAATTAAAACCGAGTAAAACAAACATTAAGAGCCTCAAGCCACCTGTTGATAGCAGGGGTACACAAGCAACACTGGAACCGAACAAACAATACCCTGTAGCATGCAGGGGTATAATGTGAAAACAAACAAGACAGCAAACCAGTGAAGTCCCAGAGTCTGTGTACCCAAGTCCTTTGGTTACAGGTTGACCACCTGTAGGAAGCGGTAGGTGCACACACACCCGTCACTAACTCCCAGGAGCACCTGCACTCCCACGTGGTTGGCCGTAGACGAAGTGGGAGGGGGGGGGACAGACGCCATCGTCAGCGACTCCCTCGTCGGACCACCAAATTGGATGGGGGGGAAGAGGCCGTGTAGAGAACACCTATGGAAACACTAAAAGGACTAAAACTTTGTACAGCAGAAGCAGCGGGTTCCACCAAACACCCAGTCAGTGGGGGATATCACAAAGGAACCGTGCGCTCCGTTCCCATTGCGCCTCCACTCCAGTCACACGCCCACCAGGTGTATGACCTGGAGTGGTGACATCCACAGCACTGCACTTCCAGGTAAAGGAACCCAGGGAGGCAGTCTCAGGCAGGAATGAGCAGCAGCTAGCTCAGTCCCGCTATTATAGGTGGCCTGGTGCTAATTAGCACTGTGCCTAAACCTGGGAGCCCAATTAACTCATCCTGCTACATTAGCAACATGTGCATTAAATTTCATTAAAATTGCTTGAAAAATAGTGCATTTTTCCACATGTGTAAAACGCGAAAATTGAAAAATCGCAGATTTTGGCACAAAATGGCCGCCAGACCATAGGTCGTGTTGCCATCGCATGATGTTTTTAAAATCTTTGTTTGGCTGTCCCTGACAAGGTTAAGTCGGTTTCGTAAGCAGATTTTATAAAAAAAATATCAGAATCCAAGTCAGCACATTTTTTGGGCAACAGTTTGTCGTTCACCACACCCCCCATTCCTTTATCGATCTTGCCATATGTTTCATCATTTTGTTCAGCGTGGAACAGGAAACTGCATATCTCATTTTCACGACATTCCAACAAAAAATGTGTGAGCTAGTGGAAATTGCAAAAGTTGCGAATCACCACGTGCACTTCATTTAAAATCTACAACTTCTGATACCAAAATTTTGTCTACACTAGCTTGCCATTGACGGCCGAGAAGTTTCAGGACGATTACTAAAAATGTCTCAAATTTGGTAATGGAACAACTTTTTGTTCTACATTGCTTTTTGTTTTTTCAAAATTCAAGATGGCAGCCTTTTCCCGAAGTCAAAGGTCAACGAAAATCCAGAGGTCATTGTAGACTTATGCTAGGTACATGTGCATCATATTTCGTAAAAATCGCTTGAAAAATAGTTCATTTTTCCACATGTATAAAAGGCGAAAATTGCAAAATCACAGATTTTGCCACAAAATGGCTGCCAGACCACAGGTGGTGTTGCCATCACATGACGATTTTAAAATCTTTGTTTGGCTGTCCCCGACAAGGTTAAGTCGGTTTCGTAAGCAGATTGTATTAAAAAAAATATCAGAATCCAAGTAAGCACTTTTTTGGGCGACAATTTGTTGTTCACCACTCCCCCCATTTCTTTATCGATCTTGTCATATGTTTCATCATTTTGTTCAGCGTGGAACAGGAAACTGCATATCTCATTTTCAAGACATTCCAACAAAAATGTGTAAGCTAGTGGAAATCGCAAAAGTTGTGATTCGCCACGTGCACGCCATTCAAAATCTACAACTTCTAATACCAACATTTTGTCTACACTAGCTTGCCATTGATGCCCGAGAAGTTTCAGGACGATGGCTAAAAATCTGTCAAATTTGGTAATGGAACAACGTTTTGTAGTACATTTCTTTTTTTTCTTCAAAATTCAAAATGGCAGCCTTTTCCCGAAGTCAAAGGTCAACAAAAATCCAGATGTCATTGTAGACTTATGCTACGAACATGTGCATCACATTTCGTAAAAATCGCTTGAAAAATAGTTCATTTTTCCACATGTGTAAAACTCGAAAATTGAAAAATCACAGATTTTGGCACAAAATGGCCGCCAGACCACGGGTCGTGTTGCCATCACATGATGATTTTAAAATCTTTGTTTGGCTGTCCCCGACAAGGTTAAGTCGGTTTCGTAAGCAAATTGTATTAAAAAAAATATCAGAATCCAAGTCAGCACTTGTTTTGGGCGACAATTTGTCGTTCACCACACCCCCATTTCTTTATCGATCTTGTCATATGTTTCATCATTTGGTTCAGCGTGGAACAGGAAACTGCATATCTCATTTTCAAGACATTCCAACAAAGATGTGTAAGCTCGTGGAAATCGCAAAAGTTACAAATCGCCACGTGCACGCCATTCAAAATCTACAACTCCTAATACCAAAATTTTGTCTACACTAGCTTGCCATTGATGCCCGAGAAGTTTCAGGACGATTGCTATAAATGTGTCAAATTTGGTAATGGAACAACGTTTTGTTCTACATTGCTTTTGGTTTTTTCAAAATTCAAGATGGCAGCCTTTTCCCGAAGTCAAAGGTCAACGAAACTCCAGAGGTCATTGTAGACTTATGCTAGCAACATGTGCATCAAATTTAGTAAAACTCGCTTGAAAAATAGTTCATTTTTCCACATGTGTAAAACTCGAAAATTGAAAAATCGCAGATTTTGGCACAAAATGGCCGCCAGACCACAGGTCGTGTTGACATCACATGGAGATTTTAAAATCTTTGTTTGGCTGTCCCCGACAAGGTTAAGTCGGTTTCGTAAGCAGATTGTATAAAAAAATATCAGAATCCAAGTCAGCACTTTTTTGGGCGACAGTTTGTCGTTCACCACACCCCCCATTCATTTATCGATCTTGTCATATGTTTCATCATTTGGTTCAGCGTGGAACAGTACACTGCATATCTCATTTTCACGACATTCCAACAAAAAATGTGTGAGCTAGTGGAAATCGCAAAATGGCAGCCTTTTCCCGAAGTCGAAGGTCAGCAAAAATCCAGATGTCATTGTAGACTTATGCTAAGAACATGTGCATCAAATTTCGTAGACAACTGCAATTGAGAACTTTGACTTTTGAGTGCATTCTGAGCACAAAAATCACTTTTTCATTCAAAAGTGTCAAAACAGCGTTTTCAGCTCCAAATAGCACTGTTTGGACTTCTCAAAGTACAATGTGACAAGAAATAACACTTTCTTCAACTTCAAATGAGAACTGTGACTTTTGAATGCATTCTGAGCACAAAAATCACTTTTTCATTCAAAAGTGTCAAAGCTGCGTTTTCAGCTCTAAAAAGCACTGTTTGGACTTCTCAACGTACAATGTGGCAAGAAATGACACTTTCTGCAATTGAGAACTTTGACTTTTGAGTGCATTCTGAGCACTAAAATAATTTTTTCATTCAAAAGTTTCAAAAAAGCGTTTTCAGCACTAAATAGCATTCTTTTGACTCCTCAACGTAAAATGTGACAGGAAATAACACTTTCTTCAACTTCAAATGAGAACTTTCACCTTTGAGTGCATTCTAAGCAATAAAAATCACTTTTTCATTCAAAAGTGTCAAAACAGCGTTTTCAGCTCTAAATAGCACTGTTTGGACTTCTCAACGTACAATGTGACAAGAAATGACACTTTCTTCAACTGCAAATGAGAACTTTGACTTTTGAGTGCATTCTGAGCACAAGAATCACTTTTTCATTCAAAAGTGTCAAAACAGCGTTTTCAGCTCTAAATAGCACTGTTTGGACTTCTCAAAGTACAATGTGAAAGGATATAACACTATCTTAAACTGCAAATGAGAACTTTGACTTTTGAGTGCATTCTAAAATAAAAATCACTTTTTCATTCAAAAGTGTTAAAACAGCGATTTCAGCTCTAAATAGCTCTCTTTTGACTCTTCAACGTACAATGTGACAGGAAATAACACTTTCTTCAACTTCAAATGAGAACTTTCACCTTTGAGTGCATTCTAAAATAAAAATCACTTTTTCATTCAAAAGTGTCAAAACAGCGTTTTCAGCTCTAAATAGCATTCTTTTGACTCCTCAACGTAAAATGTGACAGGAAATAACACTTTCTTCAACTGCAAATAAGAACTTTGACTTTTGAGGGCATTCTGAGAACAAAAATCACTTTTTCATTCAAAAGTGTCAAAACAGCGTTTTCAGCTGTAAATAGCACTGTTTGGACTCCTAAACGTACAATGTGAAAGGATATAACATTATCTTAAACTGCAAATGAGAACTTTGACTTTTGAGTGCATTCTGAGCATAAAAATCACTTTTTCATTCAAAAGTGTCAAAACAGCGTTTTCAGCTCTAAATAGCATTCTTTTGACTCCCAACGTACAATGTGACGGGAAATAACACTTTCTACAACTGCAATTGAGAACTTTGACTTTTGAATGCATTCTGAGCACAAAAATTACTTTTTCATTCAAAAGTGTCAAAACAGCGTTTTCAGCTCTAAATAGCATTCTTTTGACTCCCAACGTACAATGTGACGGGAAATAACACTTTCTACAACTGCAATTGAGAACTTTGACTTTTGAATGCATTCTGAGCACAAAAATTACTTTTTCATTCAAAAGTGTCAAAACATTGTTTTCAGCTCCAAATAGCACTGTTTGGACTCCTCAACGTACAATGTGTCAGGAAATAACACTTTCTACAACTGCAAATGAGAACTTTGACTTTTGAGTGCATTCTAAAAAAAAAATCACCTTTTCATTCAAAAGTGTCAAAACAGCGTTTTCAGCTCCAAATAGCACTGTTTGGACTCATAAAAGTACAATGTGACAAGAAATAACACTTTCTACAACTGCAAATAGGAACTGTGACTTTTGAATGCATTCTGAGCACAAAAATTACTTTTTCATTCAAAAGTGTCAAAACAGCATTTTCAGCTCCAAATAGCACAGTTTGGACTCATAAAAGTACAATGTGACAAGAAATAACACTTTCTACAACTGCAATTGAGAACTTTGACTTTTGAGTGCATTCTGAGCACAAAAATCACTTTTTCATTCAAAAGTGTCAAAACAGCGTTTTCAGCTCTAAATAGCACTGTTTTGACTCCTTAACGTACAATGTGAAAGGATAAAACACTATCTTAAACTGCAATTGAGAACTTTGACTTTTGAGTGCATTCTGAGCACTAAAATAATTTTTTCATTCAAAAGTTTCAAACAAGCGTTTTCAGCTCTAAAAAGCACTGTTTGGACTTCTCAACTTACAATGTCACAGGAAATAACACTTTCTTCAACTGCAAATGAGAACTGTGACTTTTGAGTGCATTCTGAGCACAAAAATCACTTTTTCATTCAAAAGTGTCAAAACAGCGTTTTCAGCTGTAAATAGCATTCTTTTGACTCCTCAAGGTACAATGTGACAGGAAATAACACTTTCTACAACTGCAATTGAGAACTTTGACTTTTGAGTGCATTCTAAAAGAAAATCACCTTTTCGTTCAAAAGTGTCAAAACAGCGTGTTCAGCTCTAAATAGCACTGTTTTGACTCCTTAACGTACAATGTGAAAGGATAAAAAACACTATCTTAAACTGCAAATGAGAACTTTGACTTTTGAGTGCATTCTGATTACAAAAATCAATTTTTTATTAAAAAGTGTCAAAACAGCTTTTTCAGCTGTAAATAACACTGTTTGGAATTCTCAAAGTACAATGTGACAAGAAATAACACTTTCTTCAACTGCAAATAAGAACTGTGACTTTTGAGTGCATTCTGAGCCCAAAAATTACTTTTTCATTCCAAAGTGTCAAAACAGCGTTTTCAGCTCTAAATAGCACTGTTTGGACTTCTCAACGTACAATGTGGCAAGAAATGACACTTTCTTCAACTGCAATTGAGAACTTTGACTTTTGAGTGCATTCTGAGCACAAAAATCACTTTTTCATTCAAAAGTGTCAAAACAGCGTTTTCAGCTCTAAATAGCACTGTTTGGACTTCTCAACGTACAATGTGGCAAGAAATGACACTTTCTTCAACTGCAATTGAGAACTTTGACTTTTGAGTGCATTCCAAAATAAAAATCACTTTTTCATTCAAAAGTGTCAAAACAGCGTTTTCAGCTCTAAATAGCACTGTTTGGACGTTTCAACGCACAATGTGGCAAGAAATCACACTTTCTTCAACTGCAAATAAGACCTGTGACTTTTGAATGCATTCTGAGCACAAAAATCTCTTTTTCCTTCAAAAGTGTCAAAACAGCGTTTTCAGCTCTAAATAGCACTGTTTTGACTCCTTAACGTACAATGTGAAAGGATAAAACACTATCTTAAACTGCAAATGACAACTTTGACTTTTGAGGGCATTTTGAGCACAAAAATCACTTTTTCATTCAAAAGTGTCAAAACAGCGTTTTCAGCTCTAATTAGCATTGTTTTGACTCCTTAATGTACAATGTGACAAGAAATAACACTTTCTTCATCTGCAAATGAGAACTTTGACTTTTGAGTGCATTCTGAGCACAAAAATCACTTTTTCATTCAAAAGTGTCAAAACAGTGTTTTTGGCTCTAAGTAGCACTGTTTGGACTACTCAAAGTACAATGTGACATGTGTAAATGACCTTTAGATTCAGCCTATTATAGTTTTATTTTTGTAATTCTCCTGTTTTGTTGGTTGTGGATCTTATTTTGAAGGACGCGCTAAACCGGGAGTTATCAGGCAAGCGAACGTGAAGGCTGCATGTCCTTCGTATCAGCGCTTGATTTTTGGGGGTTTGGCAAGATGGCGGACCGCAAACATATAGTGTTCTTAACTCTGCAAAAGTTTGCGTGCCATTCCCTGTCTAACAGTAACAAGACAACAAATGAATACGCTGAATAGCATTACTTACTTGCTCTGGGAGTTCCAGCTGAGAAAAAACTTTCTATATTAAGCTATATTAGCCTCTCCTAGCTAGCTATTGCTAACGCCATGCCAAAACGAGATAAAATCAAAGGGAACATGTTAATTAATGGACACAGATGAAGAGGGCGCAGGTTCTGCTTGAATCTCCTGCTTCAAATCCTCTTTCAAAGAAACAGTGCTCAGGAAAAAAAGAAGAACGTGTCAAACGCAGATATTCTACACGCAATCCGCGAATTGACGGGCAGATTTGCTTCCCTTGAAGAGAAGATCTGCAGAAACACTGCAGATATTGTAGCCATCATGGTGAAAGGCTTGGATTACCAGGTTAAAAAAAGCGAGGAAAGGATGCAAGAGGTGAATCACAGATTTTCAGATCTGGAGATGAAGACCGATGAGATGGAACGTTACAGTCACAGCTCATTGACACAGTGCATCGAGTGGGACAGCGTAAAGATGAAAGCAGGCCTCGACCCGTCATCATTCAATTCACTATGCGTGTCTTCAGGCAGAAAATTTGGAGGGCTTCAAAGGATGCTGGAGTCATGAAGGAAAAGAAGCTTCGGATCGCTGAAGATTTGACCTTTCGTGAAAGGCAGAACAGGGGAAAGATTTGGCCGTTGGTGGAAAAAGCTCGGGAAGAAGGGAAGAAAGCCACCTGGAGAGGACAGGATGCCATCATTGATGGAAAGAGAGGTTCAGCTGAAAATCTAAAAGACTGCTTTATGTCACCGTGAAGGTCAGTCATTAAGAAATATTCCCTTTGCAACAGTCATTTGTTGACTTAAAGTTGACCTTATGTCAAACTTTATGTCAAACTTTTGATAAGTTTTTGTTTCCAACTAAAGCTAGGTAAGTTGGTATAGAATTGTTATTATGGCCCGCAGCAGCAGTCACTGACTGCAAGGACCATATTGTTTTCGCAGTTGGAACGACGACTTTGCCGCCTTTCAGCGAGAATGTGACCCCCGCCGCATGCTCGAAAAGTCACCAAAACGTGCACACACCTGGGATAAATTGCAAATGAATTTTCCACAAAGTCAACGTCACCCCCCCGAAGACGATGACATCACGGCCAGCGATCCCGTCAAAAAAATGAATGGGCCGAAAATCGTGTATAGGGCCCAACAAAATGTACTTCAAAATACAGTCGCACACGTGTCGGGGATATCCCAAAGAAGTTTTGAAATCATTATGGGGCGGCCACACGACCTACGGCTTGGCGGCCATTTTGTGGCGAACTCTGAGAATTGGCGATTTTTGTGTTTTCCCACGATATGGGGAAACGACACTTTTGTTTGAGCGATTTTCACGCAATTGCACACACTTGCTGCCAGCTCCAGTCTACAAACACCACATAAGTGTCGTTGACCTTTGACCTTGAGAAAAAGCCGCCATCTGTAATTTTCTCAAAAAAGCACCTTTAGCACCAGATACAAACGAAAACTCGTCATTGGAATTTTCATCAATCGTCTCGTAACTTTTCTGGCATCAACGGCCAGCTACTCTGGACAAAATGTTGGAATTAGAAGTTGTAGATTTTGAACGGCGTGCGCTTGGCGAGCTCGCAACCGTTGCCATCTCAGCTAGCTCGCACATTTTCATCGGTATGTCGTGAAGAGGAAATATGCAATTCCCTGACCCGCGCTGAACAAAACGATGTCACGCACGAGAAGATCGATAAAGAAATGTGGGCGTGGTTAGCATAAACCACTGTTGCGAAGGACAACAAAAAGTTTACTTTATCCGATTCGTCTCAAACTGACTTCAATCTTTTCATCATCCCGTGGTGACTAAAACATAAAATGGTTGCTATGGAGATAAAATCAACAGAAAAGCGGCCATTTTGAAAAAAGTGGGATTTTTTTTATCAACTACTGACACATAGCTCTCACCAATGGAGCAATTTGTTTTTCTTTGTCAGTCGATGATGCTGTTTGCTATGCTAGCAATTTTAGCTATGTTAAAATTGCATGTGTGTGGGGTTTTTTTTTCTTTCAAAACTTTATTGAATGTAAAATTCGGTGCATGGGACACGTAGCATATAGCAGATTACCCTTTTTTTTTAGCTCGCATCCCTTGTGTGTCTGCCCTTTGGGCTAATCTGCTCTATCATTCTTGAAATTTGTTCATGTTAATAGAGGCAATGAAAATTTACATATAGTGTATATGTAACCGGAAGCATTTAATTGCTTTGTTAGTTCGGTATTAGCGTATACATTTCAAAATTGACCCACTTTGCCCACAATTTTCATTTTGAACGATGGACAGGGATAATCTTATTAAGGTGTATTTCCAAAAGGGAAGGCATTATAAAGACATTTTGCAGAGCCTTGCAATACAAGGAATCATCATTTCGGAGAGACATTTATACCGACTTTTGAGAGGAATGGGATTAGAAAGGCGGAGTTATGACTTGGATGAAGCCATCGATTTCATAGCTGAGCAACTCCAAGGCCATGGACAGGATCACGGATACAGGTGGATGTATACGAAGTGTAAACAACGGGGTATCCGAGTCCGAAAAGAAGACGTGAGGATTCTTCTTTATCTTCTTGACCCTGTCGGCTGTCATGTTCGCCAGAGAAGACGGCTCCGAAGAAGACAATACTTTGCTAAAGGTCCAAACTATGTGTGGCACATAGATTCATACGACAAGTTAAAGCCATATGGAATATGTATTAATGGCTGCATTGACGGTTTCTCCCGTAAAATAATCTGGCTGCGGGCTGCCTTCACCAATAGCGACCCCAAAGTCATCGGGGGATACTTTCTGGAGGCAGTGGAGTGCAGTGAGGGATGCCCCAGGATCACACGAACAGACTTGGGAACAGAAAATGTTGTGGTGAGAGACATTCAGCAGTATCTCAGAAGAAACAACGTGGATGATAGAGCAGCAGACAATCCAAAAATCCAGATGTCATTGTAGACTTATGCTAGGAACATGTGCATCAAATTTCGTAGACAACTGCAATTGAGAACTTTGACTTTTGAGTGCATTCTGAGCACTAAAATCACTTTTTCATTCAAAAGTGCCAAAACAGCGTTTTCAGCTCTAAATAGCATTCTTTTGACTCCTCAAGGTATAGAGAAATAAGAACTGTGACAAAAATCACTTTTTAATCCAAATTGTCAAACAAGCGTTTTCAGCTCTAAATAGCACTGTTTTGACCCCTTAACGTACAATGTGAAAGGATATAACACTATCTTAAACTGCAAATGAGAACTTTGACTTTTGAGTGCATTCTGAGCACAAAAATCATTTTTTCATTCAAAAGTGTCAAAACAGCGTTTTCAGCTCTAAATAGCACTGTTTGGACTCCTTAACGTACAATGTGAAAGAATATAACACTATCTTAAACTGCAATTTAAAACTTTGACTTTTGAGTGCATTCTGAGCACAAAAATCACCTTTTCATTCAAAAGTGTCAAAACAGCGTTTTCAGCTCCAAATAGCACTGTTTGGACATATAAAAGTACAATGTGACAAGAAATGACACTTTCTTCAATTGCAATTGAGAACTTTGACTTTTGAGTGCATTCTGAGCACAAAAATCACTTTTTTCATTCAAAAGTGTCAAAACAGCATTTTCAGATCCAAATAGCACTGTTTGGACATATAAAAGTACAATGTGACAAGAAATAACACTTTCTACAACTGCAATTGAGAACTTTGACTTTTAAATGCATTCTGAGCACGAAAATCCCTTTTTCATTCAAAAGTGTCAAAACAGCGTTTTTGATTTGATTTGATTTGAATTTGATTTGAAATGGTTTATTTCAAGCAATCAAGTAGAAACAATACACAAAAGGAATATAATCTTCAGTTATACATTCATACTGTAACTACCGGTAATCAAACTTAGGATAATTAGACATATTAATAAATATTGCTTGAAAGGGAGTGGAAGGAAGCGAACTTATATAATTCCACCTTGTTATACTATAACCATTTTAATACATGATTTATCAATATCCGGTTCCCAGTTTTTTATCAGACAGAATTAAAAATCATAAGGTATCGATAAGGCACATGAAAAAGATGAATTACTTAATTATTATGTTAAAAATAAAATATAACTTTTAGAAATCAACATGGCAAATGCAGATCAGTTATCTAAAATATGTTACTCATAAACGTCATTCATATGATTAGAGCATAATACTATATCAGTAAAATAGACAACACTGTTTCAGAGATTTTCATAGTGAACTTTCATCAAGTATCAAAAGTTAAAAAACGCGCAAAATTATGCTACATTAGGAAAGATTTTTGAATCAATTTATCAATTTTTGGAGCAAGTGAAATAATATCATTAAACATCGATCAATTTAACCATTTTCAATAAGTGATTAATCATTTATTTTACTTTTTTTTTTCTTTTTATATTTAATAAGGTAATGCTGTAAGGGAAAAAATAAAAAAATTAAAAAAATAAAAAATAAAATAAGAGGGTCCACAATCCGTCGTTTATCCAAGGTTGGCATATCTTCTGAAAAAACAGCTGATCTTCTGGGTTCAAAACAGTTTGTAGTCTCTTCCATGTTATGTCTGCAGACATTAGATTCAGGTCCATATATCCTTCTTCAGCTGATATCAGCTCGGTGAAAGTTGAGGTCAAGTTGTCTGCAGGTCAGAACTCTCTGCTGTTGATTCAGGTGACGTCAGACGTATGGAGAAAGTGATGAATCCACGTGTCATATTTCTTGAAATTATTTGACTCTTTGGTTTATTACTCCATGTTGATTCAGACGACTGTGATCAAGCACTTCTCAAAGTCTTTCATGGTGTTCACAACCAGGAACCTTGGACCGGTCTGGTGGACCGAGTGGTTTGACGTAAATCCTGCAGCCTTTAACCCAAGTGTTCTCAATCTTCTTCTGCTTCCTGAGAAGCAGTGCATGTTTGGAGATTTCAGCATTCCTCCTGGTCAGATGGTCGTTCAGATAAACATTAGATCCTTTGAGGTTTTTACGTTGATTCATCAGAGCTTGCTTGTGTTTGTGATTCACAAACCTGATGAGGATCGCTGGTTTATCCGTCTCCTTTCTCCTGGGGAGCAGGTGGCAGGTCTCGATGGTATTAAGATCCAGGGAAATCCCTTTAGATGTGAGAAATGAATGTATTTGCTGATCCAGAGACTCTACACCGCGCTCCGTATTAGCACTGCTAGCTACGCTAGCGCTAGCATTAGCCTGAGCAGTGCTTGCTCCTGGAGTTAGCTTCGCTCCAGGCTTGATTGGTAATCCAGTGAGAATGACATTGTTCATCCTTACTTGCTGTTCCACATCGTCCAGTCTTTTCTCCAGAATGTCGACCCGGTTTTCTCGTTGCTCGTTTTGAGCCCGAAATCTTCGGAACTCTTCCATCATCTCCATGAGTGGCGTTAGCTTAGCCGACACCTGATCCATAAAAGAATTAAGCGTTTCTTGAATGCTATCAAGAGCTTTTTTGAGGTCTTCATATTCTTGGGTTTTCTTAGGGGGCATGGTCAGCTCTCTTTTTGGAGAAAATTAACTTTTCAAGTAATTTAAAGATAGTTGTATCCGCAGAGAGCCGCGACCACGCGTCCTGCCCGTAACCCGGAACCGGTTTCAGCTCTAAATAGCACTGTTTGGACTTCTCAACGTACAATGTGGCAAGAAATCACACTTTCTTCAACTGCAATTGAGAACTTTGACTTTTGAATGCATTCTGAGCACAAAAATTGCTTTTTCATTCAAAAGTGTCAAAACAGCGTTTTCAGCTCTAAATAGCACTGTTTGGACATATCAAAGTACAATGTGAAAGGATATAACACTATCTTAAACTGCAAATTAGAACTTTGACTTTTGAGTGCATCCGGAGCACAAAAATCACTTTTTCATTCAAAAGTGTCAAAACAGCGTTTTCAGCTCCAAATATGACTGTTTGGACTCATAAAAGTACAATGTGACAGGAAATAACACTTTCTTCAACTGCAAATGAGAACTGTGACTTTTGAGTGCATTCTGAGCACAAAAATCACTTTTTCATTCAAAAGTGTCAAAACAGCGTTTTCAGCTCTAAATAGCACTGTTTTGACTCCTTAACGTACAATGTGAAAAGATATAACACTATCTTAAACTGCAAATGAGAACTTTGACTTTTGAGTGCATTCTGAGCGCCAGAAATAATTTTTTTTATTCAAAAGTGTCAAAAAAGCGTTTTCAGCTCTACATACCACTGTTTGTACTCCTTAACGTACAATGTGAAAAGATATAACACTATCTTAAACTGCAAATGAGAACTTTGACTTTTAAATGCATTCTGAGCACAAAAATCACGTTTTCATTCAAAAGTGTCAAAACAGCGTTTTCAGCTCCAAATAGCACTGTTTGGACGTTTCAACGCACAATGTGGCAAGAAATCACACTTTCTTCAACTGCAAATAAGAACTGTGACTTTTGAATGCATTCTGAGCACAAAAATCACGTTTTCATTCAAAAGTGTCAAAACAGCGTTTTCAGCTCCAAATAGCACTGTTTGGACTTCTCAAAGTACAATGTGACAATAAATACCACTTTCTACAACTGCAATTGAGAACTTTGACTTTTGAGTGCATTCGGGGAACCAGAAATATTTTTTTTTCATTCAAAAGTGTCAAAAAAGCGTTTTCAGCTCTACATACCACTGTTTGTACTCCTTAACGTACAATGTGAAAGGATATACACTATCTTAAACTGCAAATGAGAACTTTGACTTTTGAATGCATTCTGAGCACAAAAATCACTTATTCATTCAAAAGTGTCAAAACAGCGTTTTCAGCTCTAAATAGCACTGTTTGGACGTTTCAACGCACAATGTGGCAAGAAATCACACTTTCTTCAACTGCAAATAAGAACTGTGACTTTTGAATGCATTCTGAGCACAAAAATCACTTTTTCATTCAAAAGTGTCAAAACAGCGTTTTCAGCTCCAAATAGCACTGTTTGGACATATAAAAGTACAATGTGACATGAAAAAACACTTTCTACAACTGCAAATGAGAACTTTGACTTTTGAGTGCATTATGAGCCCAAAAATCACTTTTTCATTCAAAAGTGTCAAAACAGCGTTTTCAGCTCTAAAAAGCATTCTTTTGACTCCTCAAGGTACAATGTGACAGGAAATAACACTTTCTTCAACTGCAAATAAGACCTGTGACTTTTGAATGCATTCTAAGCACAAAAATCACTTTTTCATTCAAAAGTGTCAAAACAGCGTTTTCAGCTCTAAATAGCACTGTTTGGACGTTTCAACGCACAATGTGGCAAGAAATCACACTTTCTTCAACTGCAAATAAGACCTGTGACTTTTGAATGCATTCTAAGCACAAAAATCACTTTTTCATTCAAAAGTGTCAAAACAGCGTTTTCAGCTCTAAATAGCACTGTTTGGACGTTTCAACGCACAATGTGGCAAGAAATCACACTTTCTTCAACTGCAAATAAGACCTGTGACTTTTGAATGCATTCTAAGCACAAAATCACTTTTTCATTCAAAAGTGTCAAAACAGCGTTTTCAGCTCTAAATAGCACTGTTTGGACGTTTCAACGCACAATGTGGCAAGAAATCACACTTTCTTCAACTGCAAATAAGACCTGTGACTTTTGAATGCATTCTGAGCACAAAAATCACTTTTTCATACAAAAGTGTCAAAACAGCGTTTTCAGCTCCAAATAGCACTGTTTGGACATATAAAAGTACAATGTGACAAGAAATAACACTTTCTACAACTGCAATTGAGAACCTTGACTTTTGAGTGCATTCTGAGCACAAAAATCACTTTTTTCATTCAAAAGTGTCAAAACAGCGTTTTCAGCTCCAAATAGCACTGTTTGGACATATAAAAGTACAATGTGACAAGAAATAACACTTTCTACAACTGCAATTGAGAACCTTGACTTTTGAGTGCATTCTGAGCACAAAAATCACTTTTTTCATTCAAAAGTGTCAAAACAGCGTTTTCAGCTCCAAATAGCACTGTTTGGACATATAAAAGTACATCGTGACAAGAAATAACACTTTCTTCAACTGCAATTGAGAACTTTGACTTTTGAGTGCATTCTGAGAACAAAAATCACTTTTTCATTCAAAAGTGTCAAAACAGCGTTTTCAGCTCTAAATAGCACTGTTTGGACATATAAAAGTACAATGTGACAAGAAAAAACACTTTCTACAACTGCAATTGAGAATTTTGACTTTTGAGTGCATTCTGAGCGCCAAAAATATTTTTTTCATTCAAAAGTGTCAAAAAGAAGCATTTTCAGCTCTAAATAGCACTGTTTGGACTTCTCAACGTACAATGTGGCAAGGAATCACACTTTCTTCAACTGCAAATAAGAACTGTGACTTTTGAATGCATTCTGAGCACAAAAATCACTTTTTCATTCAAAAGTGTCAAAACAGCGTTTTCAGCTCCAAATAGCACTGTTTGGACATATAAAAGTACAATGTGACATGAAAAAACACTTTCTACAACTGCAAATGAGAACTTTGACTTTTGAGTGCATTATGAGCCCAAAAATCACTTTTTCATTCAAAAGTGTCAAAACAGCGTTTTCAGCTCTAAAAAGCATTCTTTTGACTCCTCAAGGTACAATGTGACAGGAAATAACACTTTCTACAACTGCAAATAAGAACTTGGACTTTTGAGTGCATTCTGAGCACAAAATCACTTTTTTATTAAAAAGTGTCAAAACAGCGTTTTCAGCTGTAAATAGCACTGTTTGGAATTCTCAAATTACAATGTGACAAGAAATAACACTTTCTACAACTGCAAATGAGAACTTTGACTTTTGAGTGCATTCTGAGCACAAAAATCACTTTTTCATTCAAAAGTGTCAAAACAGCGTTTTCAGCTCTAAATAGCATTCGTTTGACTCCCCAAGGTACAATGATACAGGAAATAACATTTCCTACAACTGCAATTGAGAACTTTGACTTTTGAGTGCATTCTAAAATAAAAATCACTTTTTCATTCAAAAGTGTCAAAACAGCGTTTTCAGCTCTAATTTGCATTCTTCTGACTCCTCAAGGTACAATGTGACATGAAAAAACACTTTCTACAACTGCAAATGAGAACTTTGACTTTTGAGTGCATTCTGAGCACAAAAATCACTTTTTAATCCAAATTGTCAAACAAGCGTTTTCAGCTCTAAATAGCATTCGTTTGACTCCCCAAGGTACAATGATACAGGAAATAACATTTCCTACAACTGCAATTGAGAACTTTGACTTTTGAGTGCATTCTAAAATAAAAATCACTTTTTCATTCAAAAGTGTCAAAACAGCGTTTTCAGCTCTAATTTGCATTCTTCTGACTCCTCAAGGTACAATGTGACATGAAAAAACACTTTCTACAACTGCAAATGAGAACTTTGACTTTTGAGTGCATTCTGAGCACAAAAATCACTTTTTAATCCAAATTGTCAAACAAGCGTTTTCAGCTCTAAATAGCACTGTTTTGACCCCTTAACGTACAATGTGAAAGGATATAACACTATCTTAAACTGCAAATGAGAACTTTGACTTTTGAGTGCATTCTGAGCACAAAAATCATTTTTTCATTCAAAAGTGTCAAAACAGCGTTTTCAGCTCTAAATAGCACTGTTTGGACTCCTTAACGTACAATGTGAAAGAATATAACACTATCTTAAACTGCAAATGAGAACTTTGACTTTTAAATGCATTCTGAGCACAAAAATCACGTTTTCATTCAAAAGTGTCAAAACAGCGTTTTCAGCTCCAAATAGCACTGTTTGGACTTCTCAAAGTACAATGTGACAATAAATACCACTTTCTACAACTGCAATTGAGAACTTTGACTTTTGAGTGCATTCGGGGAACCAGAAATATTTTTTTTCATTCAAAAGTGTCAAAAAAGCGTTTTCAGCTCTACATACCACTGTTTGTACTCCTTAACGTACAATGTGAAAGGATATACACTATCTTAAACTGCAAATGAGAACTTTGACTTTTGAATGCATTCTGAGCACAAAAATCACTTATTCATTCAAAAGTGTCAAAACAGCGTTTTCAGCTCTAAATAGCACTGTTTGGACGTTTCAACGCACAATGTGGCAAGAAATCACACTTTCTTCAACTGCAAATAAGAACTGTGACTTTTGAATGCATTCTGAGCACAAAAATCACTTTTTCATTCAAAAGTGTCAAAACAGCGTTTTCAGCTCCAAATAGCACTGTTTGGACATATAAAAGTACAATGTGACATGAAAAAACACTTTCTACAACTGCAAATGAGAACTTTGACTTTTGAGTGCATTATGAGCCCAAAAATCACTTTTTCATTCAAAAGTGTCAAAACAGCGTTTTCAGCTCTAAAAGCATTCTTTTGACTCCTCAAGGTACAATGTGACAGGAAATAACACTTTCTTCAACTGCAAATAAGAACCTGTGACTTTGAATGCATTCTAAGCACAAAAATCACTTTTTCATTCAAAGTGTCAAAACAGCGTTTTCAGCTCTAAATAGCACTGTTTGGACGTTTCAACGCACAATGTGGCAAGAAATCACACTTTCTTCAACTGCAAATAAGACCTGTGACTTTTGAATGCATTCTAAGCACAAAAATCACTTTTTCATTCAAAAGTGTCAAAACAGCGTTTTCAGCTCTAAATAGCACTGTTTGGACGTTTCAACGCACAATGTGGCAAGAAATCACACTTTCTTCAACTGCAAATAAGACCTTTGACTTTTGAAGTGCATTCTAAGCACAAAAATCACTTTTTCATTCAAAAGTGTCAAAACAGCGTTTTCAGCTCTAAATAGCACTGTTTGGACGTTCAACGCACAATGTGGCAAGAAATCACACTTTCTTCAACTGCAAATAAGACCTGTGACTTTTGAGTGCATTCTGAGCACAAAAATCACTTTTTCATACAAAGTGTCAAAACAGCGTTTTCAGCTCCAAATAGCACTGTTTGGACATCTAAAAGTACAATGTGACAAGAAATAACACTTTCTACAACTGCAATGAGAACCTTGACTTTTGAGTGCATTCTGAGCACAAAAATCACTTTTTTCATTCAAAGTGTCAAAACAGCGTTTTCAGCTCAAATAGCACTGTTTGGACATATAAAGTACAATGTGACAAGAAATAACACTTTCTACAACTGCAATTGAGAACCTTGACTTTTGAGTGCATTCTGAGCACAAAAATCACTTTTTTCATTCAAAAGTGTCAAAACAGCGTTTTCAGCTCCAAATAGCACTGTTTGGACATATAAAAGTACATCGTGACAAGAAATAACACTTTCTTCAACTGCAATTGAGAACTTTGACTTTTGAGTGCATTCTGAGAACAAAAATCACTTTTTCATTCAAAGTGTCAAAACAGCGTTTTCAGCTCTAAATAGCACTGTTTGGACATATAAAAGTACAATGTGACAAGAAATAACACTTTCTTACAACTGCAATTGAGAATTTTGACTTTTGAGTGCATTCTGAGCGCCAAAAATATTTTTTTCATTCAAAAGTGTCAAAAAGAAGCATTTTCAGCTCTAAATAGCACTGTTTGGACTTCTCAACGTACAATGTGGCAAGGAATCACACTTTCTTCAACTGCAAATAAGAACTGTGACTTTTGAATGCATTCTGAGCACAAAAATCACTTTTTCATTCAAAAGTGTCAAAACAGCGTTTTCAGCTCCAAATAGCACTGTTTGGACATATAAAAGTACAATGTGACAATGAAAAAACACTTTCTACAACTGCAAATGAGAACTTTGACTTTTGAGTGCATTATGAGCCCAAAATCACTTTTTCATTCAAAAGTGTCAAACAGCGTTTTCAGCTCTAAATAGCACTGTCTTTTGACTCCTCAAGGTACAATGTGACAAGGAAATAACACTTTCTACAACTGCAAATAAGAACTTGGACTTTTGAGTGCATTCTGAGCACAAAATCACTTTTTTCATTCAAAAGTGTCAAAACAGCGTTTTCAGCTGTCAAATAGCACTGTTTGGAATCTCAAATTACAATGTGACAAGAAATAACACTTTCTACAACTGCAAATGAGAACTTTGACTTTGAGTGCATTCTGAGCACATAAATCACTTTTTCATTCAAAGTGTCAAAAGCTTTTCAGCTAATAGCATGTTACGGAATCTGAGTAGCAATGTGGTAACACTTTCTTGAACAGTGAGAACGGAACGGCAGACGTCGTTGGTTGAGTTGGGGGGTCCTTCCCTGTAGGGAACAGAGAGAAACAGTGGTCCCCAGAGCCATTCTTGAAGACAACCGCTGTGCCTTGGTTTACCGAGGAATCAATCAGGGCGCTTTGGTTCTCATCCACTCTGCATTGCTCAAGACGAAGCTCTCGGCAGGGCTCAGATATTTCTCCACATCTGTAAGTTGCGTCCTAAGAGCCATCCATTTTGAAATAGTGAGACAAAACAGCACCCGAGCATTATGCCTCCTTACACGTCTGCCTTTTTTCACATGTGCGCTGACCTCTTACATGGATGATTGCACATATCATTTGGAAATACAAAACAAAATTAAAGCACAAATAAAAGCCAAGGATACTCTTTTTTCTTAGCCAATCTGCTACACTCTGAAGGGTGACGGTTTTATGTTTGTAGTTTGCTCTTCCCCCAATCGTCATTTATTGGCTACAAAACCATATAAATCTCACGAATGAGATTTTTCAAGCAGATTCCAGCTACTGGTCCACTTTGATTATCACAATCATGATGAGTGGCCATGTGTGGCTGTTGAGTTTCTGTCCCCTCTACATAACTTCGGAATGGTCTCCATGCCTTAAATTAAGGTCATTAAACCTGTTTGCAAAACAACTTCATAGAGCGGGAAACCAGAAACAAGGAAGCATTATGTCATCCACTTCAAGATGAAAAATACTTAACCCTGATGAAAAATTGGGATGCAGCAAACTAAACAGCACAGTTGGGAATCAATTTTTTATTGAACTGAACACAAATGAATGACAGTTATTCAGTTGAACAAGCCTCATCGTTTTAAGATGGTTCATGACAGCAATTTTTTTTGTCTTGTCTGCTAATGAATTTTATGTTGTATAAAATCTGATTTTGACCAATCCTATAATCATTGTGAGGCTAAGATAAATAATGAAGTCACAATCAAGAAAAAGGAGGTTTTTTGGGGAGGGGTATTTATTATTCATTTAGAACTTTTTAATACAATAGTTCAATGTCTAAGGATTAAAATATAGGAAAATGTTTAAGTTGGGGTAGAAAATGATATTGTTCATGTGAAAAGTAGTATAAACCACTTTTTGGCAACACAAAAAATCAGACACAGTAAAATTTTTAAGAATTTGAGATAAAAACGTGAAAACAATGTTTAATCAAGTGAAACACAAAACAATTTCAAGTGTTTTTTATAGCTGTATCCATGGAAATGACTTTTTTACTTTTGTTTTACAGGAAAAAAATGAAAATCCATAAATTTAGAAATATACACAATAAAAACCATAAATACATAAAGCATGCTCTTTTATTTATTATTAAGGACAATTAAATGTTTGAAGATTTTTGGTTAAATAATCCGGATGAAAAGCGATGCCTAAGTACAAACCGTTTCTGTCCCCCGTAAAGTGCGGCCAAAGCAGTCTTTGCGCCAAAAGCAAAAACAATCGTTAGCAAATACTATGTGTCAAAACGTGAAAAAAGCTCGACGACCCACTCCATCGTTCACCAGTTGCTGAATCTTTTCCGTTGAACGGCGGTCGGGCGCGCTGCACGCTCCCGTTGTCTCCCCTGGAAAGCGCGCCCCCGCACGGGAGAGATCTGCAGCTACCACAATGGGAGGAGTAATGAAGTTCTCCTGAGCCCTGCCCACTAACTTCAAAACATAAAGACGCTGAAATGGAGCAAGCTGCACTTAATCTTTAACATCTTCATGAAAGACAAACTGATACAGAAAACGTCATCACAATGATTTAAATCAATACCAGTAGATATCAAAGTATATTTTCTTTATGGATATTTATGCTTCATTTTTTTCATTCCATAAATTAAAATTATTAATATTTAGTAGTTTTGTTCACGTTGTTTTTGAAGGAAAGAAGGAGCAGACTCTCCATCACATGGCACTTGATCACTGAGTTTGTGTGAAGGGCAGCAGCAGCATCAGGGAGTGGAGTGGACAGGTTCATCCGCTTGCGTGGCCTCCTTGTTTTTCCTGTTTTTTCTGAAGCCTGTCTGTGGTCAGAACCTCAGGCTCAAGGAGAGGAGACTGCCTGGACCTTTCGCCTGGCCCTTGGGTTAAGGCAACTCATGCAGCTGGCCAGATGCCTCACATCACCTACACAGCAGCTTTGCCAAGAATATGGCAACAGTGTAACCGCAGATAAGACTGGGTTGCAAGCGACTGGTGTCCTTAAACGGAGACCGGGCGATCCGCGAAGCTCTCATACAGCACAGCAGCATAGAGTTTTTGCAGGAAGACCGAACTTTGTGTCGTTGCCCGAGATCTCTGGAGGCAGGATCTGACATTCACGCAATTACAGCGAACAGTGGAAAGCACACAGGACACTCTCTCATTCAACCCTCATAAACCTTTTTCCTCTGCAAACATCCGACCAAAAGGACCTTTGAGCAGCAGCATTGTAGATGGCACCGAGTGGTGAAGGTATTTTGGCAGCGGAGCTCAAACTGGACAGTAATTTCACCCAGCTCATGATTTTTAAAGTGGCTGCTGCCAACATTCATGTGTGTCACTCTGCTTCGGGATGAGATATGGACAACATACTTGGAGTTCACAACCCTTCTGCGGAGACTGGACATGGTTTGGAGAGACAGTAGGTGCAGGCAGTTTGGTGGATTTCATGCCCTTGCTTAAGAGTCTTTCCCTAACCCGGTTCGCAGTCTCCCTATGAAAACTTTCAGAAAAACGCCAAGGAGGATTTTTCACTTTCATAAAGATAAGGGACTGGCCGCACAGCGCGAACGACTTCCAAACTGAAGTACCCGATACAATAATTGATGCCATCATCAATGTGATTGAGCACGGAGAAGACAGCAAGCTGAGCAAGGATTTTGTTGAGCGACCCGTCACTGATCTGATGGGAGTGGTTCACGACACCATGTCATCTTCATGCAGTGGATTATTCTCTGCGGTCAAATACCCAGATGTTCAGGCCGAGCTGCAGCAGCTCATAGACCAGAGTGGTTGGCCAAGAGAAAGGTTGCCCTCCATCGAGACAGAAACAACTGGCACTCCCTTTACGCCTTCAGTTTATGAGACATGCGCTCACCAGCTTCCGTCCCCGTCACCATCCCCCATCCACCACCTCAGACGTCACCATCGGAGTCTCCACCTCCCCAAGGATACCGTCGTCCGTCATCAATCAGTGGTCCTGTCAACCACTATCCCCTGAATGAATGAGCCGCACGTTTTTCGTCCACGCGCTTCCTGGATGAAAACGGGTCTCAGCAGGACAAAAATCAACAGCGTGAATGATTTTCTCCACAGGTAAAGGGTGCGGCTCGGCGACCAGATTGCCAAGGTGCAGGTGTTTATATTCACCAGCAAGTCTGCTGCCCAGTGCAAAGCTTCGAGAGTGACCCCTCAGAGCCTGTCACTCTTGACTGCACCTACAGTCTATGCTAAATCCTCTCAGATGCAGCCTTAGCACCAAGCTAGGTGAAGTTGCTAGACAAGTTGCTCCAGAGTGAACAGCATGCTCCGTACTGGTGACTCTAGCACACACTTTAATCAAGTGCTATTTAACAGTCAGAATCGATAACCTTACCTAACTGTAAAAAAAAACTATTTAACAGAATATTTAATACATAATACCATAGTCTGTTTTATTTGCAGACAGATTGAAAGCTATTTCAATGATGTCTGCTGCAACAAAAACCAAGCTTGTCAATCTCAAGAATTGATTAGAATTTTTTCATTGTTATTTGTTTTTTCAATGAGTGTGTTTGGTATAGTGGCATAATAAATACATTTAACCTACTATAACCTTATATGTATGATCATATGAAAGCATAAGTCACTTAATGGTCATGTTTCTCATTTGTCTTGTGTAAATATATTCATAGTTCATTAAAAAAATGTAATTTAAAAGTTTCATCACTAGCTACTGTACTTAAGCAATAAGAACAGATGAAACACAGTAGATGACGAGAATAGATCAAAAAATTTAGTGTTTGAGAGGGAACATGAAGGACTGGTGGGGACGGAAATTCTTCTAAAACTTTGGTGTCCAAGTTTCCTCTGTACAAGCAGCACCCATGCCAAACGCCATCTGATCAGTTCAAACAAAGCACATGTGCAGCATTTTCCTCTCACTCATGAGCTTCTCCTCAAAACAGGTTTTTGTTTACAGGACCTTTTTCAACATCTATGATGTCACTACAACTCGCCTTCTGTGTTCAAGATTTGAATGTTAATATGCCCCAAGAGACGTGGGTTTTTTTTGTTTTTTTGGGTATTGTTGAGCACGAAAAGAAATAAGTCACTCTGCTTGCTCCTGAATGTAAAAGTATGAAGTTGGGGGGGACTGCTTGGAAATTCACTGAGACTCTAACAATTAAGAAAAATAGCTGATTTGGGGGGGGGGGGGGGGGAAAACAATAAAGTGATATTTGGATAAGTTACAGTTGCAATTGATTTGTCTGTAAAACCGCTATATAAAAAAAATGCTTACATATTTTTCTTCTTTTCTTCCTTTAAAACCCTTACAAAAAAACATTTTGTTTTTGCCATTCTTAAATACAACTCATGCAAATCATAAAGATTTTTAACATTTCCAAAAGGCTGGCTCTACAGTCGTTAGATCCAAGATGATCCGGAACTCAAAGGATTCCAAGGAACCTTCCCTTCATCTTGTCCCAAATGAGCATGATATAGGGGAAATTCAACATACACCCATGTTGAAGATTTCTTTAAAAACCAAGACACGTTTTTTATCTCTCAAAAACAAATGCTAATGTTACTCATTATTTGTCCGCAACATGTGTGGCAAAGCAACTCATGAAAAAACACCCTCCAAAAGAGATTTGTTCTCAATCTTTTATCACTCATCATGTTGGATTCCATTTAGATCAATATAAAGTTAAAAAAAATGTGTGGTGAATGCTTCTCTTTTGGTCCAGTTTCTCTACAAGCAAAATTTTGAAGAGTATAAGAAGCGGTAATTGCAAGCAAGGAAAATGAAGTCATGGCAGAAGTACCAAAATAGGAGGGTGGAGAGCAATCATTTAAAACCTGGTCAGTGCGCTCCCCCTCCACCACGGATACAATATAAACCAAGTGTTAAGTCCTAAAATTGCCCATTCCTCTTAAGGGGTCACCCGAAGATGAGCTGTTCATGGAGAACCCCCTTGAGAGCTTCTTACTGTGAAGGGAAATACAACTTTGCGAGGCCTTGCGATGCGTTTTCTTTATATCTTCTCCTGTACCATCAAGTTTGTGTACTGCATGAAGTGACACGCACATTTTTTAGAAGTTATATAAAAAATCTAGAATTTGGATAAAGTTTGTTTTTTCTGCATGACGGAGATTCGGCGGGTGGAATGAATGGCTCAAATGGAAAGCAGAGTTTGGTGTGAGAGTAGCAGCGCTCTTTTGTTCTTACATCTCGTTCACCGCTAGGAGTGGAGACGTAGACAACTCTAATGCTCTGGTGGCCTCAACTTGTTTTCCTTGTTCGTGTCTGCAAGTCTGTCTGTGGTTCAGGAATCTCAGAGGAAGTACTGCCGGGGAACTTTGTGCTTGGCCGGTGGTGGGCAACGCTTGACCACAGTGGCCAGAATGCCTCCATTTTTATCACCCTTTCCAAAGTGGGGCAAAAAGCTCGCAAACGTATGGGAGATGTGTATCAGATACGTCTGGGCTGCAGCGACGTGGTGGTCTGACGGAGACCGGGTGATCCGCGAGGCCCTGGGTTCACATAGCACCGAGTTCGCAGGCAGACAGACTTTGTGTCTTTTCAAGTTGTTTCCAGATGGAAAGAGCTTGACCTCACAAACTACAGCAAACACGTGGCGGATTCACAGAAAGCTTGCTCAAACAACTATCAGAGCGTTCCTATCTAGCACAGCCAACAAAACAAGCTTTCGAGGCAGCAGTATCAAGCTAGCCAAAGCTAGTGGAGGTTTTCCTTAAACTCAGCTATCGGGGCCAGTATTCAACCCGCTCATGAAGTGACTGTAGATGCCTGCCAATGTGAATTTGGTGCTCTGTGCTTTGGAAGGCGCTACGGACACACGAAATTGCTGAGTTCCAGAGCCTGCTTCACCAGAGTAATCAGTTTGGACACAACTGTCGGAGGAGCTGGCGTTTGGTCGATGTGCTGCCGTGCTCCAGTTCTTTTCCCAATCCCGTCCGAAACGGTCTTCAAGATTTTAGCAGCTGATCAAGAGTTTTTTTTGTGTTTGTGAAGAGCACAAGTGGACGGGCACAGAGAGACGTTTGATTTCCGGAAGGGAACCAAGATGAACATGAGCGACGCGTATCCGTGGGATCACTGAGGCTACGTTGAGCTCACAGAGGACCTGCTTGCGGTCATTGGTGGGAGCGCTAATCGTGCAGGTTATGGATACTGTCTCCACCGCCACTGCACTGGAGTTGTCCTCCTGCTGCGCGATACACCCCGACATTTCAAAGGAAACTCACGACGATGCTCATTACAGGGTGGTGGGGCGTGACCGACTGCCGTCTGTGGAGGACAGCCCGCCATGCCATAAACCTGGACGCTTTTATCTACGAACAGCGCTTCCCAGCTTTGTCCCCGTCACATCCCCCACTGGCCCACCACCTCAGACGTCTCTGTAAGGCCTCAGCAATCACCAAGACATGTGGTATTCATTAACCAGTGGTTCTGTCAATCATCGACCCTTGATGTGGAAGGCCCTGAAGTCTTTGACCCCCTCGCGGTTCATTGATCGAGTGCCCCTGGACAGAGACTCCACCAACAAACGTCTGAAGCTTCTCAGTTGGGGAAAGGGGTGGATCGGTAGCTGTGCCAAAGTTGAGACTATTTTTGTCTTTGCATCTGGTTGGCACCAGTGCACTTTGAAAATCCCCAGACAGGACTTCTCTTGGACTAGTTATGGTTTACACTTAAAGCCTTGGACTTAACGAGTCACAGGGCAAACTCAGAGGAACTTACGTTAAACAGTCGTAAATAAATTTTTTTTTTCTCCAAAAAAGCTGGTATGTTCTCATGAGAAAATGTAACCTTTGATTTAATTTGACGAACTTTAAACTTTGTAAGCTTTTCGGATCCCTGTGGTTTAATAATGTTCACCTGATTAATACATTCAGAATCAATTTTTTGATCAATTTTTGTTACGAATTAATTTTTCTCACATGTGCAGAGAATAAATAACCTATTGAATCTGTGTTTGTACTTTTAAAAACATTTTATGCCAATATGTAATGCTTTTATAAACTTCACAACTGTACATGCTGTTTTTAACGTTTTTTTTTAACATTAAAGAAAAGGATGTTGTTTGAAAATACAAAAAAGCTTTAAATAATGTGATTTCTGTGACGGTTGTCTGATCAAATATACAAAATACATTGGTGTTTTTTTTCAAATCTTTAGTTTTTTGTTTCTAAAAATAGCTTTTTAACATTTTGGATATGTTGTTTGTTTAATAGTTTGAATAGTTCTTTCTCTCATATAAAACAAATGTAACATATACTGCCAAAATATTATTGTTGAAGTTTATATTATTTTAAATTTAAGGATAAGCTGGTTTAGTACACATCGCTTGACCCCGACCTGGAGCTTATTTATGTTGTCTGCTTTTGGTCAATAAATTCTTATCTTAGAAGCAAACTGTGTGAAGCAATGTAAATACATGGAATTCAGTATGTTTGAGGCAGTCTTCAAATGTGTCAATAAAGGTTCAATATAAGGAATTATCCAGAAGTCTACCTCGTTGTTAATCCGCAAGTATAGAGTTGATATAAAGCAAAGATTTTGATGTGATCTGGAAATTTGGAAAAGTACTGATCATAGATTTTGGAATCTCAAAATGTGTTTTTTTTTTTTCAATGCATATTGTGGAGACACAAAATGTGTCAGGTTTAAAAAATAATTCCCAGGTTCTGTATTAAAACTGATCGGAAGGTTCACTTTTGTCTGCAAGTTAAAGTAAACCCTTATTGTTTGAAAACACAACATTTTAATGCATGTAAAAAATTAATCTAATCGTTGTATCATTAAAATCACTGTGATGATCCCTGAGTTCCAATGTGATCATCCTCCTTTTTTTTTTTTCAAGGAAAATTAACATAATTTATAACTAAACAATTGGAAAACAACAGTACTTTTTTACTCTGAAATAAATTGAGTCTTTCTGATGACTGAATAAAAGAAAAATGGTAAAAGGTTACAAAATTATCACATTTGTCATGTATTCGTTGGAACAGATGTATTGGAACCAGTTGTTTTCTTTTTTATGCAAGGGTATTTTTCGGAGATTTTCCCCGTTTTTCTTGTTTTTCAGAATCACAAAAAATATTGTCATTTTTCCACCTTATACAGTATACCTTATTATACTTTGTTGCCTTTTTCCCTCGCTATGGGGACCCCAGGAGCACACACATGATCAACATTTACTTTCTTCTGTAAGTGATGGTACATCAATATTATTTTCAAGTTGTGGGCTTAGCGAACTTGAGTTTCCTTCCTTCGTTTTTAGTCAGTCCCCATGGGGGGCGGGTATTCGAGTCGCCTGCCAAGCCACAGAACAGCGCTGCAGCTCGCTTGCTTCATCCATCGTAATCGAAGGCAGGCCGAGGATATTTTGTACTTTTCAGACTCTGACCCACAAGGACCACAGAGGAAGAAGAGGGCTGCTTGACCTTCACTGTTTCTCCATCACGATTTCCAAACATCCGATGAAACATGTCAGCTGAAACACTCCCTTCAACCCCACTCCCCCACTCTGAGCTGCACACGCTCTCCGGACCTGCCGAGTTTGACTCCTGAGACAAACAATACATCCACTGTCAGACACCTTGTTTTTTTTTTTAGGTGGAAGACTATTTGTCGTCTGTGAATACATTTTACCAGCACAGTGACCTCCACGTGCATCCCCTCTACTACAAACCTCTTACTCTTCAGCATCCAAGCCTCACCCCTTCCAAGTTGTCACTCAGATTTGGAAACCATCATCTTTTCAATCATTAGCTCTTTACGCTGTTTGAAAAGATCTTTGTGTATTATTATCCAGCTGATCTTTTACAACCCTGCCCTTCCAACTCCAAACCATTTAAAAATCTGAATGCCATTAAAGTGACCCAGGACAACCCCAAATTAGAACTCCTCGTCATTCATTGCAGCCACTGTCCAACAGACTGTTAGACAGCCACATAATTGGTCTTCTTCAAACAATATAAATAACTTGTGAGCTCTTCTTTCCCATCAAACACACTCAAAAAAGTTACATAATAACAACTGAAAAAGCTGTCTCATATCTTAACAGTGAAAATGTCAAAAGTCCCCTATTCCTAACAACCCAATGAGACTTTAAACTCATGTAATTTGTTGATAGACTTCAGGTTTTTTTGACTGTTGTATTGGTTGCGCTGACATCATTGCCATTCCACCGATTCTTCACCCGCCGCCCCCCATCCAACCCTCCTGTGAAATGGATGTTCAGAACACTGAGCAGAACATGTAATCATCTGAAATTACATCTGTATGTCCATTTAAAAATCCAGATGGTTTTCAGACAGTTTTTGTAGACGTGACTGAAAAACCGTCCAAAGGATTTTAACCTCATGCTATTCTGTCACGCAACCTCAATTCATTAACCTATCCACAAGAGTTAACTTTGGTCTATAAAAAACATAGTTCTATGTCACGAAAGGACAGTTTACGTAAGAGACAGAAACATGAGGAACCGTTATTTTTCTAGCTTGTTGACAAAATTTTCAGAAAATTAACCCAAAAAACAAGAACAATATACTCAAATTTGTCTGCACATAAGCTCTGATGTGATTTAGCGATGTTCAAGAGTCACGGTGGACTCTAATATAGTATCTGATTCTCCTGCGGTCCAACACCGTCCATCTTCAATCATCAATCTTTTCCTTGGCTGGGAGATAGCATTTTCTCTGACAGCTACAACCATCACCAGGACCACTTTAACACGATCCAGATCTGAATCATGCTCACAGGACCGTCTGAAAAGCAACATGATTGATTTGTTTTGAAAGTCTAAGAAATTATCCAGTTATTGGCTGTGTATGTTTTCTTAAGGCACTTGAGAATTTTTGAAGTGTTTTTATTTTTAATCTATTGGGCGAGAAAAGTCAGCAAGAAGTATAAGAGTTGCAAATAATCATGGCTTGACCTAAGTCCGAAATTGCTTGGAGAATGTATTTATTTACTAAATGAAATAATAAACTTGTGTTTAAAAACCTCACATAATAGAACCATGGAGAGAGAAACGTAGAGTTTGGCGTGTTTGTGAATGCTTGTTTCTATAGTTGTTACTGAAATCTGCAGTTAGTGAGTGGTCATGACACTTTGATCAATCGCTGTTGTTTGTTTGGTTTGGACATGACTTAAAAAAGGCAAAAAAGAAACGTGGTTGCAAATCACTTTATATAAGCGAAATGTGGAATACTATTTATGTTCCCCTGTAACAAATTTCTAGGGTGAAAGCAGTTTTGCTTTTTAAAAGAATCAAATTGAATGAACTCAACAATAGAAAAAAACAACACATAATTGGAGCTGGACTTGGGGCCACAAATACTTTTTTGGTGCCATTTTGCTTGTTCATTTTTTGTCAGATATTGCGAACATATAAATATAAAAAAAATCTATCTCTATCTATCTATCTATCTACTATTATCTATCTATCTATCTATCTGATCTATCTATCTATCTATCTATCTATCTATCTATCTATCTATCTATCTATCTATCTATTATCTCTTATATCATCTATGTTCTGGGTCTGTTCCATCCATCGCCATATCTGTACCTGTCCATGGCATTTGCATTGTGAATTGCTAAAAGTCAATTTCTGGAAAAGTATCAATAATCATTTAATCACCCCCCCCCATAAAAGATGCACAACAAAAACAGAAGCTGGATGTTTTCTCCTGGGACAAACTCTCATGTCAGTTCTGTGGAAGTTGTAAGCCTTCAACACCTCCTCATAGTTTATTGATACCCCACGTTATATCCACACATCAGACGTGAAGGAATCTTTAAGCGCTTCTGTGTACGCTTCTATTAGCATCCGCTGTGATATCAATCATAACGGCTGTTTCCGTGGCAGCAGAAGAGTCATGTTGCTGTTCAGCTAGTGGCTTTCCACGCTGAGAAAAAATCCTCAGTGAGGTAAAGAATGGAAGTGGGGCAAGAGGAATTCTCAACATCCTGGTAGTGGCCCATAAAACCATCGTTGATGTTGTTTGAGTGCTGAAAAACTGATGTTGTCTGATTGTAAACTCAGGAAACTGATTCCTCACGGGCTGTGACTGGGGAACGGGAAGGTTATCCTCACATCACACAAAACAGCAACACTGGTGACTGCCCAAAATAATTATTCAGTTTGGGTGTTAACTGCAAATGTATAAGAAACAGAAAAGAATATCTCAAGAGCTTAAAAGCACACATTAAAGTGTAATAAAATCCCATTCTGCATTAACCTTCTAACCCCATTGCTATAACTCATTTGGATAATGCATGTGTGGAAGATTAAAAAAAACAAAAAACCATTGGATCAACTTGTAGTTGCATGTTTTGACATCAGTTTTAAACTGTGGCTTCAAATCCTTTTTTCAGGACCTTTCTGTAAAACGCCAGCATCCAATAAGGCAGTGTGTTGCAGCGTAGGCGTGAAAACTCCAACTTCACACGGATGAAACTGATACATTTGGGCACACGTGTACCTTACTTATTATTACTCATGCTGCTCTGTGACAGCACACGGCCACCAGAGCAATCAACCCGGGCATTTAAAATGAGATGATCGTGCAAAGTCAGCAAAAACCAGTTTGATCTTATGTCAGCATTGGCGGACAGATAATATCAACAGCTTCAACCAAAAGCGAAAAAAAATCTACAATTTAAAGTGAGGACTTTTCTTGGGGCACATACCCTGCCAGGAAAAGTAGTTAGTAGAGGACTCAAGAGACCATAGAAGGTAACTTTTTAATGTAAAAAGCAAAAGAAACAAACACAAATGTAAGACATAACGTGACAATATAGAGGATCTCTCAATACTTAACACCAAAATAAACAGATTAACAAGAAAGGTCGTTTGGGGCCATGATGAGCAGAAAATGGTCAAGTGGAAGAGAAGGCCCACAAGCAGGAATGGCATCCTCCGGAGGAGCCAAGTACGGGAATCCCTGGAGACATACTGCAAAAAAACAAAGTTGACGACATCTAGGAGAACTCCCCAAAAGGTAAAAACAGAAGTTTGCCCAGACAGCATATAACTCCACTAAAAGGTCAGAACTTTCTAGAAACCCCTTGGTGAAGGCAAAGGCAAGAAAAGTGTCCCGAAGACTTCATGATGGAGGAGAGGGCACCCTAGAACTTCTCTCCTCAAAATTGCTGGAAAGGAAGATTCCAGGAAAGTTCATTGACAAATGTGCTACCCACACCGAGAATGGGCAGACTGCGAGGTTCGCGGGTCCAGGCTCAGTAGAAATACATTGCACTGCAGAGCATTACATGGCGTATAGCAAGTAGAAATGTGATAGCCACCAATTCACATCTAAAAATCTAACTAGAAAGGAACATGATCTTAAAAAAAAACCCCCC